>OV651823.1:10655-27655 GCA_927349885.1 Psylliodes chrysocephalus | reverse complement strand
ACAACCAACAGGTTTTTGACGATTTGATGACCTGTCAGACTTTGATGAGCTGCGAAAATAACTGTCTCTAAACATCTCTAAGCGGCAAACAGCAGGTTTGACAAGATTAGATGCAGGTTCTATATGCACTTGGAGAATGCAGAATGAGTCTTATGAGATCTAAGTACTATGGAGCAACCCACCCTCGCACCCATACAGATACAGAAGATGAGTGAGTAGTGCTTGTCTGCCCAGACAGCACACTATATCCTTGGCATATGCCACCAATCTGCCTATTTGCCAAAATATATTGCTATATTTATGGAATATTCACTGAATATATTTCATATTTTACATTCTAGAAGGATATTCCAGGCATATGTATTTTTAATATGCTCTGCATATTTATTTTTCATATTGTATAGATATCTCTGTAGAATATTATGTTATATTTAACTATTTTGTTTTATTATCTATAAGTACAAATGAAAGGCATAGTTAACAGGATCGTCCTTGTTTAGTTTATAAAGACTTAAATTAAACAAAAACGTGAACTTAGAACGCCGGAATGTAACTTTAAATCATTATCGTGCAAATTTATTTTCAATTAATAAAAAAAATTAAGCCTCCGAGATCAAATGATCTTTCTCTTCATAGATAAAATAAGTATATATAGTTTTCCTATAATGTAGACAAGAAAAAGATAAAAGAATGATTCTAACAGTCAAAAGTATGCGCCTAGTACGTATTGGTAGTTGGTAGTAAAAATTACCTAATAGTGTCTTATTGGCTCCACTCATGATCTAGCCTATCGTCGAAAGTCTTTGTTACACGGAAAGTTCGATTGTGAGGAATATTTATGATACCCTGGTCAAATACTCTAAACGGTGAAGGCCACTAACGGAAAAAAAAGAAGAATATGACACATAACCAAACATTGTCAGCTAGAAACGTGTAGTTTTCCTCCATGGTGTAATGGTGTAGTTTTTGTTTTTTCTCACGATATACCCACCTAAGAGGTAAGTCTGATTATTTATAATAGTATGGTCCTTCTGTAGTATCAGTGTGGTACCTAAAATCATAAATATTTTATAAGAAGTGTAAATCAATCGGTAGACAAGTCTCTTTTGATTTGCAGACAAGGCACTATGTAAACCTATTTTTGTTTTTTTAGAGATGTGTAGGAAAATCCACAGTACACAAATGGCAACGGAAAATGTAGAGGCCTTTACTATAAAGTGACCCAAAGATGCTATAGAAGTAAGTATTACTGTAATGTTTGTCTCAAGGTTTTGAAATATTTCTATTTTACTGATATTTTTATCTCAATTCTAACACTTATTATTAAAAGCATCAAAATGTAAATAATTTATAAATATCTCATAATACATATACATATCTTATATATCATTTTTTTTAGGAGAAAAGTAAGTAAAGAATCTCAGCAAATACATTTAAATTTTTAGTTTTTTGTATGTATATTGTTTTATTTTTTGAAAAGTTGCTTTATTTTTAAAATAAAATTTATTTTGTGTTTAAGTATGGGTTTTATTTTCTAACCTATGGTACGGCATTTCAAAAAAAATTGAATATGCCATGAATATTCAAAATACCATGAATATAGGCATACATAGATATCCTAAGTACATCCATAGAATATGCCATACATATATTTTGGTAGATAAAAACATATCGTGGGCATATGTTTCATGGTGACCTTGAATATTCCTGCAATGGCGGATATGGCATATCCATGGAATATAGGAGTATGCAGTTGAGATATGCATTGAATATTCATGCAATATTTTTGTGCTGTCTGGGTGCTATCATTAGATAGTTTTCTTTTGCTGCTACGAGAATCCCCGTGAATTTAATTTTAACTATACTGGATCTATTGCTTTCGGCCCATTTTATGTTTAGGTTTAAGGACCTGTAGTAAATTCCATACACTTGAGCTAAGTTTTGATTTAGAACCGTCGGTGTAGATGTGAATAATTCATGTCACTTTTCAATTTGAAGTTTAACAATAGCTTTACTTGGAAGTTAAATACTTTTTCTACAACCGTATTATAATAATGCACTTATATGCCCATAATCCGTTTCATAATGATACCCATTATGATACAGATTTTTCATTACGATACAGATTTTTAATCAATAGAAACCTTAGATAAAAGAGACCGGAGATGTAACATTGCACATTGCGCATGTTGTCTATTCCAAACCTAAGTAACCCACCAATTAAAAATCATTGTGTTCACGACGCCACCCGAATTGCTCCGAAATTTCTATTCTTTGCTTGTCTCCGCGTGAGTAAATCATTTATTACCGCCGTTTTTGAATTATTTGTTGGTGTTATTAGCAATTTAAAGTGTTTTAGTTATTCAATTTCAAGTTGAAAATGCCACGATGTATGGTGAAAAATTGTATATACAAATAATATGTGTCAATGTTATGAAAAATAAGAAATATATTCGTTTTCAGCGGTAAATATTTGTTGACGTTTTGATTCGCCATGATTCTTTGAGCTGAATACTTCAGATCCGCATTAAGGGGTTTCAATAAATATTTAATCTAAATAAGAAGTAAATAGGCATTGTTACTAACGAAATTTTGTTTTTAAAAAGTAGTTTTATAAGAATATTTACTAAAAGTGGTTTTTAGCCCTTTATTAGATATTTTTACAAGAATATTAGATGAAATACAGGTTCACCTACTTAAAATTTCAAGGTTTATTTTTTTGCGGTTAAATCAGAAGTGACATTTGAATCTTAAAACAAAGTAAAGCTCGCAATATGATCTAGTATAAGCAAAAAATACTAAAGTTACGGAAATTAGTCATATTATTAGTAAAATGTTACATTATAAACCCCTAAACAACTCGAAAAATATCTTCGTTTACTAAAAAAATCTAAATTCTAGCAATATTTATTATACAATCGAATGCGGTTTCAAAGATAACAGGATCAATAAATCCGAATCTCTAAATTTGGGAGCTAAATGCTCTGATAAAAGCATGCGACCGATAGGGGTTACAAAAATAATCGATTTATCGTTTTCATGAAAATCGATTTATCCGTTATAATTAATCGATTATCTTTAATAGATTATTTTTGATTAATCGAACATTTTTAATAATTTTTTTCGTTTTTTTAGGTAATGGAATAATCGATTATAAAGGAATTACAAAAAGAGTAGATTTATTCAAAATATTCGATTTATTGAAAATAATTGATTGTTTAGAAAAATCGATTTATTGTTTAATAGACTTTTTAAATTAATCGATTATTTTCGATTAATCGATTATTTTGTATTAATCGATTATTTTCGATTTTTCAAAGGTATTCAAATAATTTGTTTTAAAATACAAAAAATAGATTATATAAAAATAATCGATTGATCGAATATAATCGGTTATATTATATAATCGATATTTCGGTTATTTTTTAGAATTATTGATTTATCGGTAAATCAGCTTTTTATTAATCAATTATTTTCGATTTTTCAAAGGAAATTAAATAATCAGTTTTAAAAGGAATATAAAAAAAGAAAAGGATTATTTGTAAATAATCAATAATTATTCAGTTTTTTTTTTTGGAAAATCGATTTATCGTAGAATCTTCTAATTGGTTATTTTCCGTTAATCGATTATTTTCGATGTTTCAAAAATAATCGAATAATTTATTTTATAGGAAATAATTCTTTTTTTTTTTTTTTTTTTTTTTTTTTTTTTTAAATCGATTTATCGATTATTCGACTTTTTAATTAATCGATTATTTTTTATTAATCGATTATTTTTGATTAATCGATTATTTTTGATTAATCGATTATTTTTGATTAATCGATTATTTTAGATTTTTCAAAGATTATGGAATAATGTTTCAATGGAAATACGAAAAAAAAACAGAAATTAAAAATAATCGATTATTTAAAATAAACGATAATTCGTTTATTATTTTTTGTAAACACTGATTTATCGGTTAATTGGCTTTTTAATTAATTTATTTTTCTTTTATTTTTTAAATATAATCAAGTAGTCAATTTTAAAGGAAATACGAACAAAAATAGATTGTTTGAAAATAATTGATTGATTGAAAATATTCGATTGATTGAAAATAATCGATTATTATTAATGATCAATAATTTATTTCGATAATCACCCACTCCTAGCGACCAAATGACTTTTAATAGGTTTAAATTTTAAAATGTTATTTGGTTTCAGACATATACATTTCTAGAGTTTTATGTGACGCATCCTCTATATTAATTAATATTCCTAAAGAAACAAGCTTTAATATATCTTTTTCTGAGGTTATAATACAAAACAGCATTTTCTCATTTTGACTAAATTTTAATATTATGTGATAGTCGTAGAAAAAATATAATGTTCAACTCACAAGGTTTGATTTGCAGTATTCGCCTGCGCACATGCTTTTTTATAATACTCTTAGACAATGAGTACTATTTCTTAATCGATTAACAATATTCTATTTCAACATTTTACTGTAGTCTCTTACAGAAAAGTCCATAGTAAATAATAGCTAACGAAATATTCTATTAAAGGTCTTCTCTTTATATAAAATGTCGTGGCATCTGTTTGATATTAAAAAATCACGTTAAATTGATTTCATAATACAAAATTCCATTAAACGTATATTTTAAATAAATCTAATAGTTCATTATGATGCTAATAAACAAAGTCCGGTCCCTGTCACAGAGTTCGAGTCCCTGCCCAGTTCCCCCACTCCGTTAACCTTTCTTTAGAAATTGGCAACATTTGCGCAGGTTAAACACCGGTGTATGTTATATCTCTGGTCTCTTTTATCTAAGATAGAAACCTACAATTTTTCAATCAAGCATGCTGTTTGACGTTTGTCCTAGGTTCCTATGTAATTATTTTAGTTGTCAAAACGTATTAAATTTTCGTAGGTAGCTAAACTTCGATAATTATAATATTAAAATGTCTGATATTAGCGATATAGAAGACTCCTCCACACATATCGGAGAAAGCAGAAAATACAGTACAAAATATTTTACCGCAAAAATCTAGGGAAATACCAATACCTGAAGTAATACCATTAATTACAATTTTGTAGAATTTTTTATAGAAATACGAGTAATTACTGTTATTGTGTTCAATACCAATATAAATATAATATTTATAGGTCTTGATTATTTATCGGGTGTAGAAAAAATAGCGTATGCAACTCTCATGTAATGGTTATTAAAACACTCGCATAAACCATACGAAACTCGCTTTTGGCTCGTTTCGTATCCCGGTTAATGCTCGTGTATTAATAACCATCATTACATGATCGTTGCATAATATACTATTTCCGGTAATTATATTGATACTAGGAGTTTTTGCAAGTTAACGCTGATTGGAAAATATAGTGATTATAATCAAAAACTCTTTCGGAAACCTATATTAGAATATCCAGAAAGTTGTGCTATGGAAAATTTCAGTATCCGAAAACGTTCTGGTGGCCATTCTGCTGGATCCTGCACTGCAAAAAATCGCCATTATTAGGCGCTCGTCTATTACTAATGACTATAATGAGGTTTTGCATGTTTCATATTCAAGTTGGATGGTGCATGGCGTCTGAATTTGGCTAATGTGAAATTGCGAAAATGTGTTCCATGGAAAGTCTTAATGGAAGAGGAAGAGAAACAGATATTTTCCATACAAAAGGAGTTTCAGTATCGCTGCAAGCGAAACTTTCAAACAATGTGAACGTACTTTATAATAGATACACGGTGGGATCTTCTTTTGGGAATAAAATCAACTTAGGTACAACTCTCGACTGGTATTGAATGGGGCATGTTCAAAAATTTTGAAATTTTTTTTATGAATAATAGAGTTGAAAATAAAACTACATTTTTTTTATTTTTTTTTTATCTATTCATTTGCCGGAGTTATGAATTTTTTTAAAATTTATGACGTCACCGGGAATAGACCAATAGGAGCTAGCGCACAACGTTGCCGGCTAGAAGGTTTACGAGAAGTGATGTACGTTCGTTTGTGTACTCCTTCTTAATTTTAGACTTCTAAAACATTGTTAAACAAATATCTTTTAAATACATAATATCAAATGTTTTTTGAAAGTATTATTTCTGTTTAAACTTTTACCATATTTAAAGTTTCATTGTTTTAAAAGTCACTTAATAATTCAGAAAATGGCAAAATGGCAGCATTGTGTATGGCATCTGTCATAGTGTCTCGATCAAGAATTTATTTGGAATTTGAGTGTTTAATTTTGTACTTTTTATAAATATTATGACTACGAAAAAGTGTTTTGTTCCAGAATGTGATAATGATTCACATTCATCTTCAAAAATATTTATTAGTGTTCCTAGAAATTTGGAAAGAAGAAAATCAACCTTCTACTGGCGATGTTTCTCGTGAACTTTTTAATAAAAATACACCGGATTATCAAGATGTAGTAGCAATTTCTGCGAATTGTCCCCTTCAGGAAATTGAAAATGAGGCTAATATAAATTCTTAGTTGTATAACCAAAAAACCCTTCTGGAAGAAAATGCAGAATCTCCTGAAAGTTTTGAAGATACCGAATTTATTCATCATTTTGTGGATGAACTAGTGATAAAGAAATAATAGAAAAATGTGGGTATTTAAACAAACTGGTTCCTGGATCCCATATAATGGCAGATAGGGGTTTCAGAATATTCAGCTACTTGAAAACATGGGATGCACTTTAGTGTATCACAGAATGAAAAAAGTTCTCCAGAAGATGTACAATTAAGTAAAAGAATAGCATCTCTAAGAATACATACATGTGGAAAGAGTTATAAGAAGGGTTAGTTAATTTAACATGTTAAAACCACATTTGTGTGTGAATTTTAAGCAAGTACATTTACTTAGTAATATCTGCATAATTGCTTGTTAACTTACAAGAACCTATTTTGTAAGAGTAAATATTAATTTAATAAACTTTTTTGTTTGTTTTTTAATTTAATTTACCTAATTATCACATTTCAGGGATTATAATGAGTTTTTAAACAGCCAATGTAATTTTTGATAAAAATTTAACTTTTCGAGCAAATCAAAGAGGAATGAGTACCTGTATATGCATAGATTTTTTTGGGACTAAAACTACCAAAACAAAGGCACCTATTTACAGCAGTTTAAAATGAAACATTTTAACAAAAACGCCTATGTCGCGGTGATAAATATTAAAAACAACCAAGTTCAGTTGAATGTGGTAGCAAAGTCTATATATTCCAATAAATCGGGTAACTACATGTGGTATCACTGGTGATAAATTTAAAAATATCACAATTCTTGCTACCTTTTTCAAAAAACCAGAAAGTGTGCCTTCTTATCAATCCTTTATGAAAATGACAACAGTAATAAATGTGAAAAAAAAAAATTTTATGTTGCTATTCGTTATTACGATAGTAAAACATGTTTGCAGTTCCATTTATTTTTTATGAAAATCTAAGTAAAAACCAATGTCAAAAGGTTATAAGTTTTTTTCTGTCAAACCAAATATATCACAAAATTAAAAATTGATCATAGGTCAAGCTAAAGTAATACCTTTATTGATAGTAGCTTTAAAAAAGAAGAAAGAATAATATTGACTTAAGTTCTTATTATTAACATTGGCGATTTTTAATAAAAACTTTTCAATTATTGTTTACAAACAAAAATATAAAAATCTGTGAAAATTTTATTTATCAACCTTTTAATAAAAAATGAGAAAAATGAAGTAAAAAACAATTTATTTACAAATAAAAAATATATATATATACGAATCCTAAGAATATAAAAGTACTGATTTATTTTCCTGTAGTGGATGAAGAGGTTTCTTTAACAATCTAGCCAAGTGTACATCAATATTTACGCATTTTGATAAATTAGAGCCTTTCCAATAACACTGAGTAGATGTTACAGATGGTTCCTCACTTCTTCTATGAAGCCACATGTTTATAACCACCTGAAAAAAATAAAAGAGATATGCAGTTACAAAATAACTATATAACCAGCTACAAAATGCTCTGAACGAATCTAGTAAAGAACCTCGGAATTTCAAAAGTTAAAAAAAAAACAATCTCACCACATTTTTGAAATATAGAGCTTTTCGAAAAAAACTGCTATTTTTAAAAGTACAATTTTTTAGGCTATTGAAAATTATAAAATAAAAAATTACGGGATGCTTTGTTAGCTTCAAACGAATCCAGCAGAGCACCCCAGTTTTTTTTTAAACCACACCACGTTTTTTGGCTCCTACAATATTATAAAATATTCGAAATTTGGCATTTTTAAAAAAATTCGCAATTCCTTGCTGACTTCAAAGTTTTTTTCTGAAAACAAATATACTTACCACATTTTTAGGATTTTAAAACAGCCTAAACATGTGTCATAAGTAGTTGTTTTTATATATAAAAAAACAAATTAAAAAACTGAAGTGTCCTGCTGACTTTGTTCCAACAAAGCACCCTGTATTATTTAAAAATAGCAATTTTTTTAGTAAAGTTTTACAATATTTCAAGGGTCTAAAAATGGGGTGTGGTTTTTAGAAAAAAGCTTTAAAAAACCGAATTGCTCTGCTGGCTTCTTTCGAAGGTTAGCAAGAAGCACCATGTATTTTTTAAAAATATAATATTTCAAGTGCATAAATATATGGTGTTGCTGTTTTTACAGAAAAAACTTTATAAAACAGAGGTGCTTTGCTGACTTCGTTCGAAGGCTATCAGAGCATTTTAAGTTTTGCAAAAAATATATGGCATATATGGCATATTTTTTAACTCAAAATTTCATAGGTGCTCTGCAGCATTCTTTGGTATCATAATTATTACTAGGTTCACTAACAAAATTTATTTCTAGATTATTTTAACACTTGCTGCGATTACAAAAAATGTCTATATGTCAAAATTAGAAAAAAAATATTTATAGAAATAAAAGGCCTTATACACTGTTTATTATATGTGATATAAAAACAAAAAAGCATAATAAATATTACAAACCTTGACATGCAGCAATCGTAAGCATTGTGCACTAAAAATTTCATTTTTGTTAATTACAACAAGCACATCAGAAGGTTTTTGCCGTACTTTATGTTTAGGTGTAATTTGTCTCCTTCTCTCTTATGGAAAAAGAAATTATCCCCATATTCTTGCTTGGCAGATCTAAAAATAAAACCTGAGATAAATATGTTTTACTATAAGGTGTATTGGCTCCATATAAACTGTAAATACCTACTATTAAAACAAAGTCTTACCTTCCTCACTTTTGTAAACTGAGTATTGTTAAAAAATGCAGTAATCATCTCGGTAATTATATTTTCGTTTACAATGGGTAAAACACTTGATTCAACTTTTATAAATCCAGCTGATCCATATTAATAATAAAATTAAATCAAAACAAAAAACTAAGGTTAGGTGGTGTCAATGTTAATGTCACTTAGATGTGCGTTCACTTCGACATTCTGTGTGTCGGTTTGTTCGTTGGCTTGGTTTTGTATAACAAAAAAAACTTCGACACAAGATGATTGGTCTATTCCCGATGACGTATAATTTCAAATTTTAAATTTCAATTGGGCTTAATTTAAAAACTTTTGGCTTTTTTAACGAACTGACTATTTGGAATAACTTGTATAGCGACTAACTATTACAATATAATTTATAAAACAGCATATCTCACATGTGAACATGGCCCATTATATATCTAGAGGGAAAGAGGAGAGTTAAACAATTATTTTTATATACCTAGATCAGAGATCAATACTCGTATGTAAGTAGAATAAAAAAAAATTTTGCGTAAGAAAGGTGTCTAAAACGTATTGCAAAAAAAACGACAAATTCCTATATAATTCGGTAGCTTATCTTATTTATATCACTCTATCTAGTAAATCTACTACCTTAGCAGGCAACACTCGCGTATTATCAAGCTTTTAGCGAAGTTTAAAGTTGAAAATCTCCCTCTATTTCTCTCTCGGGTCCCGCATAGCCGCGACGGCAAAACTACTCGCCGAACTCCATTAAATCATTTATCGCTAAGAGCCAAAATACGAGTTTATTATCAATGCCAATTATCTGTAAATAATGAAGGGAAATTTATGGGCGCCAAAGTTTTGTCTAAGTACATTATTGGTTAATGTAGTAACCTGGAATATTTTTTGCTGGTTATTTATTGAGCGAGGTGTAATTATCTGGGTAAATGTCTTCTTGCTTCTTGCTCGGTTTCCATTAAAATATGAAGTTTTTTTAACTATCAACAGTAATATTATTACGCATGTATAATAAAAATAAAGTGTGGAAACTCACAACTATAAAGGTTTTCTATTTTCTCCCGTTCAGCAACTTAAAATGAAGTTGGAATTTCTTGTGCATCCACTATTTTCTCCCGTCGAACATATAAAGGTACAGTGAGACTCTGTTCAGATAAAAAATATGCGTTTTACAGAAGTGCTCGTATCTAGAGTCTTACTTTCATCGGCGGACGTACCAAATAATAATAATAATAATAATAAATCGTCTTTATTAAGGGAAAATAATGTATATATGATTACAAAGTTTTTTTTTTACAAGGGAATATAAAAAAAAGAATAGTGATGCAATAGTGGCGAAGTCTAGCTGTAATAGCTACTCCTACTTAACCACTAAAACACCAATGTATAAAAACAAAAACAAATAAAAACAAATAAAAACAAACAAAAAAAAATATATTTGCAATGGAGCAAAAATTCCAATAATTAATTTTTGTTTTTTTTATTTATTTTTTCTATATAAAGCTAAAAAATAGTATTCAAAAATATAATCAAAAGTAAAAAACTAAAAAGGTCAATTAAATCTAAGCTCAAACAAAATTTTGAACGTAATATTTTTTAAAGTATTTTTTGAATAAATTTATGTTTAATTTTTTTAATTCTAAAGGAAGAGAGTTGTACAATTTAATAGAATTATATACAAAACTTCTTTTAAATAAGGCTGTTCGATGACGGGGTATTGTGTAAGTTGTGACGTCGCGGAGGTTTCGATCATGAATTGTTTTACGAGTTATAAACTTTTTAATTAGTGGGGAAGAGCTGTCAATGCATTTTATTAATTTATGAAAATAGTTACCTAAATGGAGTGTCCTGCGTTCCTTCATATTAAGCCAATTTAATTCTCGTATTTTAAGAGTAACATGGTCATATTTACGAAGATTAAATATTAATTTTGTGCACGAATTTTGAATTTTTTGAATTCTATACTGAGTGTTCAAGTCTAGGCAGGGTCCATAGATAAAATCGCAGTAGCTTAGTTTGGACAAGACGAGAGTTTCACTGAGTTTTATACGTAGATTATGATTAAGAATATGCCTGCTGGAGTAAAGTAATTTTAAAGAAAGATAAGCTGAACGGGTAATTTTACCTACATGTTCTCTAAATCTTAAATCTGTATCTAAATATATACCAAGATTTCTAGCTGATTCAACAATTGGCAACTTGGTGTTATTAATATTAATATTAAATTGATTTTTAACAAGTTCCTTTTTATTTTTTGAACCAAAAAACAGAACACAAGATTTCGATGCATTTAGTTTTAAATTATGTTGAAAAGAAAGTTCATAAATAAGTTTTTCTACACCCGTATTATAATAATGCACTTATATGCCCATAATCCGTTTCATAATGATACCCATTATGATACAGATTTTTCATTATGATACAGATTTTTAATCAATAGAAACCTACAATTTTTCAATCAAGCATGATGTTTGACGTTTGTCCTAAATTCCTATGTAATTGTTTTAGTTGTCAAAACGTATTAAATTTTCGTAGATAGCTAAACTTCGATAATTATAATATTAAAATGTCTGATATCAGCGATATAGAACACTCCTCCACACATATAGGAGAAAGGAGAAAATGCAGTACAAAATATTTTGCCCCAAAAATCTGTGGTAATACCAGTACCCAAGGTAATACCATTAATTACAATTTTGTAGAATTTTTTATAGAAATACGAGTAATTACTGTTATTGTGTTCAATACCAATATAAATAGAATATTTATAGGTCTTGATTATTTATCGGGTGTAGAAAAAATAGCGTATGCAACTCTCATGTAATGGTTATTAAAACACTCGCATAAACCATACGAAACTCGCCTTTGGCTCGTTTCGTATCCCGGTTAATGCTCGTGTATTAATAACCATCATTACATGATCGTTGCATAATATACTATTAAGATCTTCATTAATAAGTTGATTAGCAGTTAATGAATGGTCGTTTTTAAAACTGTAATATAATTGTGTATCGTCAGCGTAGGCTTGGACTTTACAATATTTTATGGATTTGATAATGCAAGAAGTATAGATTAAGAAAAGGAGCGGTCCCAGGACACTGCCTTGGGGAACACCAGATAAAATATTCATAGAATTCGAAAATGTATTATTGTATTATTCAATTATTCAACACACTATGATGGTTGTAACACAAATACCAAATGACTTCTCAGTTTTTAACTAAACCACTAAATGCGACTCAGATTTACACATTTTAAATAATTATAATTCTTCTGTCCAAGAGAACCTGCAGGAGTTTGAATTTGATGAAATAAATATAGTAATGCTCATAATTATATCCCACTAGATACATATAGTTAATCATCGTATCATAAATTCTACATTTCCATCTTTCTCTCTTTCTTTCTGTAAGGCGGGTTGCTTTACAGCACAGGTGGGTGAAGTAACTCAGCAATTAGGCCTCACTGGACCCATCGTGAATTCTCCAAGGGCCTCTCAACTTGTCAAAAACCTCATTGTCGCTGAGATGTCTCTAGAAACAGCCATCGTCTCAGCTCATCAAAGTCCTGCAGGATGTTAACTCATCGAAAATCTGCTTCTTGTCACTGTCTTGTCTAAGGATAATTAGCCTCAAGTCAAAGTTCTTGCAGGATAACGTCACCATGCGGCGTCTCTAGATGTTCCATTTTAGAAATGGCCATTTGGTGGACTTCTCCCACTCCGGTGGTAAATGTCAGGGTGAAGCCACTCTGTCTGCCCGCTTAACTGTATTTTTCCTACTGCCTGGAAAATTTCCAGAATTACTCCGGTACATAAAAAAGGTAGCAAAAATAATGTTTGTAATTATCGGCCCATAAGCATTCTTTGCAATCTTGCTAAAGTATTCGAAATAATTACTCACGATCGTATTTCCAATCATGTTTCCCGTCTTATATCTTGTGATCAACATGGATTCATGAAAAATAGATCTACGCAGTTACAAACCTTGTATGTTCGACGCAATTCATTTCGGAAGCCTTGGATAGAAGAAGTCAAGTTGATGTAATATACACAGATTTCTCCAAGGCCTTCGACAAAATTGATCATTCCATCTTGCTCCACAAGTTAAGTTCCATTGGTTTATGCGATCAAATCATTCAATTGATTGGTTCGTATTTGTTGGGTAGGCATCAATATGTTCAATGTCGTGGTTATAGGTCAAAAAATTTCGAACAAACATCAGGAGTTCCACAGGGATCAATTTTAGGTCCTCTTTAATTTATAATTTTTATAAATGATATAGTCGCTAATATCGAGCATATTAAAGTATTAATGTATGCCGACGACCTAAAATTATTGCTTGAAATCAATTCTGTTAACCATTGCTTGCGACTTCAAAAGTGTTTGTCCGACATTGCGAAGTGGTGTCTCGATAATTCACTCCCTCTAAATCCTGAGAAATGTTCCGTAATGTCGTTTACTAAAAAAGTAACACCTATAATTTTTGATTACAAACTACAGAACATTGTTCTAAATCGACCCGAATGTATAAGAGATCTCGGAGTTTATTTTGATCCTGAACTATCTTTCGTTAAACACATTGAAACGATGTTATCTGCTGCTAACAAGAGCTTAGGGTTTGTTATTCGAAGCTGTAAAGAATTCCGAGACATAGTCACCTTAAAAACTTTATATATTAGCTTTGTACGGTCAAAACTTGAATACTGTTATGTTGTTTGGAATCCCGTGCATAACATTTATACTGATTTACTCGAAAAAGTTCAAAGAAAATTCATGAAATCGGCTTCCTATGTTTTAGATGGTATATACCCTGCAAGGGGATATCCCCACGCTTTACTAATATCTAGATTCAATCTTTCAGAGCTCGTGATACGCAGAAATTTCCAACAGGTACTCCTAATTTATAATCTTTTAAATGGCTCAGTCGACAGTATTGATTTGTTAAATTACGTCAATCTAAAAATCCCCCGTGCTGGATTAACAGTTTACTTGAGTTTCTACATGCCTGCTTCTAGAACTAATGTTTTAAACTCATCTCCAATGTACCAATCTATTCAGAAATATCATGAAATTCAAGACAGCTTGGACATTTTTGCATGTAAAAAACATATGATTAAAAATGTTTTTTCTTTGTAAATGTAAAAAAAATGATGTACAGCATGTAATGCAATGTAGACAACCATTTCTTTTTATCCTGTGTTCGGTCAGTTTTTTTTCTGGATGTTTACATTGTATTGTATAGCTTTTTAACAATTTTGTATTTGTATTTATATTTTAATGTTTTCTTGTCTTTCCCACCCAGTAAATGGTGATTACTGTTGGGTGGTGTAACAAATAAATAAATAAATAAATAAATTAACAGGGCAACATTTCCATCCTTATGGAAACAATCAGAAGTATTGCCGCTTTCCAAAAAACATCTGAGGCTTATTAGTATACTTTGTACTTTATCAAAGATTTTTAAGAAACTTTTGGGCAAACAAATTCATTATTATGTTTCACCATTTGATCTTCTTGCTAAACATCAACTGGGCTTCCTAAACATTAACTGGGCTTCCATCCAAATTACAGTTTCCCTACTTTGTTACTAAAAGGGTTAGACAATATTTATTTGTATATAGATGCTAAAAAATATGTTTTTATACTAATTTTCCTAAAATAAATCTTTATTTTCTATTAGCTTTGTCACTTTATGGAATTTACCATAGCCTCAGTAAATTTATTAAGCTCTTACCTAAATGGATGATAACAAAAAGTTAAATTAAAAGAAAAAACATTCAATTTAATTTATAATACAAGCCAAGTACCGCAGGGATCTATTTTAGGTCTCCTATTTTCACTTTATACCACTCAATGTTTTAAATATCTGAACACATGAATTTTTATTTTTACGTTGATAGCACAACTCTACCTTGAATCCGAATTGAATGAAAACATCACAAAAATCAACGAAGATCTGTAAATTATATTGGAGATATCTAACACATTCTGCTTAACAATTAACGCTCCAAATTCCAAAGGCGTGGTGAGTTGTTTTTGCAAGTTTAAACAAGTAGGAATACCTAAGAGATAATACGATTGTAATGTAATATGTTTGAAAATAGATTCCCTCGTATACTTTTAAGTATCTATATCCTATATGCTATATTTATTTCAATTGGTTGCGTTACTTTTTATATCTATATATTCCCACTGGTGTATCGGCACTTGTTCCAACAAAAATTACCTTAATTTCAACTAATAAAAATACCCCTCGGGGTAAAATAAAGCAATTTTATCTGGAAAGAATATAGTTATTACATTTCGCTCACTGCACTTCACATTACACTTAAACATTCTTCATTCTGAAAATAATTTATAACGCAAACCATGAAATATATAATTCCGTCATTACGACGAAAATCATTATTCATTACAAAGGTTCAATTCTTCCAGTCCATCTGGTCTTTGTCGTAATGCTGACCTTGAAAAAAATCACATCGTATATTGTGAAAAAGTCTGCTACTGTGCGGATAACGTAGACCCGTAGCTAATGATAAATAAGCTGAAATTATCAAATACTAACTAAATGGTCTACAATCAAAAGTTAATATAGAACAGAGGTGTACTTCAGCGGATTTTTGTGCCCTCAAAATGCAATGTGTTTAAATCATAAGCTCATAAGGAGGTGAGTGGTTTAGTGTTTAGAATCTACACTTTCGGATCCAAGGGACCCGGGTTCGAATCCCACCAGTACCGGCATTTTTTTGAGTAATTTACTTAATTGAAAATTAATTCTAATGCATGGATTACGATTCCCTACTCGACTAGTTTCTGTTGGGTTCTAATTAACAGTGTTTTTCCCAAAGTGGCGATATAAAACAGTAAAAAAGTCTATATAGAACACACAATAATAAAAAATAATTATCAGAGACTGGCTATTTGGCTCTAGATACTACTAGTTACAATAAACTAAATATATAGGCACATGAGACTAACGTTGATCCGGGTTAAAATTAATGTTTTTGGAAATATTTATTATTAGTGGAACCAATAATTCTGCTATAATTATCTTTTAAATAAATAACTTGAATTAATCAGAAATTATCAGTAAAAAAATTCATAAAAATTCTCAGGATTAAGCCAATATTAAAAATTAAGCTATTCAAAAATTAACATTATTTTTCTTTTCATTTAAATTTTCGTGTTATTTTTTTAATGTTTGTTAAGTAAAATAATATTTGAATGTTTTGAATAATGCTGTAGATTCTACCATTCCATTTTATTTCTTTTATATACTCATTTTCAGCCGCGTATACAATAGGTTTAGGTAATAAGGGTAATTATATCCCCAGACTCTTTTAGTTTATATGAACAGAGTCAAATGATTTCAGTCATTAAACCTATATGTTTAGGTATTTAGTTTTTTTGAAAATACTTGCTTTTTTTGTTAATAATTATTTTTATTTATTAATCCAAGGACCAAAAAATCTATGTAAGTCATCTCTAAAAAATAATATTAATAACTAGCGACACACTCTGGCTTCGCTTCTAAAGCAGTGCCATCCAACCTTTTTATCGCTGCGTGACTTGAACAGTTCTGCTCCTGTCGTGTTAAAAGATAGTGCGCATAACAAATCCTCATGCACATTATCATGGTATAGATATCGAACACAAGCCAGTAGTAATGCCTTGTCGATATCTGAATGTACCACGGTGATGTATTAATCCTCTTCAATAATGTATCTCATGTCTATTTCCTCAATGCGCCTAGTCACAGTGCTAGTCGACA
>OV651823.1:0-10155 GCA_927349885.1 Psylliodes chrysocephalus | reverse complement strand
AAAAAACCAAATGTAGTCTAGTAAACTGTTCTTCACCAATTTGAGGCCAACACACAACGAGTAATGCATTGCCTTTATTTACAAATTATTTGAGTGCGTTTTTGACATTACATCTTATTGAGCACCACGCTCACATGCAGATAACGGAGTTTCAAATAGGAGCGCAGGTTAAGGTACCATTTTGGGAACGCGAGACCGAGTAAGGGACAGGAGTAATGCACGAGGGTAAGCGACCGAAAACTGCCTTTTCACATCTGAACAAATGTAATTATAGGTCTGTTCGGGTTCTTCAAAAATACATTGAGAACTGTCAACGGACTAGTTGACGAGTGGACTGTTTAATACCAGGTCTTCAACAATACCCGAAACCCACGTGATCTGATAACCATCAAAAACCCATCGAAAGGGCCTGATTTGACGTAAAAGGAACTAAACTGAACTGACAGTCCTGTCAGAAATGTCACTGGCGTTCATTTGGGGACTGAGAATATTTATATTATATTTGTTTACATTTTATAAACACCTTTATTCCACTTTTCATTTAATATTAATGGAGCAATTAGTTATTTTTAGAGATTATTGGTGGCTTAATTCTTTTTTGTTGGTGAGTACAAATTTATTTACTGTAACTCGTAAAAGTTAATGACTGTATATCATTTATTTCAGGTAATGTTACACTGGAACAAAATTATTTTATATTCGTAATTATATTCCAAAATTTGAGGAACGTTTACCAGTGAATAAATGGAATGTGATTCTTTTTTGTCGTCATAAACAAATATTTGTTCAAAATTATATAAATGGAAGAAGCTCCATAGGCCCAAAGTAATAACAAAAGCGGTTGAAGATGTGCAAATTAACATGGTGCAAATTCCCAATAAGTTTTTAAAACAAAAACAGCACTTCATCAGGTATGAACGGTGTTTCAAAGACTGACTCTGATATGTGAAATTCAAAACATATATTTTTTAGGTTTGTCGCTACGAACTAGCCATAAAGTACTGAAAACATTTCTGTTGCATCTCCCCTATAAAGTTTCGTTACTGCAACAATCATTTTACCTTAATTTTGTTAAACCTACCTATGGAATATTACAGATCATTCAATTCAAAATCGTTTGTGTGACGTTTATGAACTGGAGCACCTATATTAAATGAAATACAAAATACAACTGAGGAGAAACTGCATAATGTGTTCAAAGAAGAACAATTAATGCTTATATTAAAGCTGGTGGTAAAGATTTTGAACAGATAGGTACTGTGAATTAGTATCGTTTGTGCACCACCGATTACTACTCAATATCCTTTTAAATAAAATAGTTGGTAATAGGTATGCCTTTATAATTTAAAGTGAGAAGTGAGAGCTGTAAGGTAAAACAAATATGTGCTTGTTACATTAATAATATTAATATTTTTTTGTATACAAATAAGTAACAATGTATTTTGTAAATGGTTTAAACCCTGTAACAAATAAATAATAGAACAAACTTAAATTATTTGTTTATTACTTCCCATTGCTCAGGTAGAATTCCAGTAAGTTTTAAATTTGTTAACTTAAAACTGCAATAATTTCCAAATACTGCCATTGTCTTCTGCCTATCTTATTTAAAGTTTCAGCTGTAGCTAAATATCTTAGAGTCAATCTAAAGTAAATTTTTAATTTTATTCATATTTTAATGAATAACATTTTTTGTCCATAACTTTCTGGTAAAGGTTTTTTTTGCAATAGTGGCAATAACTAGTACGCATATTTCATGTTTATTATTCTTTTCTTTAAATACAATAATACAAACTAGATATAACAGCTCAGTTTTTAAGGTTATGTTAATTATATCAATTTTAAATTATTGCATTTGAATAAATCTAATTAAAATATCAAATTCTAACATTAAAATACAATAATGTAAAGCACCTCTAATTAATATTATGATTTTGAGTTATAATTCCAACAGTTACCTAACTGAATTTTGTTCTCGTAGTTGCAGTCCATAAAAAAGAAGAAGATCTAGTTTGTAATAAAATACCTACGGCACTGGCTCACATCTAGGGATTTTTACTTTTATTTTCACCAATCGCTGTCATGACGATTTGGTCACGTGGGTTTTCGGTATTGTTGAAGACCCAGTAGTTCTACGCGACGAATAATTTGGAATTCAACTGTTTCACTGGTTCTCGGACGGTTTGCGTCAAGTTTTAAAGAAACCTGAACAAACCTTATGTGAAAAACATTTGGTTACTGTTACTGCACGACCGATTAAAGAGACACGACAGCACTTTTAACACGGTAGTATTTGCTGTTGCTGCATGTCATCTTACTCGGCCTCGCCTTCCAAAATGTTACCTTTTGAAGTTCTTCAAATTTTAGTATTTAACCTAAAAAATTAAATATATTTAATAATATAAGAACCCAATATTTTCGGAGACACCCTGTATACTACCTATTTTTTTATAGGAAATCGGTTTAAATGTAATTCTTTTCAAATATGCATTAATCGTTTACTTCCTTTTGTAAAAACAATGTTTTTACCAGACCATTTTTTTCATATAAAAGCAAATTGGTACACACCTCAAAGAATTTTAAACATAAATTAATTTTAATACTGCTGTCGGCATCTATCGGACAGTAACGTTATTACATGCAAAGACACTAGTAATTTCTGTACTGAAACTAAAAGAGATACGACGGCCGCCATTTTTAGTCCAAAATGTTTTTACTTCTATAAATCATAAAATAAAATACCTCAGTAATTGTACCGGTGAGAACTTAGCCAACAATTTTCAGCAACAAATTTTCCGAAAAGTGCCGAACTGTCAGTGGCGTCGTAATTATTTTAGGAGGCATTCAAAAAACTGCATGCATTTACAACACGTCGCCACCAGAAAATTTCAATCCATACCTGGCTATGCTAACCGGCATAAACACCAACGGCCTGGACACAGCTCACCTGCTCTGTCAAAAGGAGACAGATATACAAATAAAACGCGGACGACATGCGCATTAGTGTTGTCCCCCGATACGCAAGTGCCTCGACACATCCGGCGAAGTAATTCTCATCGTGAATGACCCGTTTGATTGATGAAAAAGTAATGTTTTTTTAGCTACTTCGTGAAGTTATTAACGCGATTTGTTAAGTTACGCCTTGTTTAGATCAAGACCAAGGAAATTGTTTCTTGCACAGAGGCGTATTCAGTATTTTTATAGTTAAAAATATGTATGTTTTCAACAGAAAGTGCCCTGCATATTATTGCAAGTACAAACCAAGATCGATGAAATAACTATTTAACTGAAATAAAACAAATTCGAATACGTATACTTTATTTTAATTATTATAATAACAATAGAAGACTATATGCCTGAAATAAAACAAATTCAAGATACATATACTTTATTTTAATCAATATAATAACAATAAAAGTACAATTTACAGACTGCGCCTACGCTAAAAAATACTTTATACAACAAAACTGTATTTATTACACATATATCCATCTTTAAATCCTTAACGTATAATTTGAAATTTAAACCCAATTCTATACATTTACCTGAAAATTGTGTGGAGATATGTAGACGAAAATCATCAGAAAACAAAAATTACAAATAAACAGTGATTTATTTGTCATTAAAAACGGAGGATACTTAATTATTTTGAGCTCCCGTTGTGACTTATTCAACAGAAAAATCTGCTGTAAAACCAATGGAATGCGACAAATTGCTAAAACAACGATACATTTAGAAAATAGGGATGTAATTATCAATCTTGGCTCTGTGTTTTTGAGCCACGCACTCGGAAATCCATACAATATTCCTGCACTCCTGCTCCTTGAGCTTCAAGTATGAATAAAACACCCCAAAGTGGAACTGCTGCATGAAAGCGTTGATGTTGAGACGCACCTCGTACTCGAAGAACTTATCCTCCAAAGTTTTATCGCCGGGATTGTTTCCGGCGCCTTCAAACAGCTTAGAATACTCAGCATAATACTCGGCAATAGCTTTGACCTGCTCGTAATCCTCAGCTCTAGCCAGAGCAGCTAACCCATCGGGATGCAGTCTTCCGCAACGTGGATACAATTTAGCTCTATCGTCCTTGCTAAGCTCCGTACCGAAAGAGTTAATCGTAATGATGATAGCTCGTCTATCAGCTTCGAACGCCAAAATTTCGCACATGGAATCAGCCGTGGTTCCACCGATTGCCTTGCAAAAAGTCCAGAACGCTTCCAAGTAGGCCTTGTACAAAGTGTTTCTGATGATTTCGATGTTCATTTCGTCCAAATCCTGTTCGCTGATGCAATCTACAAAGAATGGGGCCAGCGGCGTGTCTACTAAGACAGCGTTGTATAACTCTGCTGGCGTTGCGGCTACGTGTATAGCTTCCATTTGTTCAAAGCTGCCTAATGGATGACATTTTGGAATCAGTTCACCTGAAATAGAAGGATCACCGGTCAATTTGAATTCATTATAAAGTAGGATTAACAAAATTTTAAAAGAAAGTTAAATAATAACAGAAAGAAATAATCATTTGGCAAACCATTTTGACAGAAAGTTACAATAAAAATTAGCATTTAGAAAAGACGGAAACTGGTACCTATCAGAGATTATAGAGATATTGAGTGGAAGAGTAGTTACCGCAGGAGAACAGATAAAGTTTAATAATTACATTCGTATAAGAGGCAGAAAAAAAACAACAATGAGGATTCATGCAATCCCCTATTTTATTTTTTAAATGTATATACATTAACTCCTTTTAAAGCCACATCACTTCTCTGAATATTATACAGGGTATTTCCTAATGACATGCGAATATTTAATGGTTTGAATTTACATGAAAAATTAATGATGGTTCCCTTTATAAAATATGTTGCGATATGAAAATACGAGGTGATAAAGTTATATGAAAAAAAAAAGAAAATTAATATTTTCGAAACCGTTTGTAATATTAATTACGCAGTGACAGTAAATAAAGATGCACATTTTTTAATACAAGAGTAATTTTCAGCTTCAACAGTGTCATGCATATGGGCACTGCTTTATCATTTTGAAAAAAGAATGTACCCAACGGTTTTTTACCAAATAAAAATTATTTTTGAATTTCCATTTTCATGTTGTATGTAATTATTGAAGAATACAATCTCAAGCAGTTTCGAAAATATTATTAGTTTCCTCTTTTTTTTTTTGAATAAATAGCAAGAAGTAATTTTAAATTTGAAGATGAAAGTTATGTTACTATGCATTGATATCGGCCATAATAAGTTCTGTTATGAAATACGGTCCTTCAAATGTCCTTTATAATATTAAAAACTGAAATGCATCCTACAAAAAATATTTAATAGCAGGCCATAACAGAATATAACCTGATAAAACTTAATCTAAATGAAATAAAGAAATCTAAATCACTAAAGCATACATTCACTAATTTACTAACACATACATATCGAACTGGAGATGCCAGAAGATGAATGAATTCATTTTGAATCTGTGGTGACGAACAAGACAGTTTTTGGAGTTTCTGTTGCATGTTTTGTATGATTAAATACCTAATATTCTTTGCAATATATTTCGCCACCGTTCTTTTTCGGACTAAATGTTCGCTTCTAATGATACATCATGACAGTAGAAAAGACGTGCCATTTCTATCATGAATATATTATTACAGTTTGATTTAGACTATTAGTGTTCCTTTTGTTTCTTTTTATAAACTAATTAACATTTATTATATTACACTGGCACTAAATTTAAAATATATTTTCCAGAAATCAATTATAATAAAAATTATCTAGCAATTTTTTGTTTTGCGGACCATTTGGCGCCCCTTTGTGAGTAGCGCCCGGAGCATTATGCCCCCCATCGCTACTCCACTAAGCACGCCACACAGACAGGTGATTTTTGACAGTTTGGAGTCCACATTAAAGAAAGTAAAAGGGAACATCAAACTTATATTCAACTACATCTAAATAAAAAAAAAAACACTTACAAATTGTCTTTAATGAATATGAAATAAAAATAATAATTGTTCTAATAATCTTAATTAAAATACCTATCAAGGTATTAATAAAAAATTAATACAACTTAATATATCAAGACCTTGATAATAGTCGGCTATTTTTGTTGAATCTAAATCTCGAGAATATTTTAATATCAATTTGACGAGACATAATTCTTGGCATTAATAATCTGATTAGAGCCTGGGAGCTTCAGCTTGAGGGCTTTAATCAATTGATTATTGATACCAAAAACATGTATAATCCGAGGGGCAAATCACTCTTTGTAAAAATGTACATGTATTGCCGAATTCATATGATTTCCGCAATCATATGGCGATTTCTGGATGACTGCGGCGATTTCTAGATGACTGCGGCGATTTCTGGATGACTGCGGTGATTTCCACATGACTTCCGACAGATTTCCCGTGACTGCGGTGATTTATGTATTGACTGCAACGATTTCTCTATTGATTGCGGCAATTTCCCTATTGATTGCGGCGATTTACTCGTACGTATGGATTGTCAGTATAATTGCAAAATTGCACGCATTCCGAAGGATTTCTACGATATTGTATGGCTTACCAGTTGGTTTCCAGTAAAAAAAGCATTAGCTAGGTGTTTCATCAGAAAAACTAAATTTTGTATAGCGCATGTATTCGCTCCGTGCGCGACAGCAGCGCCAATTCGTTTTGATACTAATGGAGGATTTCGGCGTATACTGACAAATGCAACTTTTAATAGAATTCGTAATTAAAAAGTATACATGTTAGTTTTAATAAAAATATATGGATTTGTAAAACAAGTAAAACATTAATTTATTATTATTATATATTTTTATCGCTTAAATTAAAGAAAATTATGTATAATTGATAAAAATCCATAATAAAATATAGGCAGGCAACAGTATTTACTGGAAAATGTATGAGAAGTTGCCTAAGTCTAATAAGTTTTCATTGAAGAATTAGTCTATTCTGTCAAAATACAAAAATACCATTTAATAATAGCGTGAAGTTAAAATGTATAAAAAAGGATCATTACTTATATATTCATTTTTGTTCGAAAGAAAACATAGAATGAATGATTAAAACTGATTTCGTATCAGTAAGTTACAAAATTGCGTTCCAACCACATATAATAATCAAAGGCAGAAATCTTGAAATCTAGTCCTTGCTGAATGAACATTTAAGAATAAGGGATATTAAAGAACATGGTAAAATGATAATCTATTGTTGATTTAAAACCTTTCAAGTTTCTGATGTCTACTATTTGCAGCATTACGGTTATTATTACAAAAATAAAGGTAATTTTCCTTCTTATTGTATATCTATCCATTCATTTCTTTGATTTAATTTCCACTTTGCTACTGAAATTTTTTATATAAGTTTCACTGTTTTTTTTTGCTAGTATTTGTACAATTTTCAACACAGTAACTCCGGTTGCTTATTGTATTGTTTTTACCTACTTTTTTTGAAAAAAAAGTAAAATGTATACGTGTATTTGATATGCCAAAATTACAAAATATCCCCCTAAAATGCACGAATTATCCGCAGATAGCGCTAGTATCGCTTTTGCTTCCCTTTCCATGACTTCGCACGGAGCGAATAGGTGCTAAATACAATGCATTGATTTAAAACTAAGTGTGTACGACAAATTTATCAATAAATCAACTTTTTGTACGTTTTTTATTCATTTAAAAGATCAGTTTTAATTGATGTGATACCCGAAATATAAACTTCTATGTAGGTACTTACATGCCTCCATTATTAGATATCTTTGATATGCCTAAATGAACAAATAGGTGCAGGTAAATAAAACAAGTTAAGTAATTAAGTATTTGGAGGTTTTTTGTTTAAAAATTTCATAAAAGTGTTTTTTTAGACGTTTACAAATTTTATTGATGTTTGTTTCTAGTTTAAATGGACCAGATCCAATTGAATTGATGGGTCCGTAAAATATTAATTTATTTTTAACAATTTGAATGTCGTCTTTTTTTGGCCATAAATATTCTTCAAGTTCAGATTTAAAAATTTTTATTTTACTAGTGGTTTCAATTATTTGAACAATTCGACCTATGTACCACGACTCGTAAAGGATTGCGTAATATTGTTCGTTCCTAATTAAAATGCCATTGATATTTTTCTGGAGCAAAGTGTTTTCACCGGTAGTTTTTTCACTTTCTGTTACATCTTTGTCATTGTAGTTATTTGGTATTTTAGCTGTGTTTTTCCTGGACTTGTTTTTTTTTGTTATTTAGTACTGCTGAGGATGTTCCTTTTACACGAGATAATCTGTCAGTTGAGAAGCGCCCGTCTTCAGTGGAAAATAACCAACAAAGAGCTGATTTTTTTACCTTGATTTTTTTGTTGTTCACAATTATGTTTAAAAATGAGGTATCAGAATCACTTTTTGTCTAGTAAATTCGAAAATCCTTTATATTAAGATCTTCCAATCCATAAAAAATGCTCTTTTCATTATCTACATCATATATGGAAACTTAAGTTTAAAATTTAATGTTTTTTACTTTATCCGTTTTTGATTTTTCTTTAAAATTCGAAATTTACACATTTTCTTAAATATCTCGAATACGGTCCATTTTAGAGAAATTATGTATAGGGCAAAAATTATAGAGAATTATATTACAAACAACTTTTATTTGAACAATTTTTATAAAAAAATATTTTTTTTTACATTTTGTCAAATTTCTCGAATACGGACCAAATTTTGTATAGAACAAATTATAGATAATAATATTGTAAGTAACTTTTATTTGAAAAAATTTCTTCTCCAAACGTAAATAACAGATATA
Organism: Psylliodes chrysocephalus; assembly: GCA_927349885.1. NCBI lineage: Eukaryota > Metazoa > Arthropoda > Insecta > Coleoptera > Chrysomelidae > Psylliodes > Psylliodes chrysocephalus. The sequence continues at coordinate 1,371 of OV651823.1, read as the reverse complement.
TTCCATAAAATATAAAAATGATGACTATAAAGTACCCTCCAAATGTTCCGACTCTGCCCAAAATCTAATCAGCTAATTGGACGCCGGAATAAAGCTTAAGTTTAAAATTTGGTGTTTTTCTTTGTATCCGTTCATGAGTTATCGAGGATACAGACACACACACACAGACATCATCGCGAAAATAGTCAAAACAGATTCAGGATACCCCAAAACATAAAAAACCGTCGAAAATTCGAGGTCAAAAAAAATCATGATTCCTATACTTTCCTTATCTGTAAACAGATAGGAAAGTAAAAATACATTTAAAACCCTAATTAAAACGTGTATCACCCCAACCCCCATAAAATACCAACAATTTTGTTAACATTAAAAAAAAAACTAGATGAAAAGGGACAATTTTCGACCACCTTGTAAAATCTTGTATACAAGTAGATTTAGTGTCTAAATTTATCCTAAAAAAACCTTCAAATTCCAAAATGTAAATTTAACTTAATAGTTCTTGCCTCAAAATGCACGGAAGGACCCTTTCGATAAATGTAAACTGCAATTTCTTTACACAAAATGGTTTAGATGGCTTAATCAAAGCACCCTACATCAACAATGGCTAATTGGTTAATGTCACCTTACTGCGCGCGATTTTTAACGATTGCTAGTGATTGCTCAGTGACTGCTAGAGAATTCGGGGGACTGCGAGCGAATTCGGAACGACTGCGAGCGAATTCGGAACGACTGCGGCGATTTCTTAGCGATTGTCACTGATTTTGATGAGACTGCGGCGATTTTCAATGGGATTGCGGACATTTTGTACACGTATTGCGGGAGTGATTTGCCCCTCGGTATAATCAAATTGTAAAATGTTCAAGCAATTTAGCATCAACAAAAATAGCAGAATATTAATCAAGGTCGTGTTATTTTTGGGACGACTATTTCACTAGACCAAATATTGACTATTTCTCTAGAAAGATAGTTACTTAATATAAATTAACAAATAAATAAAAAAATGTTAGGTACACCTATGACTTATTCAGTGCTTATCAAATAAAGTCAAAATGTTAAATGCACTTTTGTCTGACTTTTGTTTTGATGTTGTTAAAATAGTTTCATAGAACACTGGCAATGGGAAGATAATATCAACAGCTTAAACCTTGATGGTTATATTCTTGCAAGTTGCTTCTGCCATACTATTAAAAAGACTGGCGGTACGTACAGCTATCTTCATTAAAAACCATATAAAATGTATACCTTTAAATTTAAATCAATTCAATATTGAACAGACATGTGAATTTTGTGGTGTAATATTACCAGACATAAAAACAATTGTAATTGCAGTCTATAGGTCTTGTAAGTCATTTGACCTGGTTACTTTTTTTG
>OV651822.1:59470931-59512338 GCA_927349885.1 Psylliodes chrysocephalus | reverse complement strand
AATCACAACAATGGGCATGCAAATAAATTTTTAAATCAGCAAACATTGATTCATATTTTTAATGATTTTTATCTACTAATCGTGGATAATGTTTTTGTGCGATGTTAAGAGGAAGAAAACGTTTCCCTTTAACGATATATATCAAGATTTATTTGAATGTTATTTTCTGGAAACCTTTAAGGGCAAACAAAATTAGCGCTGTCATGCCTTATGTGATTTTTTTAATATAAAATAATTTTTTTAAGCCACTTCGCTCAGGATTGGGATTGGCATAGGTGTCATTTGGTAAAGTACAATGATTTTCCTTGCTTTTGGGGTATATTACATTTCGTTATCAGATGACGGTAAAAATTTGCAGTGGGCTCTTGGGCTATTAATCATGGTGTAAGGATACAGGGCGGGAACTCTGTGTCATGTAGAATTCTACTTATCCCTTTCTACAATAGATTCTTTTGTGGCACTCTGTGTAACATAGCGGAAAACCAACGAGTATATACTTACTACAGGATAACTAGTTTCATAAGAAACCACATTGCGATATTTCCCGTGCGGGAAGAAAGTAATCGATTCCATTGTAGAAAGCGATAAGTAGAATTCTACATGACATAGAGTTCCAGCCCAGGTGAAGCGGTGCGCAGGTTTTATGACGTCAACATCGTTATTGCTCAATGAAGTGGAGAGGGGTAGAATGATAACTGTCAATGAAAAAGTCTGGACACTATGCACAATTTCGTTTTGCACATTTTGTAAACAAGATTCAGGGACGGTTTAACAACATTTGTGCAGCAATTATAAAATAGTGCATCGAAAAATAATTAACAAGTATAATTTAATACTAAATCGGAATAAAAGCATAAAAAAACACAAATATAAGCAATATAACAAAGAATTGACGCCAAAAAAGCTAACAACAGCCAAAACACAAACAAAAGACAGAACTTGAACATAATCGCTGAATAAATAAGTAGATCCTGGAATTTGTTTACAGTGCTTTAGGGCAACCTCTCCTTGTCATTTACGTGTGTAAGAGTGGAAGGCTGAATCACAGAACACTTACTCTTAGAACGGTAACTCCCATGTTAAAAAAGGATGATAGAGTTTTTAGCGGCACCTGGTGGACGTGGTTGATTTTTTTTCAATTAAGTCCTTGTCTGGTAAGAGGCCATATGAAAGAAGAGAAAATAATAAAAAGAAGAAAAGCGCGGGGCTATTCAAATTTGACAGTAAAAATTATCCGCATTAAAAACTGTTAGCCAAATTAAGATTTGTTCACACAAATTGCATTTTTGCTTTATTATAGCGAATATCGCTATAATAAAGCAAAAATGCAGTTTGTGTGAACAAATCTTAATTTGGCTAACAGTTTTTAGATAAAAAAAACAAGAATATTCAAAAAATAAATTTATTAAAGAATATATATAATACAAATCCAATATTTAAAAAATGTAATGTATATGAAAATTGTATTATGTATGAAGTAGCTGGATGGCTGCTACATATTCCAGGATACAACACTGTCCATCATTTTGTGAAGAACTTTAGCTGTGAAAAAAGAAAGACAGTATAAGTACAATCTCATTAAAATAAATGTATTAATAAAAAATTATAAGTCCGAGGAATACTTTATTTTTTAATAAGTCCAACATCTACGATACAGCTTTGCAACCCCAAACGTCATGAAACACAAATTTCACAGTATATGCAGCGTTTAAGAATCCACATCGGATGCAACTGAGATGTAGTAAATCTTTGATCACGTGATTCAATTTACGTAAATGTAATGGGACAGATGTGTCCGATTTAAAATAAACTATTTGAGGCGCTGTTCTCCACATCTCGGCAAATGGACTAAAATAATAATTTATAATACTCTTAATATTACCTTATTTTAATTATTGTGCCACTATACTGTATTTGCTCAACCAGAATGAGTTGCAATGATTGCAAAAGTTGCAGAATAGAGGCCTGAGGATAATATACTGAGCTGTTCGAGATTGGAACCAATCAATTCCATGTTGAATGTGCTTCAGTGGTTGACTGTTAAAAAATATTTGCTATTCTATTCCCTGCTTTTTATATTTAAAATTAAATCAGGAATCTCCAGAGTATATTTACAAAATATTTTAAGTTATAATCAGGATGTTCATGAACCTAAACAGGTAACAAGAAAAATGTACACAAAATTCAGTGTTTTTTAAAGGTGTACAGGCTTTTAATAATTTGCCTGAGGATATTAAATGTTCTTCAAATGTGGCAATATTTAAAATAAAACTGCATGAATACCTGTTCACCTATTGACGTTTTTTTTTCTCTTTCTTGTTCTTTTATTGTTTTGTATAGTTGACATGTAAGTGTACTGTATCTTATGTATTTTTTATTGCATTTTAAATGTATGTTGATTCTATATTTATGTATTTTTTATATTTTAAACGTGAAGATGTATTGACATGTAAAAAATAGTTTTTTTGACTAAATAAACGTTTTATATATAGGTATGTGGATAAAAAAACGCTCGAGATGTAAAAAATGCATCTGATGTGGATTCTCAAACACAGCAATAAGTATAAAATAAATAAGTACTAACTTTCCTTCTCGAAAAGAAGTCCAACATATATTATTAGTCTGCTTCTTCTTCTACGATACAGCTTTGCAACCCCAAATGTCATGAAACAGAAAATACACAGTATAAGTATAAAATAAATGAGTAGATTACTAACTTTCCTTCTCGAAAAGAAGTCCAACATATATTATTAGTCTGCTTCTTCTTCGAACCTTTACTTGAAGTAGAAGGTGTTTGATCAACATATTCAATTTCTACGTTATTTGAGGAAAGTCCATCCGCTACTCTTCCAGGAACTGCTGGTAGGAATAGCGTTGGAAATGCTTCAGGTGTTAGACCTCGACGAGAGCCAACTACTTTATACTTCTCTTCAAAATGTTTATGACATACTACAAAGGTGGAATAAATTTGTAGTCTTGTTTTATTATTAAATCTTGGACAACAAACAGCAAGTGCACAAATATCAAATAAATCGGGTGAATTCGTAGGGTGAGGCAGGCGATGCATCTTGTTGTCCACAACAAGGCAATTCGGTACACAGTTTCTATAATTACGCATCTTTATGAAAAACCACAAAATAACAGCGGAAAAAGCACAAATTTGTAATGGAAAAACAAGCTTATTAACAGTGGTCAACTAAATCAATTAAGCAAATTGGAAATGAAAACAACTGAATACAACAGTCACCAATATAAATAAACAAAGTTTACGTTTGGTTTAAGCCAAGACGCCATGACACCCCCACAAAAATCAATATTCACCTGTCATTTACACTCCCACCACCTACCCCACCACCCGACTGCAGCGCCACGCGGACGTGGTTGATTGATCCTTGACCTGCGCATACCAGTTTCCCACCCCTGGGCTGAATCACGCATAATTTCTACACTCGTGATGGATGCGCAGACGGTACCTTATTTCTACCCTCTCTACCTCTTTGGTATTGCCACGGCCGCCTATACACTGCCATGCCAATGCCATTCCATGGCTTTGTTTACATTTTGTAATAATTGTCAAGAAGTTTAATTTTTATTTCCTAGTTCTATAATCATTATAAAACTGAAAATATATTTAGAAGAAAATAACAGCTTAATATAGCTTAATATAGTTTCTCTTTGGCGTAAAAAAAATAGTGTTCATCTGAAACTGAATTTTTCCATAACAAAACTTGGAAGAGGATGTTACATCTAGGATTTAAATACTCATACCTAGCATTGCTATAGAGAAAGTAAAAGTTGAAAAGTCTTTTGGTAGGTAGAGAGGGGGTAAACGTCAAACCACGTCGGGCGACTCCGAGAATTTCACAGTAATGTTTACCTGCCAGGTCGTTTCATAGAATAAGTAATTTTAAATTGTTATCGGCGGAACCGGACAATCGCATGTATTTATGGATTATAAATAATTATTAAACATGTATTATAATATTCTAATTATAATTTTACAAAATTTCAACAGCTATTCACAATTTATTAAACTATTTACTCGAAATTGTTATTAACATCTATAAAATAATTTTGTACGCCAATGTATCGCGTTCACTTCGGTGAGATCCGCTGACAACCTGTCAATTTATGTGTATAAAGTGGGAGAACTGGCAAAAGCATTTCCAACTTTTACTTCTGTTCTATCCTATCTGATAGATTGAGATCAAGATGACAGCCAAAACGTACCTAAACTTACAGAGACATGAGACATTACCATTAAAAAGTTTTAGTGGCTCAGTAGGGATAAAAACTGGAACTAATTAAAGACATATACAAATAACTAATTTAAATGTGAAACTGAAATATGTAGTGTCCCTTATTGTATTGTGTATAGTGGAAAAATGTTTAACCTCTTGCCAATTAATTAATAATAGGAAGTGCTGACTCATTAAATATGTTTAAAAAGCAAGAAACTCTTGCTCAAAAAGGTATACTACAAAGTGGATAAATTTTTCTGTGATTCCTTGAATTAAGTAGTTCATTTTAATTTATGTGTATACTCCTGTATATATATGTTTCTCGATTGTTATATTTGTACTTAGGTTATGCATTTTTGTTTTTATATTATATTTTGTCTTGATACCTATTAGAATTTAAAAAATTTTAAAATAAAAAATTTCATTTATGAATATTTTGTTTGTTTCTTTTCCTTTGAGCTTTGAATTTTAACTTATGTTATCTATCTTTGTTAATAAGAATGTAATTAATTCTTCAACAATAAATAATTTTGAATCGATTCAAATAAACTTGTGTATAATGTTAACGAATGCTGAACAATAAAATTAAGTTGAAATGAATTTTGATCAGTATATTTTTTTAGTCGCCAATTTTCTTAAATAATCAGTTTGAAAGTATGTAGTCACTTTTATAGATTATAAATGTAATAATTTAATTTTAAATTAGTCATCAAACATGGCCATCAATAACTTGTATGCACAGATCAATTACTTTCTTGTATGGTTGGGTGCTGGTAAACCCCTTTATGTATTTAATAAATAGAAACACTTGGCAAAACATACTTTATTTTAATAAAAAGCACAGAGGTGTTATTTTAAATTGATTTATTTATGTTTAAAAATGATTGATACATAATGTTTACTTCTTTATCTTGCTTAACACTTTGTAATGTATATTTCTTGTTCTAAATTTAAACATTTAGCCCAGTCTCTTAAGGTAGTAAACCCAGGTAAAGGATAATGAACAGTTCTTAAAATCTATAAGCCTTAGGATGAATGCTTCTTAGGGAGATTGTGGATGCTATGTCATCCGAACTTCTACGAATTCTTTTTTTATTTTCATTGCATAAAACATTCATTTGACCCGGAGTGAAACATTTACTTTACTTTCCTGAATTTCCACTTGAGAATTATTTTTCAACTGGCTAATTTCTTCTTTCAATGAAAGTATTTCTATATTTGATTTGTTGCATTTTTCAGTAATTTTGTTTAGTTCTTCACGAAGACTCTTAATAGTTTTCTCTAAAAAACTGATTTCATTTTGGTGTTCACAACTGAAACAATAACACAGTTAATATTGAAATAAAAGCAATTATCACTTCAAAATTTAATATTTAATAAAAAAATTGTTTTGAAATGATTGTAATGTTAATTAGTACATGCTAAGTTGTGTAATTTTCTTTTCAAAGTCACATTTTTTGTTAATAAGGTAAATTTGTACATACGTTTCTAGTTCTGATGATACCAATGTATTTTGAGTGTCTGTTTCCAAACTTTGATTCTCCTTGTCCTGGTCTGCAGTTGACAATTGTCTGGAATGCCCCGAAATATTAACAAAGCTCTCAATAAATGTTTGTCGATATCTTTTTGCCTGCCTTCTTAATCTATCATCACTTTCTGCAGACAATTGTCTTTTTTTTAATTGAAGATTTTCAGTAGGAACTGCCGTTTGTTTTAAGTTTCTGCCAGTCTTAGTGGAGTAGTTTAATAGCCTCTGTTGTAAGGGTATTTCAAAACTATCCTTCGAAAAATGTATGGAACAAATACAAGCTTAAAAAAGAAACAAGACAAATTGAATCATATTCAAATTAAGAGGTTTGCAAAAATCATACCATTTTTCAAATTAATTGTATCTTTTCACCCGCAACCGTTGACCCAGGCTTTGGCTATATCTGTTTTCGGAAATCCAAAATACTTAATATTTGTTCCCTTTGTTTTCCTTGAATAGTTCTTGCTGCCAAACACTGCACAACCTGGCATTTTGTTAGTAACTACACACCCTAATATATAGTAGATTTTAATGTACCAATAATATAATAATAATAATGATATATTAAAATAACAATGAATAGAAACTATTTTTTTTATCTTTAAAATACAACAAAAATGTTACATAACCTAACTTTATATCAATTACACTACCAACTTAATTAGAAATTAATTTAATAATACGTACCAATAATTTCTAAACAGGCCTATTGATATATAGAAATGATATTAAATATTAAGATAAATATACAGTGTGTCTACTTAAGTTGGAACCATATGGAAAACATTTTTATTATTGATTTTAGGAAAAAAAGTTATTCTTGATAAAAAGTCCTGCATGACCCAAAACTTAAAATACAGTCATCAGATATCAAATTTTTCAAGCCGTATACGAGGTTTGTCAAAAAATATGAATTTTGCTCAAGAGTAAAGTACGTTTATTTTTTTACAAAATTGAAAATTTTCATTAAAAATTTGCTAAATTCTTCAACAAAAGGAAAGCGTATCATGTTTATAGTAGCTAACGTAATTTATAACGTTTTCAGATATTTACAATCAATGTGTAGATGAGTGTAGAGTTTATAAAAAATAAGAAAATCTGTTTTTTCAGATAGATCGGTGTAATTGCATATTTGAATGTAATATTCAATTCTAATCAACTTTTCTTAATGAAAATTTTTGATTTTGTCAAAAATAAACGTACTTTACTCTTGAGCAAAATTCATATTTTTTGACAAACCTCGTATACGGCTTGAAAAATTTGATATGTGATGACTGTATTTTAGGTTTTGGGTCATGCAGGACTTTTTATCAAGAATAACTTTTTTTACTAAAATCAATAATAAAAATGTTTTCCATATGGTTCCAACTTAAGTAGACACACTGTATCTATAAACTTCTAAACACTACCAGGAAAATATTAGAATAACTTTAAAAGTCGCTTTTTACCATTGGAGACATAGGCAAAACAAAAATATGCTCCGAAGATGACGTCATGTGCAAGAATGAACAAATTTCGTACCGCTTACCACTTCACCTGAATTTCTTACACCATGGTTCTGCCAACACGTCAAATGAGTAAAATGCGTGTATTCCTAATGGTACCGAAAATTGTGTTACGCCATTATATCAAGATAATTTTTTCGTGAGAATTAATTCTCAGGAGAATCAATTCTTACGATGTCCAGAATCGGGCCCCAGGGGGGCTATTTTCAAACTCGAGAGAATTCATTTTTCTCAAGAGAAATGTCATACGTCAACGTAAAACCGTATTTTTAGGGCTCTTAGGGCCAGTGTGAACTCACTGACTGTTTCTCTCGGTTTATTTAGAGAGAATTAAAATCTTCCTAAGAATTTTAATCCTCGATGCCTTTAAAAACAACATTTCCACATTGACGTATGACATTTCTGATGAGAATCTTGAAAGAAATGAGTGCTCCCATACTTTGAAAATAGCCCCCCAAGGCCTCGAGGATTAAAATTCTTAGGAGGATATTAATTATCTCTAAATAAACCGTGAGAAACAATCAGTGAGTTTACACTGGCCCTTAGGACCCTAAAAATAATGTTTTACGTTGACGTATGACATTTCTCTCGAGAGAAATGAATTCTCTCGACTTTGAAAATAGCACCCCTGGTAGAAACAACTAGTGTTGTTCCTAGTTGTACAATTGTACAATACAATCAGTTGTACAATAATACAATCAGTTATGTGGTTGTACTGTTGTACGCACTTTTGAAAGAAGGTAGAAATGTTGTTTTATTTGAAGTTGCTAAATATTTATGTAAAATCTGGTATATAACAGGCTTTCTTTTGCTCAAAAAGTCTACGATTCGTTAAATCGTATACATTAAAATTAATAAAATAGTAACGTTTAAATTTGGCGCCATTCGCGACCAATCAGTACACCGTCTTACATCGAAAACTGGAAAAAAGAAGATTAATTAGTCGTCGTATAGGTTCTTTCGTTCGCTGTTGGTGCAGTGTCCACCAGTGTAAATTACACCAGTTACACCACCTTATTTACCTTAGTTTACTTCCCTCCTTATTCCTTATACACATTTCGAATGTAATTCACTCCTGCTAAATAGCTGGTGGAGAAATATCCACCAGTGGACACCACATCGCCGACAGGAAGGTTTAGTGGATTTTACACCGGGCCGAACGAAAGGTCGGTGTAGTTCATTCCTACACCAGTGAGACGAACGGAAGAACCTCGGGAATGGAATCGAACGTAAAAGTGTCAGTGTACAATTTCGATTTTTGACATTAACAGTTTACAATTCAAAAATTTCTAGCAAAAACAAAAAACAAGCCGATATTCTGAATAATTATAGATTTGAGTAATTAAGTTGTTGGTTTTTGATATTCATGCGTTGTGAACTTGTCATATGGGAAGCAGAATATGTCTTTAGAAATTAAGAGGGATTTTCTTGCGTTGAAATATATTTAAAAATGAATTTGAAACATATATGTCAAAACGTCATCAATTTGAGATTACGCCAGAACGTACCGTTTAGTAAAAAGTCATGTCAAATCTATAATCACTTCTCAGTTTATTATTCTTCTATGATTTGTTACTCCTCCTGTTATTTGTTTCTCTACTTCCCTTAAGTAATAGCAGCATACTTTGGATCTGTAACGGTAATTTATAATCACTCTTACAATATTTAATAACTATTTATTGTCAGAAGCTATATTAGTTATAATACCTACCTATCAAACTTTCTAATGTTTCACTATCTACATCGATCTTATAACGGCCCAAATTTACTTGAAACATTCTCAATTCTCAATTTTAATTTTGGAAAAACAAAACAGAATGACAGATGTGACAGATTTATACATGGCGCTAACCTTTGAATATAAATAGTCAGGAAGGAGCATGCCATGTCTGCGTTATTCTAATCAATCTGACGGAAGTGGTAGCCATGTTGTACTATGGATGACTCATCATCATATGACAAATGGTTTCTAAAATTGGTTCCTGATTTTAGTGATTAAAATTTCTTAATAATTTGGATATTTTATGTGTTAATTTAAAATTTATCAAACCTATGTTTTGTAGACCTTTTTAAAAAGTGCTTAGTGTTTTAGTATTTAGTCAGTATTAGTGTTAATTTTAAGTTTTCCGCGTTAAAAGACAAACATTACAATATGGTCAGTTGTTGCTATTGTGGATACAGCAGCACAGCTAAAAGTAGAAAGGAAGGGACTACATTTCATAAGCAAGTATTTTGTTATCTCAATTATCAACCGCAACAAAGATTTTTTTAAATTTTTAATGTTTTAAATTTGTAAACAAACATGGTAAGTATGTATGCGATCAACTGTGCTCATAGGCGTAGTCTCATGGTTTGTAGGGTATATATACATATTCTATTTAAACATATCTTTTAGGCAATTTTAAAGAAAGGTTCTTCAGGAAATAGATTTATTGGCCATTCCAGGACCTTCTAGGCCACTTCAGTGTTCTTCTCCTGTTCCAGGTATTTCCTCAACTATGAAGAGTTCAGATGATACTCCTCGATAAAAAATTTTGAAGAGGAAAATTACTGAACTGCAGGAGGAAAATATTTTGAAAACTACTAAAATAAGAAAACTACAAAAGGTAACATGGCAGCAAAAAAAAACAACTTATGTCTTTGCAATGTATGGTTTGTGAGTTAAAACAAACAAATTTATTATTAGAACAACATAAAAATCTCATGATAGAATATTTTGGAAAAAATAAGAAAACCACCGGCCTTGACCATGTACCGGCGTTTATAGTTAGAGACTGTGCTGTAAGTCTTACTGTACCTCTAATGATTATTTTAAATATGTGCATTAAGCTTCATACTGTACATAATTTGTGGAAAAGTTCCAAGGTTTGTCCTATATTTAAGAAAGGTGACAAAACGGACATTGCGAATTTTAGACCAATATCGACAATATGCAACTTTAGTAAAGTCTGCGACATTTTTCTGCACAAAAAAGTATTATATTTCACCCATGATATCATCCCATCAACATGGTTTTGTAAGAGGTCGATCTACTGTAACAAACCTCGTTAGATACACACAGCATATCGCAGAAAATATGGACAATCGACTGCAAACTGATGTTGTACATACAGACTTTTCAAAGGCGTTTGACAGACTCGATCATGGGGTTCTCATAAACAAACTGATCGGTTACGGGTTGTCAGAGTCTGTCATAAAACTGTTCCATTCATACTTTGCAACGTCTGGGGTGCCGCAAGGATCTGTCCTTGGTCCTCTGCTTTCTAATATATTTATTACCGACATTGATGTAAATCGCCTTTTATATGCAGATGATTTAAAAATTTTCAGTTCAATTTCCTCCAATGCTGATTGCGAACGTATGCATAATAACATAAAATCAGTCGAAAATTGGTGTCGCTTAAACTTTCTCCCTTTAAATGCATCAAAATGTTTTATAATATCATTTTCATTAAAACCGGATATTATTTTATTCAATTACGAGATAAACAGGTCATCTCTACAAAGACCTGAACATTTTGTCGATCTTGGTATAACTTTTGATCCGAAGCTCTCATTTATATTACACATTGAAAAAACTGTGTCTGCTGCATCAAAAATGTATGGGTTTTTGTTACGTGTTAGTAGGGAGTTTTTAGATGTAGAAACTCTTAAAATGCTGTATTTTTCATTCGTTCGGTCTAAACTGGAGTACGCTTCCATAATTTGGAATCCCCATTACCAAACTCATCGGAACAAGTTAGAATCAGTGCAGCGGCGATTCTTAAAATTCATTTGCTTCAAACTGGATGGCGTTTATCCGGAAATAGGTACACCTCATCAATATCTACTTAACAGATATAACTTTATTGATCTTGAGACAAGGCGAAATTGTCATCTAAACATTTTCATATACAAATTAGTACATAACAAAAGCCATTGCGAACAACTATTATAAAAACTTACTTTTAACGTCCCGAGAACTACTACACGGTCGCAGTCTACTTTCTATCTCTCATCAGCAAGAACTAATGTTTTAAAATCATCACCACTGCATAATATGTGTACATTATGTAACTTAGTCAGTAACACCATAGATATATTCAATTGTAGTGTATATAGCATTAGGTCTGAAATTTTTAAGTCTGTATAATGTTTACCTATTCTTATGTTTTCTTAATTATTTTTGTCAAATTTCCTGCTCTGTAATTGGAATTGCCTGTTGAGCAGTGTATCAATAAATAAATAAATAAAAAATAAAATACCAACTTATGCAAAATTTAAGTCCTGCAAAAAATATTACCAATAATATTATGTAATAAAATGATCTGATCTTCTCTTCGATATTAGGAAGTTTTTTATATGTACTCAGGCATGCATAATATAATTACGAACACAAATACATGCCTACGGCGTTGTGCTCAAATTTCGTCTTCGTGCGATATGGCCATCATATCCACTCTTGTTGAACAATTGTATTATTTTTTAACGCATCTACCAAACATATTTAATTTTCAAACCTTAATAAACACGGCATACTGTTTTTGTAAAATTTATACAATTTGTAAAATTTAAGTTAATAAAAATATTGTCATAACAAAGACGTAAAAAAAGTCAAAATTTCTTTTATTAATGCATTATTGCTTTTATTTTTCAAATTAAATCCCTCTATAATTTATACCGAAAATATTTTTCTATATTTATCCTACCCAACATGCAATTTTAAAGTAAAATTAATTCACCTAATGATGATTAATTAAAAAATGCAAACTTCTCGCAAGAAAATAGCTATTCGTTAAAATGAGAAAAATCCGTAAATTAAGATAATATGCAAATAAGAATTTATTATTATCTTTTTTACGCACCCTTATGACAGTACGTCACTGGTAGACCGGAAACACTTCTCGCCATATTCGTCTAGTTCACTGTCAAAATTAGATACCATCGCGATTCCAAGGTCGTTTAGGATTCCTCCTTCCTGACTATTTATATTCAAAGGCGCTAACAATTATCCCCACTTTTACCATGAATAACATTTTAAAACTAACTTTCCCTTGGTTTTAAAACTGACAGCTAAAATTTCAAATCATTTGAAAAATGACGTCATCGTTTCAACGCAAGAATGGATGAATTCAAAACTGCTACGAATATGATTTGAATACACATACGCAAGAAAATCCCTTTGGTAACAAAACTACATAAATAATACTTGGATCTTCATGTTTTGTTTAGACAGTATTGTTTTATTATAGTTAATTTAAAACAATATTAATAAAACTATTGTTAATCAAATAATTTGTAAAAATCCTATTTTTTGTTTCAGATTAGTGAATTTAAAGGAATTGGTGGAAATGAAGCAAAGCACAGCTTTGTGGCTGTGTCCCAAGTTATTCAACGTTTCCAGAATAAAGTATTAATGAACATCGTCGATGCATCCTGGTACTGCCGTAATACTGACTTCATAGGGACCTTAAAGTGGAGACTGTTGAAAATACAATACAAAAATTTGTCAGTAGTCACCAACGACTGTTCCAACATGGAAACCTTGAGATTATCTAGCTCCTCAACAATGCCAATCTAATAAGAAGACTCAAGAGAAGCAGGCCTTTTAAGTTAGTTCAGTGATGTTAGATCAAAACAGAGTATAGTGCGGTTAAGTGTTATACGTTAACCGTAGTGTAACTAAATAATTAGACTCTAAAGTACACTATATAGTGAGTAGAATCTTAGTTTATGAAGTTTTTCATTCCTAGATAAGTTAGGTAAAAATAAAATTGCTAATTGATTGTGATGATTAGATTATAATAATCGTAAATGTTTCTTTACTTGGAGCATTTATTAAAAAAAAACCTAGTGGTTTCAAATTAGTACATTTAAAGGAATTGGTCGAAATGAAGCAATTCGCTTCTATATTTTATTAAATATTCTTCAAAACATATTTATTTGTTTGTTTAAGAATCAATGTTTGAGTTTTGTGTATTTTCAATAAACATGTATATTTTTAAATGTCTTTTTTTTAGTCTAATAATATATTAGAAAAAAAAACTAGAATACATTTCTGAAATATTACTATTTAATATTTCTAAAAGATTTCAAATTTTCAATTCAGAAATATTACTGTGAAATATTATATTTAGAAGACATTTTTACGCTTCAGGCATATGTCAAAAATGTTTTGTAATATTTATACAACATTGCAAATATTTCCGAAATTTTTTTGTGCTCTATGGGATAACAACAATACATAGGTACCTGCATTTGCTTTTAACGACCACATTGCAATACAAGTAAGTATGAGCGGTAAAGGCACAATATTTTTCAGAACATTTCTAATAGCAGATATATTAAAAAACAATCATATCTTTATTAAATTCTCAATGAAATACCTACATATATATGAAAAATACCAATGCATCTACAAAATGAGAACAATAATTTTTTACAGGACAAGTCAAAATATTTAAATATAAATATACAAACACAACTTAAACATAATTGACTATTTATATGTACTATCTTCATAATATTAATTAGGTACTCCATTTTTACTGCACTGATTATTGTAACATTACTATCTTAGTGTAGTAGAACCACTGGGAAAATGTGGTATCCTAGTGCACATTGTGCTTCAAGTAGTACAGCAAATACATAAAAAGTACAAAAATTAAAATTAGGTTGATGAGCTAAAATAAAAGATGTCACAATATTAAAATTAGGTTGATGACCGAAAAGCACATATTTCTCAACAAACATTTTTTTCTCTGGGTCAGCATCACTGGATTGTTGACAATCCTACACAAATAGTACACATAATGCAGATTGCTCAATATTGAATCATTGATTCTCTGCCCAACTGCATAAATTTTAATACACTAAGATTCCATTTGTATAATTTAATTTATTAGCCCATCGTCTTAGAGAAGACAACCCAGGAAGTGGAAAATATAATTGATGGTTTACATACGTATATGTCTTTTTGCTGTAATATTGCAAGGTAAAAGCAATGCAGCTTCTTCAAATGTCCAGTCAACACGTTTCTTTATAGTTTTGTCTTTTCGTTATCAATAAGTTCATTTGATTTTTAGTAGAAAAATTTTTCTTGGCCTTTATACAGTTCTTCGTTTTGTTTGAATAGTCTCTGATATTTGCTTTAATAAAAATTTAATTGATTTATTTGTTTTTAATGTTTAAATAGCAAAATGGAGACTGGAACTAAAAACTTTGGCAGGCTTTGACTTTGTAATGTAGGCTCATTAATATTTTATCTTGTGACGTTTTAATTTTAATATGTTTTTAACCCTTGACAAATATCAACGCTTTTTTAAGAAAAATAATAAATGTTCAGTTTTTTCGATTCCATCAATATTGTAATCCAGTATTTTTTTATTACTGCACAAGCACTGTCAACATTATTTCTACTTTGCTATTATAAAATAAAACAATTTGAAAAAAATCGACTTCTATATTTATATAAACAATAGGATTCAAAAGGATTCATTAATGTAAGCAACTAACCTAGGTATTAAATTTTTTTACGGAAACAAATATACACATATGATACACATTATACCTATTAATTACTCCACTTTTACTGCACCGATTATTGTTGCAAATTCATATTGACAGTTTGTTGTTATTTTTTGTATTAGTTATTTTAAATTAATATAATACTGTTAGAAGTTAGAAAACCATGAAAAAGGACAAAATAAAAAATGCACTTTTTAAAGCGAAGTTAAAAATACATACTTCTAAAGAAAGGAGTGTTACTTTTGTCCTCATAAACAAATACTTGTTCAACGTTTTGTAAAAGAAAGACCTTTGGAAAGCCTCCAATAATATTAGAAGCTGTTGAAGATGTGCAAATTCACATGGTGAAAATTCCCAATACATCAGTGAATAATATAATAAAAGTAAATTTAAAAAACCTATTCCAAAAATGAAGGGTGCTGTTTTTTTATGGATCTCATCAGATCTTGACCAAATTTAAAAAGAACCAACCTTGAGATATTCCTTTTCTAACAGAGAAAGAATTGTAGAAATCGGTCAACGTGGTAAATAATTATTACTGAACATACATAAAAAAATATTCTGATTAATTGAGAACCTCTCTACTCCTTTTTTGAAGTCTGTTAAAAAATAGCAGGTAGGAACACTGTTTCGGAGACTGACTCTCCTACAAGTTAAACTCTAAACATCATTTGTTTTAGGTATGTTGGCAGAAACTGGCCATATGTACTGATTTTGTTAAAAGTATGGAATGTGGTTGAATTCAAAATCGTTTGCATGATGTTTATGTACTGGAATAGTTATATTAAATTAAATACAAAATATAAGTGAGGAGAAACTGTGAAAAGAAGGGTGATGAACATTTTGAACACATAATGATATCCATCCTCGATTATTCAACAGCCTCCATCTCATTTTAACATAGACTGGGCGAAAATATCCTTTTAAATAAATTAGTTGATATACTTTTATAATTAATATAAATAATAAAAGAAACTTAAAAAATTATTTGTTTATTTCCATTGTCCAGGTTCCAGGTAAAATTCTGTAACTGTTAAAATACTTAAGTTTAATTTGTAATTATTAGTTAATTGTACAACTTTGTAAGTTTTTGTCATGAATACATTTGATCTTCATCACCTGATATTGTTCCCAATATAATAATTAACTTATTTACTGTATTTTCGCAGCACATCCCCATGCATTGTCTATACTTTATCTCAAAATAAGTCACAATATTAATTGTAAATCACACAGTTTCTATCTTAATTTTATTATCTTTTATTTGGACTTACTTTAAGCTATGCATCTAGACAAAGGATACTCAAACTGAAATTTTTAACATTACAAAAGTAACCAGATTTTTGTTAAGAGAAAATGGAAAAATTTAAAATGCAATTTTGAAAATACTTTTATTAAACTAACTACACTTAAACATTTTAAAAAACTTAAAAAATAATCTTTCTGTTACTGCGTTGGTTCCAGGAAGACACAGACAAATTCAAGCTTTCTTTTTAATTGTCAAAGGATATATTACTTAATATTATCTTGTGAAAAGTAGATTAAAATTTCCAACCATTTCAATGATAGTTCCAACTTTTTTTCGACCATTCAACTCTTTTTTTCAGTAGTAACATATATTTTTTTACATAGGTCATTTCAACAGTTTATCTTCGATTAGGTAAATTTCTGGTACCTTAATAGAAATGGTTTCATAAGTTTTTTGAACTTCACTCCAATGAATAATAATCGTTATTATAGAAGAATCCATTTAAAGTCCCCAACACCATGAAATTGTGCACTCCACTGCTCCAAATATTGTTTCCATAAAATAGTTTTACTTAACAAGAAAACCATTTTTGGTCGATATCTCCAGATTCTAACAAACTTCTCAAATATTTTCTTATACTAAGGACAATGTATTCTTTAAGTTTTTCTCTATAATGATGTTAAGCCACTGATTTCCTGTACCACCTCTGTTAAACTTATTTATTTTTTCTTATATACTTAATGTATCAAAGGGGGGCATACTTGTCATAAATGGGGGGTCTCTGTCCCTCTCAATGGGAGATCTATAATCACTTTAAACATTACAGAACAGATGGTCACAGTTTTTAATCATAATGAATATCTGATTATTCAACATTATTGCTAAAAATCCAAAAGGTTCAAACATTTGTAAAGAGCCTTCTTGGCAATGTTGCCAGAGCACTCTTAAGGCATGTAATAGATGAACTCTGAAAATTGTAATAAATTTCAAGAAAATGTAATAGAAATTTTAGTCAACGTAAAATGAACTATATATAAACAATAGATTCATTGTATTGATATCGATAATTAATGTTTTATGTTTTTAATATACATTTATACATGTTTATTGATAAGAACAACGACAATCTTTCTATTATTGTAATTATGCAGCACGAGGATAATTTTGTTCCACATTCTTATATGAGTAGTAATGTGTACTGTAACTGTAGTACGATTTAACTGTTCTATTCTTCATACTACTTATGTGCAGATAAATTCAGAATAATTCTATACAAACAAACCTTTTATAAATAAAAAGAAGGAAAAAGAAATTCGGCCTCCAATGCAAGGTTCAATGATCAAAATAAATTTTTTAAGCGCCTTGGGCATGCTCAAGAAAACATGTTTGGGATGAACCTAACCAAATAAACATGTTTGTGATGGTATTAGTTGTATGAAATAATTAACAATATTAGGAACATATAAAATCAGGACACGGTTAGGTTAGGTTCAAGTTCATCAATCGTTCGAGGCTCGTGAAAATGTAATAGATTTATTGGATATGTAATAATGTAATAAACCCTTCATAATTGTAATAGATTTGTTACAATTGTAACAAACTGGCAACACTGCTTCTTGGCAATGATATAATAATATAATGATATATCGATGTTTTGTAAATATCGATATATTTCACAAAATCGATATTTTACTACCGATATATCGAAAAAATATTGATATAATCTTTCGATATATCTAAAACATTGTTCATAAAGCGTGCACTCGTGCGCATGCGACGTTGATTGACGTTTACAGTTAACATGTCAGGGCGTCAACGTCTCTTTTTTTAATTTTTGTTTTGTTTGATGTATGAATTTGCATATTTTTAGTTTTATTTTCGGTGTCCAGAGTGGTTAATAATCGGTTTCCGTCGAGACGATACCTATAGTGTTGCAACTCGATATCGAGTTATTCGATATCGAGTTACTCGATAGCAAACAGAATCCCAATGATTGATAACATCGCTGTCAAATTGTAACTGTCGTTTGTCATTGAAATGCCTAATAGGGACTGTCTACCTTCACGCCACCAAGTAATAATAGAACTAGGAAATTAAATTTGACATTTTTCTGTCATGCATGTGCCGCGTTTGAGAATCCACATCGGATGCATATGAGATGTTGTGAATTTTTTATCACGTGATAGTGAATTAGATCTGAATGTAGATGTAATAAACACACGCTCTAGACTTTATTTGGTCACGTGATAAAATGTCAATGAAAAGTTAGAAGTTTATACTTATTAAATTTGACTTTTGAGACTACAAATCAACCTAAATTTGAAATATAAACAAAAATTAAACAAACTAATAATTTTTACATTCATGCTAGCATAAACAAAGGATAAATTGACAAACAAAGCTTCACAGAACACTTAATTTCTGGCATGGAACGAACATCTCATTCACATCTCATTTCAAAACGAGATGTAAAAAATGTAATCTGAACAGGTACATCTGGGATAAAAAAAACGCAGATGTAGATGTGTCCGATGTGGATAAAAAACGCTCGAGATGTAAAAAATGCATCCGATGTGGATTCTCAAACGCGGCATTAGTATAAATCTAAAGCTGTCATGATACATAACCGTGAGAAAAAAAACAAAGAAAAACCAGAAGCTACACATTTTAAAATAAATGTATTCTTTGTAATAAGCACCTAAAAAAACCTTTGATCTCAGTAATTCAGACGTGTAAAGTCATATTTTAATGTCCACATTGGAAGTAAACATGAATGTCACATTTACTTAATATACATACGCAGAACGGAGTCGTATACAGATCCATAAAAATATAACCTACAAAGTAAAATCTGTAGAGTTTGGACCTACACAGGCCACAGAAATATGTAATATGTATTAAGAAAAACCCTGTTAGAAGGATAATTAATAATTTAGTATACCTATTGTACTTAAAGTTAGCTACCTATATTTATGATAGGATCCAAAATAACCGTATGTAAAAATTGAACTTCTATTACTATTCATTAGCTACCTACTTTCTAAGTCTGCAATTTAAATAATTTAGGATTGGGAATCATTGCTAAACTATCTTAGATTAATATTTAAGTTCTCTATAATTTCACAAAATAATTGCTTGGCCATCTTCAAATATCTGAGGTAGAATACAGTATAGAACGTGATTCTAAAACTTACATAAATACATATTATTCAGTCAAAAAAATATTTAATACAGAAGAATAATGAGTACCCACCCTCTATCATATCAAGAATTACTTAAAATAAGTATTTTTTATGTGCATATAACTTTTGTTTAAACATTGTTTGCCTGTACATAACCTAAAACGGAAGTGTCAAGGAAATATACGAACTAATGGGACTCCTGGTATATAATGTACTTATCGTTTTCTTGCAAAATATGAATCTGGCAACATTGTAAAAAATGGCCCCAAAAGTAACGATTAATATAAATAATATTTAAATTAGCTCCGCCCCTTTGGACTCAATAAACTCATTATATATCAGAAAATCAGTGAGACCATTGAGGCCAGGGACCCAATGTGTCGAATTGGACTTGAAGTGTCGAGTTCCTATAAAAATTAGGCCTCAATGGTGCCACTTTAGGTATATATATATATATATATATATATATATATATATATATATATATATATATATATATATATATATATATATATATATATATATATATATATATATATAGATTGCTCAAAGCGTGTTGTTTGCGAGCGGCCATATTGCCTGGCAAGTCTTCATTAATTTGAATCGATTTAGGAAAAATGTGTTTTAAAAGCAATTTTCAACCTTAGAATACATTAAAAGTATAATTTCCTACATTTTTACTTTAAGGAATAAGCATATGTTTATTTTGAAATACATGGATGATCAATCTATATAACTGTCTATAGCATATTGATCCTATCAAATCAACAGGCCCACATTGCTGCCATATTATTATAACCTGTCAGTGGCCTGTCATTTTAAACGGGTAGCCATTTTGTTTGGAATGCCTAATATAAACCCAGACATCACACCAAATCCTTTGGATATCTACTGAACATCCCAATATCCACTGAATGTGTAGATATCTATTTTATATCCATGAAATGTAATTTATAGACATGCAAATGTCCATAAATAATAGTAATTATATAGCAAATTAATAAAAAATTACGCCATTGTGCTCGCCATTGTGGCTAATAGTACCGTTCAGATATCTAAAATTAATTTTTTTAAGATGTATTCAATATCCCATGAACATCCACTAAATATATCAAAGTCTAGGCGCTAACGCAAACCATCGTGGATATCCACTAGATGTTATTTGATTCTGCTTACTAAGTATAGATGGCGATACCACTATCGCATCTACTCATGCTCGACCCGCCGTAATTGAGTTCGATCGAAATGTGTGTCCTAATCACTCCATTAGAGACTGGAGTCCAGAATTTTCATTTATTGCTGAAGAGTCCTAATAAGGATGACTTTCTCCTTAGTGGGCAAAATCAAAGGCAGAGTGTTGAAAATATTTTGAGTGTTGAAAATATTTTTTATCTCTGCTATTTTCTTTCGACGTTATTCAATAATCATTGGTTACTTATGAACCTCTACTAAAGATACCCATAAAATATTTTGCTGAATATCCGAATATCTTCTATATCCTGGGATATAGACGGACATTTGGTTGGATATTCGATATATTGAATATCCACAAAATATATTCTGTGGATATCTCTGTGATTTCTTGTATTATCTGGAAGATACCCATTAGATATTTTGCTGAATATCCATTGGGATATCTTCTATATCCTGGATATAGACGGACATTTGGATATCCATATTAGATCCACGGAATATTTCTGATATCCTGTGGATATATAGGATATCCACAAAAGATATTCTGCGGATATCTCTGGGATTTGGTGTGTTGTCTGGGAAGTGATAATAAAATTATATTTAAAATTTTTCGAAAAGTACTTGTTTATTACCTTATAGATGATGAAATATTATTATTTAATTATTATGTACCACAACAATTCAATCAAAGGGTTAAATAAATCGTCAATGCATGGAAATGCTATTTAAAAAATAGGGTAATTCTTTTTTGTTGATTTTTAATTACACTTGGCAACACCGCGAATATTTGAACTGATATAACGTGACAGATATAATTCTAAATTCTAATGAATAAGTTTACATAAATGATCAGTTAATGATCCTCGTAAGCCTTTGATATGCATTTTTTTTAAGAACGTTAAATTATGGGGTTTCCGGTGGTATTTTTGAAAAATACGCTCCTTCCTAAAACCTAAAATGTAAGTTTCGTAAAAAAAATTGTATTTTTAAGCAAAAGGGCGTCCTCGCAGGCTATATCAAGCTAGCGGGCACTCTGTGGCGGCACCATACAAGACCTGGTGGGTTTTTTGTAGCTTTTTTGTTATGCTATTTGTGAATTTGTAGCTTTGCCCAGGTCCGAAAAAACAGCGGATCCGCTAGCTTGAATTTCCATAAATTCCATAGTAGCGGACAGATTCAGACCCAGCTGGTTTTTCGTAACTTTTTTGTAGCTTTTTTGTTACGCTAGTCTCCCTTTTGTAGCTTGTACTGAACCTGAGAAAAGTGCGGATCCGCTAGCTTAGTGGATATTTGTAGCGGCACCAGCTCGGACCAGGCTCATTTTTTGTAACTTTTTTGTAGCTTTTTTGTTACGCCTGTCTCCATTTCGTTGCGAGGCCTGAACGTGAGTAATAATCGTTTCTCCATGAGCGTGAGAGAAAAGTGCGTTAATTTAAAATCAAGTTTCGGCCTCTACAAGTAGTAAACGTACCTATTATCGACACCTTAAGTAAAATTTTAGATTTCAATTATAATTAAAATTACCTACAAACTTAATATCATCCTGTAACTTGGTCAATAAGTAGTTTATCTATCTGACTTTAGGCCAAGTTAATTATTTTTGCTATATTGTTAACAGGTTTTTTTTATTAAATAAAATAAATCAAAATGTCCACTTTCTCCTATTATCGACACTCAAGATTTAGGAATGTCCCCATCATCAACACAGTAAGGCCTAATTAACGACGTACTTAGTTTTTAATGTTCAAAAGTACTTTAATAACAACGTTCTGTGGTAAATAGACTTCCATGACTGATGCCATCCATCACAAAAAAAAAACAATGTTATTATAAATAGAAGACAAACTAATAAAAATATTTAATTATGTAATTAGAATTACACAGAAAAGTCAATTAAAAATTTGTAATTTAAACATTAAAGTATACTCTTCTCAAGAGAACAAACAAATGAAACAAATAACATTACAAAGTAAACGTATTAGAAACTATAATTTTATTATAGCTTTTACTAGCTACTAGCATGAGATAAATTTATTTAAGTACTATAATTGGACATTTCTGTGACGACAAAAAGACCCCTTTTATTTTTGGTTTCTGGCTTATTTATTGTTTTTAGTATATCACCTTTAGAATAAGAAAGTATGTCTTTCTTAGCTGGCCAAATCCAGTTGAGTCCCTTTTTCTCCATATGGTTTATCTGATATTTTAAAAAACTTTCTTCTGGATCCAAATAAATTCCAATTATTTCTCCCGGAAAAATTTTCTCATTATAATTAACTAAAACAAATTCTCCCAGGATTAATTCTTTCTTAGTGCTTTCGTTGTCATTGACGAGCAAATTATCTTCAGTTGTCGTCTCATTAGTCGTATCTTTCTGGTTAGAAACCGTCTTTTTGGTTCTTTCTTTCCTCACCTTTGCTTATTCTTCCTTTTCTAGTTGTTTGCGTTTTCTCTCATTAATTGTAAGTTCTTTTTCTTTCAACTCCTGCTCTTTCTTTTCTTCTTTTTTCTTGTGGTACTCTTTCCATTCTTTAGAGGTGGCTACAGAAGGTATCTTCTCTTTTGCTTTTTGCTTAGTTTCAGTCTTTGGTTCAGGCCAAAACAGCGCTTTTTTAAACGGCGTAGATACATTTTCTTTGGTATTCTTAGCAAAGACATTAGTGAGTGGTGTTTCTTGTTTTTGTTCTTCTATATTAGTTTTTGGTGGGGTAATTTTATTTTCTAAAGAGTTATTGGGAAAATGGTTTTTCTTTTCTTCAGTTACGGAAAAAATTGCGTTGATCCTTTCATTATTTTCTAACGAACTTATATTATTTTTTAAATTTACATTGCTTTCAGGTACATTTTCTTTGTTAAAATTATCACAATTCCTAACGTCTGGAGTATCACTTATATTAGTAGTCATAGGTTTAGTGGTCTCAATCCTAGTTTTAATCTCAAAAAATGGAAATTCAGGTTGATTTGTAACAATATTTGTAGTAGTATTCGGTTGAACTTCATTTACATTATTTGTTTCAGTCATATCTTTATTTGTATTATTGCTAGCAATATTGGATTCATCTATGTCATTATTAATCGTTGTTTTAGGTATGGCAGCAGCGGTATTAATAGTTGTAGGTTGGTCCTTCATTTGATTAGTATCCGTTGTTAAGGGACTATTATTAATGAATTCTCCATTGTCACCTTCAACAATAAAGTCCAGGTCTATGTCTTCTTGGAAATTATTTTCTAACGGGAATTGGTTGTTATCTGGTGGGACAACAATTAAAATTGGTTTATCTAATTTACTCGCA
Source organism: Psylliodes chrysocephalus (assembly GCA_927349885.1). Classification (NCBI taxonomy): domain Eukaryota; kingdom Metazoa; phylum Arthropoda; class Insecta; order Coleoptera; family Chrysomelidae; genus Psylliodes; species Psylliodes chrysocephalus. The sequence continues at coordinate 59,488,640 of OV651822.1, read as the reverse complement.
TCAATGAGCCCACTTCTGTCATCTTCATTTGTATTTATCTCTTCTTCGTCTTCTGTGTATACAAGATAATTCTCTTTTTCTGTAATAGCAAATTCATCGCCATCCAGATCAGCAGTTTCGGCAGTAATGTGACATCGATTTTGTATTGAACGCCAAAAAATAAAAAGACTCTTATCTTCAAGAGGTCCCATCCAAATATCTCCAGAGGACTTAAAAGAGTTTATTTTATCAGGTAATTCTGCCTCTATGATTTTGGTATATTTGGAGGCCCTGTATCCTTAAAGATTTTTTTATAATTGATGGCGTTTGGATTAAAAGGGAATAGACCACACGTTCGAAAACCATTTCGTATTATCTCATTTAAACTAGTTAATGAATTAAGGGTTTGCTCCAAAATTGGAGCAAAGTTTTCTCTTGCTACTTTTTCGCCATTATTCTTTAGTCTCCATTGCCTTATTACTTTTTTATATTCAGTTTTAAGTGGTTTGAAAACCGCGACATCTAAGGGTTGCAATATGTGCGTAGAATTTGGATACAGGGAAATCAGGGTTATTTGATGATTTGAGCAAAAATTACTTACGTCCATGGTCAAGTGAGATTTGTGACCATCTAAAAATAATATGATGGGAAAGACTGCATTATTTTTAACGAGCCAGGGATAAAATACGTTAGTAATATACTCGTAAAAACTTTCTCCGGTCATCCAGCCTGATTCGGATCTGCCAATACCCCACGTACTGTTCACTTTTTCAATAATTGCTCTAGGTATTCGTTTGTAGCTGTACATTATCATTGGAGGTGCAAGTTGTCCATTAGCGTTGCAGGTTATTAGGGTAGTTAAACATTCCTTTTCGTCGTTGTTTATGAATGTGTAAACCGCCTTTTCGCCTTTGCGCACAATTACTTTCTCACCTTTGGGATTTAAATACATTGCCGTCTCGTCACAATTATATACTCTGCTTGGGTCATCCAATATATCTTTAATATTTTCATTTGTTAAATATTCACTAATTTCAGAAAACCATCTTTTGATTTTAGTTTCTGTGACAGAAGCACGAGCGTTGGTTAAATTTTGTGCCATTCTCGCCGATATTTCCGGATGTCGTTTCATAAATCCCTCATACCAATGCCTCCAAGGCCTTCCTTCTTTAAACGTATTAGGTCTTTTTAACTGCTTTATAAGCATTTCCACACTGTCTAGCAGCTGTTCCTTACAGACTGGGAAACCAGAATCAGCTAGATACAAAATCCATTTGACCAATAAATTATCCTCTTGTCTACTGAGGATTGTTGTTATTCCAATTTGTCTAGGAATTGGACTTCTTCCACTAACTTTATCTATAATGGTGGTGCGAGGAACATTAAAAATTTTATGAGCTCGAAATACTGTCATGGTTCAATTTTTAACAGCATTTACTGCCTGGTTCATGGCCTCTTCAGAGTATTTTAACCGCTGGGCCATCCTTACTTTATTCTCTAGAAAATAGAAAAAAAAATACTAATCCTATTATCGACATAAAAGAGTGCATTTATCGACATTACAATTTGAATAATCACAGATTGTGAACGGTTTGTAAAATATGGTGTCGATAATATATCAACGTCTTAGAAAATTACTTTAAACTTTAAAGAAAAAATTGTATATAATTTAATAAAAAAAATACTTCTATCAAGTTGTAAAAATACCTAATACCGACAATATCATTGATTTTATCGACCATATTATCGACATAATCTCTGAACCTAATATCGACATAAAAATTTGATTTAGAATAACTTTCAAGTCGCATATATTTTGTAGTGTCGATAAAAGATCATTGTTTATATATATTTATTTATTAATTGACACATCCTTTTACTAAAAACATCTACTAATCAAAAGTTAATTACAACTATTTGGGTAATTGTGCCCAAACTTAAAACCGACGTAACTGTCGATATTTAGTTCAATGGTCTAAAAATGAAGTTCCTAATATCGACATATTGTTTTGCAATGATTTGCAATAAAATTGTGCTTTTTTATACAGTTTTCCTGAATTTAGTATTATCTGAACTATAAACAACAATTTTCACCAACAAAACACACAAAAACTGCAATAAAATAGGATTCAAAACTTATAACTTATAAGTCTCTCGTTGAGAGGAATGTTTTTAAAAAGAATTTTTATTACTATTGCTTGAATAAAACCCCAAAATTAATTATATTTAATATTTAATGGTAATGTTATCGTTACAAGCTATTATATCAGACTGACTTTATTTTATTAAAATGTTACTATGAGAAAAATTTAGAGTCAGCAATTCACACACACTTCACATAGGTTCAGTAACACTGCCGGCAACCCGATACCGTTTTCCTGTAAAAGGTAGATGGGGTCATCGATCATAACTCCTCCACCCTTGGACCTTGGCATATTTTACGGAGGGAAAAATGCCCTTGGAATTGGATTGGGGGCTTCAAGTGGTTGACTTTCTTCTATAGCTTCTTCTTCATTTTTAACTTGGGATGTCGGTAAATTTGGTTTTTTCTTATCTCTAATAAATTTAATGGTGGCATAAACTATGACAGCTCCTAATAATAAATACATTATAATATTTAAAGGATTTACTGAATAATTGTTTTTGAGGTGGTGCAATATTATTGGTTTTATTTGATTCTGTCTCGCTTGAGTTAAATGAATTTCATCAAGAGGTTCATCTTTTAAATTAATTACTGCTATATCTTCTGTATTTCTGGAGTACGGGATGGTTATCTCTGGTAGCAATAGGGGTTGGCCCATTGACAAAAAATTTTCATTGGTAAAAATTTTGTTTTCAATTTTAATTTGGCATTGGTACGGTATAAAAATTAAATAATTTCCTTGAAGTATAGTAAAATCGGTCCTACCACATTTAGTTTCGATTTTAGTTTTATTCACAAAAATACCAATATAGCGTGATTCGTCAATTTGTTGGATAACATTCCTTGATACTTTGATTGGCGATCTCTGGCATCCCCTGGTATTGGATTGCAATTGGAGCAACTGAAATATGCAATCCTCTGTTTCGATTCCATCGGCTCGGTCATCATCAGTACAGTAGTAGTTAGTTTTCAGGTTGATACATGGTAGCGATGTGTATTGGTAGAGGTTTTCGTTCATCATCAGATAGGTATTGTGAGGAATTATAGTTGCGGAATTTAGGGTAGGAATTGAATAAAGGTGATAGTATGAAAAGTTTTCAGGAAAAACTATGGGAAAATGGAGAGCAAAAACGATCTTAGAATCAGAATAATAAGCATATATTTTTAGAATTTCATAGTATTTGTAAGTATCGTTGATTGAATTTATAAAAAGAAGTTCGTCTATCGAATGGTACTTTAAAACAGTTTTTATAACTGATTTTATCTCTTCTGGTTTTATTATGCTAGGATGTAAAACTCCTAATCGTGCAAACGTTACAGAATTTTCTATTTCTCCTAAAAGTTGAATAATGATGCTTAAACTTAAATTTAGTTGATCTAAAATATTTCGAGTTTGTAATAATAATAATAATAATAATATTTATTGGCCAATTTGAATTTTACAAATATATATATACAATCGAGTAATTTTAGCCTATAAATATCCAAAATAAGCCTACGAGGTTATAACCTGTGTGTAGGTAGAACAAATATATATAAAAAAAAGAAGAAAGTACCATAACAAGTATTACGGATTATAAAGTATCTCTCGTAAGAAGTACCTATTAGAATAAGATATTAATAAGAATAATAATGATGATAGTAATAATAATATAATATAATATACAGCTAAGCTATTAAACAACTAATATTAGAAACAATATCATACTCACTGAGACATATTTTGCTAACGGGATAGATTTTTTTTTTGTTACTACTTAATTTGCCAATCTATATTTAATTTTCTATTAGGTTATGGATTTCAATTCTATTTTTTCCACTGAGAAATTTTTTCAATAGGTTTTTATACTTTATAAGATTTGTTGTTTTCTTTATCGTAAGTAATCATTAAATTGAAAAACAAATTGATTTAAAGCAGTTCGAATTCTTTCTATTCCTGCACATATTACTTCTTGATTACTTTTTATTAAAGATATTGTTTTGTTAAAATTTTGAATAATATCTTTTGTAAGTGAAATTTGTTGATTTACTTTTTGTACAATTTCCAATTCATTGTTTTGAAGATCAGAAATGGCTTGATCATAATGAAATGCATCATTTGCATCTAAATTGCCAGAAATACTTTTAATTATGGAACCTAAACCGTCAATAAGACCACGTTTTACTCTACTAGGAGGCATTAGGGAATTTAATTTGTTATTTGCTAATGTTAATTGATAAAGAAGTGCTCGATCAAAATTTTCTAACTCTATATGATAAGGGCTGCTAAGCTTATCTTGAATGGCATCAGTTACATTTTTGTAGGCAAATTTTAAAATTTCAATTTCATCTTTTATAGGTGCTAAATCATAATAATGAAGAAATGTATGTACCGTTGATTTTACTTTAGCTGTGCCTAAAAGATAGGGAAGGATACCAGGATTATTAATTAGGTTCGTCAATTGTATCTCTTGAGGCCTTACTTGTAGAGGGACCAGGATCATTAGGATCAGTGGCGTCCTGTAAAAGTTTTGTCTTGTTAGTTTTTGGTCTTTTAAGTATTTGTTATTTAATAAAGCCTTTTTAACCGACTTTAAAAAAGGAGGAGGTTATCAATTCGTCGAGATATTTTTTTTTTTTTATGTATGTTCAGCGATAATTCTTTAACACGGTGTCCGATTTCAATAATTCTTTTTTTGTTTGAAAGGGGCTACTTCAGGGGTGGTCCCATATAAATTTGGTCAAAATCTAAAAATTGGGTCCATGAGAAAATCCTCAAACTCTTCATTTTTATGTATGTTTAGCGATAATGCTTTACTACCTTGTCCGATTTATATGATTCTTTTTTTGTTAGAAAGGGGGTACCTCAGGGGTGATCCCATATAAATTTGGTTAAGATGTTGTTATGGCATCTGCACGTTTTTGAAGTCGGTTTTTTTAAATTTTTAATTTACACTTGTTATGAGTTTTTACTTTTATACTTTCATTATCTAAAACTATCTTTATAGAATTTTGGATTTAACTTGTTTCTGACTTGCGTTGTATTTTTTCTGTAAACGTCAGTGTCAGGTATGTACGTTAGTGGTTCATGTCGATCTTTATTGATATCCTATTGTCTTTTCTTTCTGCGAGATTAGTTTCTCATTTAATTTTTTGTAAATTTCGGTTGTGGTTTCCCTATGTTCCTGAATGTAATTGTTAATTAATTTTTGATTAATGTCGATATCGAAAAAATCTTTGTAATCAAAATTACCATTTATAACGTCAATTGGTTTTTGTTTAGTCACAGAGTGTATAGAATTATTATATCCGAAAATAGCATAAGGCATATCATTTAAAATGTCAATTTTACCATTATTTTTTGCTTTAATAATTCTTAAATATTCAATGATTGTTGAATGTAAACGCTCGATTGTGCCTTTTGACTGAGAACTATTGGGTGAAACATAATGACTTTTGATTTTATGAACGTCTAAAAATTCCTGAAGCATTGAGTTTTTTAATTCACTTCCATTGCCCATTATAATAAGATTAGGTGAACCATGATGTGTCATGAAAATTAAAAGACCTTTAATAATTTCTATCCCTGTCATTGCTGCAAGTGGGTATGCTTGCCCATATTTTGAAAAGGAATCAATATTGTTAAGTATTTTTGCCTTTGTGCTGAGAATCCATCAATGTAAATAATTTCAAATTGTCTAGAAGGGGTAGGGGTTATCAATAACTTTTGTTTCGGAGGATTCCGATCATATTTTGTAGATTGACAAATTTCACAACGATTAATAAATTCGGCAACGTCATTTTTCTGGCTTGGCCAATAGTATGTCTGTCTTATTCTTGTCTCTGTCTCCAGTATTCCACGATGGTTTGTTTTTCCTTTGTGAAAATGTCTAATTAGTTCGTGTTGTTCGTCTTTGTTCGTTACGTCGCTTAATAGAGTCTTACAATGAATTAATTTATAAGCCGAATTTTTGAAAGTTTCTCTCAAAACTTCCAATATTAGGGGTATATAATTTTCGTTTGCATTTTCGTTTTTAAAATATACTGCATGAGTAAATTTTGGATCGATATAATTTTTAAACAAGTTAATTGTGCTTTCTTTTATATTATTTATTGCAATTTGTACATGTAGTCGTTTTTTTGTTGGGAACAATTGTTCTATTTTTGGTTTAGCGGCAGAATGTAAGACAAAATCAATAAATATTTGGTGATCATATGAATTTATACATTTTTCAGAAATTTTCCCAGCTAGCACATAACGTTACCAAGCCTTTCGGCGATGTTGTTTTAAGGGAACATAATAACATACCCATACAACGTAATTGCAACGTTAATGAGAAGTTGTTGAGGGAAATCAAAACCTCGCGAAACATCTAATTGTTACTTACGTATTTAACCTGCCTGTTATGATAACACAACGTAATTAAGTAACTTGCTAAAAAAGTTTCCACGAGAAGTACTATGGACTTTCGAACGTAGCCATTCGTTTGTCATAACCAACAAAACATAAAAAAATGTCACTTGTCACTTTTTCTTGTACGTATTTCAGATTTTAAAAAAATTGGAAACTATACGTTTGAATAAGTTTGGTAAGTTGTTTTCTTCTTTTCAATAAATTTTCTAATTTATTGTCTGTTGTTTTAGATGGTAAAATTTCAATTTCCAAATACAATAAAAAATAAATCATTGTAAACAAGTAGATACAATTAAATGATGAAATATTTATTTTACACGATAATAGGGATCTTATTGATGCCTTAATACTATAGAAGTAACGATATTAAACAATGAAAGTATCGATATTTAGGCACTGAATTACTGAATTACCAATACTATCGCCATAGTGATACTTAGAAGCAAGTATTGTATCACTATGTGTGTGGTCAGAGATTATAAGGTTTGTTCAAATATTTGTACTGAAATATTTTAGTTTTTGCATGTGGTGAAACTTGGTAATATGATTAAGCGTTACCACTGTTTTTTTGTTATTTAATTATAAGGTAAATTGCCAGTTATTGACACTATAACTTGTACCAGGTAGAGTACCAGTAGAGAAAGAAAAGGTGTCGACTACAGAATATACTTTACTGATGCACTCTTGTTATTAGTTAAGTTGCCTACTCCGTCCTGTTGAATGGGGGTTGCCAGCCGTTTAACAAAAATCTTTTACTTTTTCGATACTTTGTTACTCGAGACTTATAAATATCAATATCTTTAACATAATATCGAACAGTATCGATGCCTCTACCACAAAGTATCTCACATGATACCGGTATTGATACCTTTGACCAATACTCAACCCTACTCCCAATTATACAAAACAGAGAAGTCATATACTGCCATCCTAACAAGAGAAGTCCTATCTGAAAATTTATATTTATTATCTTTTAAACCTTTTTTTGTGTAACTTTTTAACATTTTAGTACCTTTGTTACAAATAAGACATTCCTTTTCAGTATCGAGAAAGATAAAATGTAGACAAATACACATAAAAAAAACTGCTAATTTTGCAGATAAAACCTTTCTTGCTAGAACAGCAGTATAGAAGTGCTCATGTAGTTCACTAAAGATAAATAACATTTAAATTTGTTACGTTTCAGTAAATTAAGTATTACCATTGCTGGACAGTAGTGACGTGGATAAATGCAGCATTTCACTAGATATATATATACCTATGCCATTTTGCTGTACGTTTGCTGCACAATACCAATTGCTGGACAAACTTTAAAAATGCTTTACAATACAGAAAAATTGCTGTAAGTATGGTCGCCCTAGTGTAATAATATTTTAATCACTAAAAATAAATTTTAAAAATATTGTGTTTTAGGTTTCCTTTGTGCTGGATTATAATTCTAGTAAAAATCTCAGGAATTTTAGAAGCTAAAGTTAATACAGAATTGGTTGAAGAAGAATATATAACATCTGAGATTATTTCTTTTTCTTTCATAGCAGAATATCATGCTAAAAAACATTGTTCTGTATAAGTTGAACATCCATTATTAAGTATAAAATTTGTAAAAGTCAAAATAAATGTTATTATTTATTTAAAAAAACAAAGTAAGTAAAAATCAACTAAAAATAGGTGCAACGATTTAAACGAGCATATTTTTTATTTTCTTTATATATATATTATTTTCCTAATAATAATTAAACAAGTAAATTTATTATCTACAAAGTTATTTTTACGGAAGAAACTATGTAATTAAGTTCACATATTTGTTTCCAATACGCTACTGATATATAAAGTTCTAAATGGTTAAAATATCAAAATAAAATAAAAAAGAAATTAATAAAATTGTCACAGTATAAAAATGAAGTCAATTGTGTAATAAAAGTTGACACTTTAAAAAATAAACCTTTTAAAATGTCATAATTTGAAAAATACTTATTGTAATTGGACATCAGTTGGTCTACAAATAAATTCTGTCCATAGTTAGTTCTATGAGCATTTACATAAAATAGTTTCATATACCTAGTAAGTCTGGCAGGAACAAGGAATCTAATAAAGTGTACCAGGCTGTCACTATCAATCAAACCGTTCAATAACTTATACAGGAAAACAAATGATGCTTCTCGACATCTGCATTCCAAACTCTTATAGGTCCCTCTCAAAAATAACATCAAGATCATTTATAGTTTGCTCAAAACTTAGTTCAGAACCTGCAATGACAATCATGCATAATGATATTAGCTGTTTTATTAAACCTTATGACTTTACATTTATCAATATTCAGTTTAAGCAAGTTATATCATATTAAAACTATGATTAGTACCAGTTGTAGGCAAATATCTTTTTTAGCATCCTACAACTGCCATCTTAATAAAAATCTAGTGACTTTTGAAATATACCTTATATAAATACACTTTTTACTACTTTTGTACAATCGTGCACCATTTTAGCTACCAGTGAACCTTTGCAATATAGGTACCTTATTATACTCTTTCGTGCAAGCGTTCAGTGTTTTCGATTCTAGTGAAACTTTGAGATATTCCTTATATACCCTTTATACCAACTTTTGTCCAATTTGTCAGTGTTTTTTTTTACCTATATTATTAATACCTACCTCTACTTGTATGATATTGGTTCTTGATTTCAAAAGCTTTTTAATAATAAATTTATACAATTTTTTATTTTGTTTTCTTCAGATTTTACTATATCCTCAATATACTATTTTGAATATAGTGTATCCAAGGATGGACATAACTATACTTGTAAAGATATTTATTTTAAATTTTTCAAAAGGTCTTTTTCATAATTTCTCAACGTTAATCGTATTTATTTAACAAGCAAAAGAAATTATGAAGAAGTACTTTTAAATTTAAAATAAATATTTTTACAAGTATTGTTAAGTCCATCCGTGGACACACTGTATAATGCTGTAGAATGAATTCACATTATAACATCTATAGAAAGTTTCAGAGCAACTTTCAGGGTAAGTACCGTAAAAGTGCTAGTGTGATGTTTTCCGAACTTCACTTTTTAACTTCTGTGAGATGTGCTATAAAAGTCTTGCCGTTGCGGACATTCGGTGGTTGCAGGGATGATAGGGTTACATTAACAGTACATTGCATGCGAGCTTAAAGAGCCTAAAATTGCAGCTTATTAACGTAGATGGGATGTTTTTGTGCTAGCTGGGTTCATTCCTAAAATAGGTTCTTCAATACTGGTATGATTAATTTCGTCGTCATTGTCATTGTTGTCATTAATTTCGTCAAGCTCGTCAGTGTTTTTTTCGCGCTCTGACTGTTCGTCACCCATATTAGCTATTACCGAATAATTATCTTCGTCTTGTCTTTCATTTAAAATTGATTCAATAAAATTTTCTATATAATAATCAGTTAATTCGTTAGTATTTATTTCTACTCGAGAGAGTGCATCGGCATTAGTATTTGCTTTACCCTTTTTATACTCAATTTCGTAATCAAATTCTTCTAGTTTTAAGCGCCATCTAACTAGCTTCGAATTTGGTTCTTTTAGATTCATCAGCCACTTTAATGCTCGATGATCAGTTTGTATAGTGAACTTTCGACCCCACAGATACGGTTTAAAGATTTTTGTAGCCCAAACAATGGCTAATAATTCTTTCTCGATCGTACTGTAGTTTTGCTCAGACTCATTAAGAGTTCTAGAGGCATACGCAACGGGTTTATCTTTGCCAATAATACCTTGATCTAACATGGTTTGTATTTGCCTTTGAATTTCTTGTTTGAGTGCAAATGGATATCGATAAGATTTTGTATAAACCGGTAATTCATCATTAGTCCTTATACTATGCTTAATTTGATTTGTAAAAGTTAACGGTTCATTTTCTCTGTGGAAAATACTAGAATATTTACGACACAATTTCACAATTTGTTGTTTTTCCTCAAGATTTAAATGATCTGTACGTAAAAGATTGTCAATATCTGATTTTTCAGCGTTATTGTCATATGGTAAAATGTCAGAATGGTATAATTCATAATAATTTCTATCAAAAGTACTTGTCATTAACGGTTCGATTAAAGAAAATATGATTTCGTCATCAGTTTTATTACAAATTTCGATAAAAGCTAAGCCATCTTCAGCTTTCGAAAGACTGGATGATATTTCACAATTATTAACCATTTGCTTTGGAATTAAAATATCTCCTTCTATTTGTGATACTGGAATTTTTGTTAAAATACTACTATGAGGGTCTAATTTTCTTTTAAAAATAATTTTTCTTTTATTTACAAGATAATGTATTGGTATAATTGTGTTGGGGGTAATTAATTTTGAGTTTACAAAATCTAATTGAGCATTAAGCAATTTTAATTGCTCCAAACCTATTAATCCGTCGAACACATTATGAAAATCAAAGAGGTGAAACTTTAAAATTCCATTTTGATTAAATTCTGGAAATATCGGAATATTTGCACAATTTTGATGAGTGGACGTTTGATAAACAGATGAAACAACAAATGGTTCTCTAAATATTTTTTCTTAATATAATTTGAATGCAATTTCAGGCCTCAAAAATGATTTAATAGCACCTGTATCTATTAAAAGCATAAGGGGTGGATTTGAAATTTTTATATAGGGTAATTCTTTTTTATCCGAGGAAACGTTAAGTTCTATTATGTCTTGTGGTCCGTTGAGGCATTTCTCTGAAAATCCTCACATTCGTCATCTACGTATTCAAAGTTTTGTTTGTCAAAGTCACTTATTTCGTCATATTCTAAGTGTTCAGGTAAAATTTCGGCGTTAAATAATTCTTCAGAAACAAAATTACGTTTCTGATTAAAATTTTGAAAATTATTATAACCTTGGTTTCGAGCTTGGGGTGTAGTATTTCTTGTCGTTGTAATCATAGGGGTAGCTTTGGGTTGAACATAATTGGAATTTGGTTTCCATACATTTTGGGGTTTTCCGAAAACTTGATTATTTGTTGGAAATCTAGGTTGAGGAGGATTTGGATGCCTTTGAATTTGAATAGGCCCTCTGGGGAATTGAGATGAGGTTGAGGGTTGTGAATAATTCTGATATTGATCTCGAGAATTTTGGGGAAATCGAAATGAATTTGGACGATTATAATTATTATTAATAGGATTTATTGGTCTCCTGGAAATATTACTAGCGGTTTGATTTGAATTAGAATAATTTTGACCTTTTTGATAATATTTAACAATATTTTCCTCTCGTACAAATTGAATTGCCTGTTGCAAAGTTGTCGGTATCATTGCACGAATTATAGGACCTAATGGGTCTTTTAACCCAGCTAAAAATGATTTTAAACATTGTTTAGTGAAAAATGATCTTTTTGAATCTCGTTCGGCCCCTTGGCAATGTAAATCAATGTAATTGCAAACTGTATTAAGCAAAGCGATAATTCTTTTATGAAATTCATAAGGAGATTCGTTATTTCCCTGCTTCATATTGACTAAATCTTGATTTAAACAATTTTCGTCTCTTTCATCACCAAAATTTTCGATTAATGCATTTTTTATATCAGGCCAAGTATCGGCACCGTTAATTGCTACTACTTCCTCAGCTCTATCTTCTAACTTATTTAAAATACCAATAGTAAAACATTTTGAAAATTATTAGGATTTTCCCTATCATAATAATGATTTAAAATTGATTCCGTTATATTGATAAATCTATGTAATTTATTAACGTTTCCGTCAAAAGTTAGAATAACAGTTAAACTTTTTATATTTAATGCCGGCACGACCATGTTTTCAACAATAATTAAATTATTATATTAAAATTATTTATTAACTCTGAATCTACGTTAGTTGAATCTAATATATTATTGATATAATCTAACTCTTCTATACTATCGATTTCGCTTAAGGATTCGCTAGGAGAAGAGGAGTCTGACATGAATTAAAACTTACCGCATCGGTATATTACTTCTGCGGCTGGTACTTTTTCTGTTGCTCACTGGTTTCCTCGGTGGAGCCCAAAGGAACTGGAATTTCTTAACTGGATTCGGTTTTTCGTTAAAGAGTTAAAACTCTCGGATTTTCCACGATGGATTTTTCCGACGAAAATCCTACTGACTGCGCCACTTATAAGTATCTCGTTGAGAGGAATGTTTTTAAAAAGAATTTTTATTACTATTGCTTGAATAAAAACCCAAAATAAATTATATTTAATATTTAATGATAATGTTATCGTTACAAGCTATTATATCAGACTGACTTTATTTTATTAAAATGTTACTATGAGAAAAATTTAGAGTCAGCAATTCACACACACTTCACATAGGTTCAGTAACACTGCCGGCAACCTGATACCGTTTTCCTGTAAAAGGTAGATGGGGTCATCGATCATAACTCCTGTTGCTTAGCATGCAAAACAGCGATAAAGCCACAATAAACTCATATTCCCACGAAATTTTTAAATGTCAAAGTAGGGGTATCTTATAAGGCAACGTTGCCAATATGTTCAGAAAGAATAGTTTTTTTGTATAAAACATTGTGTGATATTTTTAGCATGCTCTAAAACCTTATTATATAAATAAATAACGAAAAGTGTCGATGTATAGGACAATAGAGAGTTATTGCAAGTTCACTTAAGGTCAGTCACTATTAGTGCCGCTCTTATTTTGACACCTGAGCATGCGCAGATCACTAACTTTAATAAAGATTGTGCCTGTCCTTAATAGAGAGATATTTTATCCAAACATTTTTTATTTTCGTCTATTCGTCTCATTTTGAACAATAATATTCAGTTGTTCATGTCCTATTCTTAATTTGATGATACCATTAAATAAAAGTGAATATAAATTAACAGCGTACAACTCAAGTTTAATTAACCATCAGCGATATATCCAAAATCCAACCACAATATAGAAAAAAATGTTCCCTATTATAGTAAAATTCCACCCAATCTCAACTAATTCAATCTTTTTCAAACAAAAACTGGTTTATTTTATTATATCGATTATTTTCGCATTTTATGTGACCTTCAAATAACCTGTATTCTGTTCTTTTGTAATAATTTGAAATAGTAAATTGTAACTATAAAAATACATTACCGAAGACAAGTAGAAATGAAAAAGAAGATTTTAAATTATAATTCATACTCAAGCACAGACATGACCTAAAGACCTGACTTGGACATAAGTACAGTATCGCCATCTACATTCTATGTCCATCGTCTTCCAATGATAAGTCCATAAGGTTACCCTACTATATTTCTTCATACAACGATAAAACTGACATATATTTACAAACTGTCCACGTCTACTGCCTGTCTCAGTGTTGCCAACTGTACGATTTAAATCGTATTTATACGATTTTTTAACTCTTTGTACCAAAGACATTACAGTTCTAATGTCTTTGCTCTGTACGATGTACGATTGCATCAGTGAGATCGTACGTAAAAAAACGATCTTCACTTTTTTATTAGGTTTATTTAAATATCTGCAACAACTTTAGAACATAAAACAATAAAAATCAAAAACTACTTGTAAAGATTTATAGGCCGTTCGCAATTTCTGAAGGCAGTCATTTTCGTTCCGACTTATCGTGATTTTGTACACCGACTATCACGGCATTAGAAAAGATTGCATGCAAAATTTAAATCACTTTCAAGTGACAGTCATTGAGTACTTTAAATGTGTTATTTTAAAGTTTTATATATTTCCTCTATTTTTTTTTTGTTGTATAAATTTTTATAAATAGATAAATAAATTATCATGTCAAAGTTTTTTTTTTTATTTTTTCATTCTATTTAAGTTATATTATGCTATGCATGTATCTATTCTACAATTTTTTTTGTCGAAATACCATTTTTCTACTCAACTTGTACGATCTCTCAAAAAAATATTTGGCAACACTGGTCTCTCTACAAACGACGTAGACCTGTAGTTAACATCTGAGACGCTAGATGACGCCATCGTTGTTGCGGTCGTTGCGTTTCCAATCTTTATGTCCCTAATCTCTGCTCACAATTAACATCGGAGCGAAAACGCTAGACCGACATCTTGAATACAGGGCAGCCACCTACTCGCGAGTGTCGCAGAAAAACCCCTGAATCTATGGAAAAAGGCCCGCGACCAAACGCTTTCGACACTCGCTGATAGAAATCCGCAGTCGCTTGTCGATTTAAAAGCACAGTGGTTTAAATGCGGGTATAGAAGGACTCTTTTAATAATTACTGAACAAGGACAAAACAAGCATATTCCTATTTTAATGAAAAACCGCTATAAGGCCAAATCTAAACGTTACAAACATCATTGGAGCTATAGAAAACTATATAATCGGGAAAAAACTATTTTTGTGACCTTTAATAACTTACGACGTAGACACGAGATTTGATGAGAATTTTGAGATAACTTTTAGAACGCAAATGAAGATAATAAGCTCGAAACTGATATACATCAGTTTCGAGCTTATTATCTCTCATTCCGTGGTGAAACCCCTAATATGATTGTTTTTTTACGCTATTCTGTCTCGCTGTATATTGTCTTGTGCTATTTAGTGGCGGTGCCTAACAATTTAGTATGATATGAGTGGAGAAAAGGTAATAATGAAGTAAGAATCGAAATAAATTATATTTCACCTTAGTTCTATACATTTCTTAAAAATAACTTAAGTTGGAATGTCAATCTACAAACTAATTTTTAATAAAATTACATCTTTAAGATGCACCTTATCTAGAGTTACAAAATGAACACATTCCTTTCTATTTTTTCTGTTTTATAATTAATTTACATGTACATATTAGTAACATTTGTAAGTATATAATCTCATTCTATTCAAAATATATAAGTATTAACAGTGCATAAAAATTTATATTCAACTTAAATAACACATCGAAAAAAAAACGAGATAATTTTACACCAATTATTGTAGACTTAATGATTTATTTATTTATAGAAAAGAATCATTGCAAATTATTTTTACTATTTTATTGACATAAATTGAATTCGAAAAAATTTAAATGTTCAACTTTTAAATTATTTTATACATTTTAATAGTTCCTTTGAATTACTTTTTATGATATCTAAAGATTAATTTGAAAAGTCTACAATAATTGATTCTAGTACTAAAACTATTGACAGAGATATTCAGTATAGGAAACATAATATTATCCATATGAACCCACGTACCCAATAGAAAACACAAACTAGTATTCTTCTACTGTACTGGGTGTCCAAATAAATAAGGACGCCAGTCATATCGAAGGAACCATTGATCTTATAGCAGTGGGATTCTCATATTTCAATATGTCTTGTATCAAGACACCTATCTTCGTTCGACAAACTGCGATTCTCATGTAATGGCTCTCTCTATTCGATAAGTAACGTGTCGAGTTAGCACATAGGAATCCCTTTGTTGATCTGAGAATTTTGTTTTAACAAAAGTGGTTTCTAGAAATCGCTGGAAATTATTTTTTAATGTCCCTCATCCGTACAAGGACAATAAAAAACCTGTAAGTTATGTAGAAATATGTAAATCGTAATATGTGTGAAATTTTACTAGTTTTGACTACCCACTCGTTTATCTGTTTATTATTGGTCATCTCAAAAACGCATTGGTCATCAAAAAAACACATTTTTAAGCTATTGCATAGCATTTATCGCGGGCTTTGAGCGTGGCGACCAATCAAGAAATTCCGTAACGCGTAACGAAAAAAAACCCCCCACTCCGACCGGCACAGCGGTGCGGCGTTAAACAATATTAACTTCTCATTTATTCAATAAAAGAAAATCGAAAAACCGAAAAATGAAAAATCGAAAAATAAATTCCGTAACGAAAATAAACCTAACACCCCCCGCTCCGACCGGCACAGCGGCGTTGAAAGCCGTGCATCGTCTAACGGCGTTTCAGTTCGGCAGACTTCGGCTCGCTGTTTGTGTGCGTGCGACTAGACGTATGCGTGTAGACTAGCTGCTAACTGCTCATAACTGATTCTATCTCTTTTAGACACAATTTCGGAAAAATTGAATTTGAAAATGAATAATGATCCACAAGAATCTACAAGAAAATATGGGACGAACATTGACGCGATATTTTCCAGATATTTAGAGGATATCAAGTCTCAAACTTATGTTTCTTATTTCAGTTACCATAAACCTATAGTTTCAATGATAAAAATTCCTGAATAACCTACATGTATTGTAAGATAATAAAAATATTTTAAACAATATTAACTTCTCATTTATTCAATAAAAGGAAAAAATTTGTTTTCTTATCAGTCACCACGCTCAAAAAGTGTAACTTGAATTAATATCAAAGAAAAAAAAATACTGCATAAATAAAATAAATAACTAATTATAATTGCATAAGTTGATAAAAAATGCTATGCAATAGCTTTACCGCAGCAGTCCCCGAGTGCCACATGTATTTTTTAGGTTATCTTACGAGTTCCACCAAGCCACTTTTATCGCATGTTACAAAAATTTAAAAATTTTAACTGAATGTGCACTAGGTATTTATTTTAGATCTTTTAAAGCACATGACTTTCCTGTCTTACCTTAAGTTATTATAGGCTTTTATCGATTGGTCTGTACAACCTATTGTATCACCCCTGTGAATGTTTACATTGTGTGATGTGTCAGATAAATGGAGAATCTACTTTGCAGTTACTTTTCTCAGTGTAGAAATAAACGGCGAAAACGTCAATTGTCAATAAATGTCTAACCACTCTGACATCCAAGGAGCCGGTCCAAGCTATCTAGTGCATTAATTACCTTGGATTAAAGAGACCGGAGATGTAACATTGCACACAGCACATGTTGTCATTTCAACCTCAAGTAACCCACTAATTGAAAATCATTGTTTCCACGACGCTACCCGAATTGCTCCGATATTTCAATTCTACGCTCACCTCATCATAGACCGCCGTTTTTTTTTTATTATTTGTTGGTTTTATTAGCAATTTAAAGTGTTTTAGTTATTCAATTTCAAGTTGAAAATACCACGATGTATCATGAAAAATTGTATATACTTATAAATGCCAATTTTATGAAAGATAAGAAATATATTCGTTTTCACCGGTAATAGTAATTTTAGTTACAAGACCGGAAAGTAGTGTTTTGCAGGTCGAGACAAGCAGATTCCAGGGCGAGCCGCAGACGAGACCTGGAAGCTTGGAGAGACCTGCTTAACACTAATTTTCGGTCGAAGGACGT
>OV651822.1:59388431-59465931 GCA_927349885.1 Psylliodes chrysocephalus | reverse complement strand
ACTTGTATTTACTAATTGATTTATTATTGGCATTATTATTATTATTATTATTATTTTGTTATCGGCATCAACTGCTACGGCCATTAGCCTCGTGTTCTGTGTAGGCTTTGTTACTGTTTCTGAGCGCCACTTTAGGAACAGCACTGTTAATTAGTACCCAACAGTGAATGGTCGGGTGGGGAATCCTACCAAGGCATCAGAGTTAATTTTAAATAATTAAATTAAATCAAAAAATCCCGGCCAACATTATTATAATTTTCAAAGAATCAAATAATCGACTTTGACTGTTTTGACTCTACTGCGTTACCTGAGAATATTATTTGTAAATTAGCCACTTCCATTGGCATGTACCTTAAGTGAACACGGCTGGATAATTCAGTTATTTTTTAGAAAAATCGATTTATGGGTCAATCAGTTTTTAATCGGTTATTTTCGATTAATCAATAATTTTCGATCAATTATTTTTGATCAATTATTTTAAATTTTTCAAAGACAATAGAATAATCGATTTTAAAGGCTATACGAAAAGAAAATAGATTAATTAAAAATAATCGATTGATCGAAAATTTACGATTATTTAAAATAATCGATAATTCGGTTATTTTTTAGTTTAAGTTTATTCTATGTTAATCAACTGTTATAATCTAATAAATTATTTGACAATAATCGATTGATCGAAAACAATCGCTTATTTAAAATATTCGACAATTCGGTTATTTTTTAGAAAAATCGATTTATTGGTTAATTGGCTTTCTCTAATTAATTGATTAGTTTAGATTTTTCAAAGATAATCAAATAATCGATTATAAAGGAAATACGATTCATAAATTCATAAAAAAAATTTAATATGCGTTTAAAATACAAAACGGCATTTTCTTATTTTGACCAATTTTTAATATTAATAGTCGTAGAAAAAACAATGTTCAACTCACAAAAAATTTTCATGAAGCCATTCTTATACTCGTAGGCAATGAGTACCATTCCTTGCTCGATCAACAATATTCTATTTCAACATTTTATTGTAGTCTCTTGCAAAAAAGTCCGTGTAAATAGACGCTAACGAAATATTCTATAAAAGAACTTTTGTCTTCTCTTTACATAAAATGTCGTTGCATTTGTTTGATATTAAAAAATCACGTTAATTTAATTTCATAATACAACACATTCCATTAAATCAAGTCCGTCCCTGCCACAGAGTTCGGGTCTCCTCCCAATTCCCCCTCTCCGTTAACCTTTCTTTAGAAATTGGTAACATTCGCGCATGTTAAACACCGGTGTGTTACATATCTGGTCTCTTTATTCTAAGATTATTACTTCACTCGTATTCACTTGAATAATTATGTAACATGAGCTAATATAAATATGGATGGACTGAAAAAAAACGAAAACTTTTTATTTTCAACTTTTAGAGGAAATATTATTTTTCATAAAAGTTTTTACTTATTTCAAAACTAATAATAATGATTCAAACAAGTTGAATATCTCTAGGCATTGGTAAAATAATTAATTCCAAAAAAAAGTGTTTTTTTTTTACGTTTTTGTCATTATTTCATTAAAGCAAAGATATATTCAACTTCTACAGGGTGTATTTTATTTCAGTTTTAAAATGATTTGGTAATACTGTATTCAACCTTATTTTTTTTAAAACATTACAGGGTTGCCAAGCAATTAATTTTTTTATGAAATTGGAGAACTATGCAGACCCCTAATTAAATTATCATAATTAAGGTAGGTTTACAATGATTTAAACAATGTTTGAAGTACAGACTTATAAGATAGTAAGCTAACGAATAGTAGTGATAGAACTGGAATATTTTATAGTATTTTGAAACGTGTCTTATATATGGCCAATTTTAAGTTCAATTTACTCAATTTTTATATTATTTTAGCATAAAATTCGTTATAAATTTAACTATTCAACGATACCAACATGTTAGCGAATAACACATATACGATCAGGGAGTAATTGATTGATAGCCGTTTTATTATTGGAAATACGAAGCAATTTTTAATATAAAAGTTGTATGACCATATTTAATCATTATTCTTAAATATAGAGGGTGGTCCATAAACGACACAAATAACAATTTGATATTTTATAAATGCTGAAAAAATGATTACAGAACAAAATTTATAAAACAAAATATTAGCTAAGAACATTTCCGGAACAATCTTTCAACAGTAATAAACACAGAATGGGTGCAGTATTACAGAACTATTTGGTTCATTGGTAAATTGTATAAGAATTGTTGAATGGAGTTACCGGACAGTTACTACACATTTAAACAAATGTTTTTTGAGCTTTAATAACTGTTTTATACATTTTAAAATTTGAGGTTATGTTGTATATCAAAATCAGTAACATTTTAGTTTTTTAAATGTATCTGGTAAAAAGAAAATAATTATAGATTTGTCATAAAAGATCAATTCGAGGCGATAATAGTAAAATGGCAGTACCTACCTAAGAGATATCTATAAAGCGGTTTGGACATAATGTATAGAGTCGTTTTTGGATGCGCAGCAAGAATTACTGTTAATTGTATAGCACACATAAATTTTTAAGCGCCTCGAGTTTGATTCATATTTCTAATATTTTTTCAGTGTGAAACAAAAACTAAATTTATGCAAATGGATTTTTTAGTAATAAGATTATGCTAATATTACAAATGATAAAAATCTTTGAATAACATTGGTTTTGTCTCATAAACTAGTAAAATCGACAGTAGATTTAGCTTTAATCAGCAAGCCTAATTTATAATATTGCCTAGAATAAGCAAGTTTAACATAGACATCGCCAGAAATATGGCTTTCTTTAAGTATTGAGGCATGATTATTCAGAACATAATTATGTTGCTAAATTATACTTTTTTTTTATTGTCTAGACAAAACAGCAAAATGTTTTTACTATTCTCTGAAAAGCCGGTACCACTTATTTTTTATATTGCTTCACTTATTTAAATCTGAAATTTTCAGACGTATACTCACATACAAATGGTATGGGCAGTGGTTAAACAAATCTAAAATACAAAATAATATGGTGTAGGTACTACCAAATATAGTTGCTTTAATTTTTTTTATATTTTTAAAGGGATAATACTATTCTTAAGTAAAATTATTGATTTATAATAGCTCTATATAGTTTTTTGATTTGCAGAAGTGTATTTCGACACTACATTACAGATATTTTAGAATTTCCATCAGAAGCAAATTGCTTAATATTTATTTAACTATTTTTTAAAGCGTTATTATGGGCATATGAAACACTTGTATTTGTATAACCAGAGTTGTAAAGTTGATCCAAAGCAACAATATAGAATCACAATTTAATTTTATTAGCTGAGAATGTTATATGGAATAGTTGCATAAATGTTTATGTAATAATTTTATAGTTATCCTGATAACTATTTTATAATTTTGCTGTATGAAAGTTGTAAAAACTAATTTACATAGCAATTTAGTTTCAGAGAACATAATAGTGGTTTCTGCAATTTTAGTATATCAAATTATAATATCAATAAAACATTATAGTATTGTAAACTCAAAATTATAAAGCTACTTTGCTAGTTGGGAAGGGGCTGACCAAACCTATACATTTTTAAAGCAAAACACATCGTCAAACAATTTCAATAGTCTTCATTTATTTGCTATGTTTTATATAGGGTGTCAAAAATGCGAGATTTTCTAAATTTTTTTAAATGAAATACCCTGTATGGTATGCCACCAATTAATTAATACCGGGTATTCCATTTAAAAAATTTAGAAAATCGTAACCTCACGTTTTAACACACCCTATATACAACATAGTAAATGAATGAATTTAATTAAAATTGTTTGACAATGTGAAAACAATCAAATATGTATACCTGTAGGATGTTTTGTTTTAAAAAAGTATAGCTTTGGTCAGCACCTCGTTTAAGGATTACCCTATATATTTAAGGACAATCGTTAAATATGGTTATACAACTTTTATATTAAAAAAGCCTCAGTATTTCATTCGTGCAGACGAAAAAATTTTCTTACCCCTATTTTTAAATCTTTTTTTTCACGAGTCCGAAAATGCAAAAAAAAATTTGTCTGGTCGTCTGTGTGTATGTATGCCGGCACGATAACTCCAGAACGAAAGTTCTGATTGACTTGCGGTTTTGATTTTCTTAAATAATTGCTTCTAACTTAGAACCCTATTAATTTTCAGAATTTTCGGTTTATCCTTAGTTTAATATCAATGTTCTTAAAATCCGCCCATGCATTTCTTATGTCACTTATTTTACGCATTCCTATCATTCCTAACGTCTAACATTCCTAGCATTCCAAACATTCATTAGAATTTAGAATTATATCTGTCATGCTGTCAATACAACTTAACGCGATGTTGCAAAGTGTCAAATTAAAATCAGCAAAAAAGATATATAAAAAATACCTTATTTTTAACATAACATTTCCATACTCTTCTATTAATTTATTTTCGGTCAGACCCGATGATTTATTTATCCATTTTGATTGAATTGTTGTACTACATAATTTTTAAATATTAATATCACGTCATCTATAAAGAAATAAACAATGTACTTTTCAAAAACTTTTAAACATAATTAGTTTGTGTTATCCAAAAGTTTTTAAAACTTTTTTGAATCAAGTGAATTTATTTGTTTGATAAATGACGCTAGCCAGCCAAGTTAAAAGAGTACTATCAACAAGAGGATAGCTGAATTAGTTCAATTTGTGTTAGGTTAACTGTGACATCACTCGGTGGATACTTTTAAGGCATTTCTTTATAAGCTTACCACAACATACTTGGTTACAGTATTGTGGTTACTGTGGTGGCGCGACACATACCGTGGTAAACTTTTATATAATGGCATGTCAAATTTAATTTAAGCTTGGGGATTTCTAAACGGAATTTGAGGTCAAATTTCGTTTAGCCGAAATCAGTTACGTAAAAATTATTGCCATAGCAACCGTTGCCATAGTAACCAGTAAAAACAAACCCAAATGAGGAAATGCATAGTTGCCAAGTTATAGATCATTTAATGTTCACTTAATTTTAGACGAAATCAGTTATGGTGAAACTGTTGCCATGGGAACGCTTGACATAGTAATGACTAAACAAAAAACCAAATCCCGTGGTGGGGAAATGTGTGGTTGCCAAGTTACAGATGAGTTAATTTAGCTGTAATCAGTTACGGAGGAACTTTTGCCATATAGATACTTCCCATGGTAACGACTAAACAAGAACGTTTGTCCCCAGACAACACACATCGTCCAAAGGACGTCCACTTTAGATCCATTTGAGGGCCAGAACGTCCATATCCGTATTCGGTGTACGTCCGTTTATTATCATTAATTTGAAAGCTGCATATCGATGTCCAGAGGAAGTCTGTTTTTGGACTTAATTTTAAGTTTAGTATTATTTTGACGTCACGTGGACGTCCAGTGGACGCCCATCTTCGGTCATTATTTACCTACCAGATAATACCATCTATATATATTTTTAATAGAACTGGTCATTAAAAATTGACAAATTTAATCTATTACATTTTATTCTATATTAAGTTTGAAATCTTATTTTATTATAACCGTATCTAGTAAAAATTTTTCAAGTGGCTTCTTGGTCGAGGTCGCCTAGCGTTTGAATGCCCAGAAAGATAATGGACGTGTCGTGAGTTCGATACCTTTTTAATAAAAAAAAATAATAAATGGTGTATAGCGGGTTGCGAAAAAAATAAATAAATTATTAATATTATAAAATAGTGTGTGTGGAATATATAATCCAGGAATGGACGTTTTTTGAATGTCGAGTATTGAAAGTCAAAATATAATCCAGAATTGGACGTCCTATGAAGTCCGGAAGTCCAGAAAAAACTCATCATTGGACGTCCAGGCATCCAAAATTGTATATTGAATGGACGTCCAATGGACCTATTTGTGCTGTCTAAGTCGTGATGTCGACTAAACAAAAACCTAAATCCGATAGTGAGGAAATGCGCAGTTGCCTCTTATATTTAGATTAACTCTTAATCTAAACTAAAGTGAAAATAAAACCATCTATAACTTGGCAACTAGTCATTTTCTCACTACAGGATTTGTTTATTCGTTATCATGACAAGGGTTTCCATAAGATCACGATACGCTCCTCCCACCCACCTCCTAACCAATACAGAGGAGGGCGAGCGAAGCGAGTGCGCTCGGCCGACGTTTCGAAATTCGCGCGAATTTGACTCGTTTCATAAAATTTTATTCAAAATTGTTTTGCAAACCTATTTAAATATTAGTATATTACGTTACTTTTTGTACACTCTGTATATAAATTTCGACTTATACCTTAACATTTCAATTTTCTCAATATTTCTGAATTAAAAAAAAATGTTTAGATAACATGGCCATAGTATTTACAGTATTACCTACTACTTGAACAGATCTAAGGAAGTAATGGGATCATATAATTTTACATAAACATATTTAAAAGAGACCAAATATTTTTAGATAAATAGGCGAAGTGAGGAGCCCAAATATTTTATATGAGCAGGATTAAGAGGTAAAGAGGCCAATTATTATTGGATAAATTACTCGAACAAGTTTGTAAATTCTAATCAAAAGGCAATATAGAATGGTTTTAAAAATTAAGGTTTGTCAAAATCCTCACATGGTTTGACCTAAGTAATGCCAATGCTTCACAAACCAGAAAATTCAACGTCTTAATACTACTATTGGCTTTTGATCATTCAGTCAAAGTTAAATTATTTCTCGTTTTTTTACGCTGAGTTTACCCTTGTGGGCCTCAGTCTCGATAAGGGGGAAACCACCATTTTAGCGTCTCTAGAATTTCCAATAATAAAACGACTATCGATCAATTACGCACTGATGAGATATGTGTTATTGGCTAACATATTGGTATCGTTGGAAAGGCAAATTTATCAGAAATTTGATGCTAAAATAATATATAGGGTGTTGCATTTGAAAAAATTTAGTAAATTGAACTCATAATTAGCCATATTAAGGACATATTTCAAAACACTCTATATATAAAATAAACTAGTTCTATCACTACTATTCGTTAGCTTAGTATCTTACAAGTCTGTACATTAAACAATTTTGAAATCAATGTAAATCTACCTAAATTATGATAATTTAATTTGGGGTCTGCATCCATTCTCTAATTTAAAAAAAAATAATTGCTTGAAAGAAAATCTAGGATTGAATATAGTAATAGTAATCCATTCTAAAAATGAAATAAAATACAAGGTGTTCTACTTAAAAAAAAAATTATTTACCAGGCAAAAATGCAACACCCTATATATCCAAAAATATTTTTAAAATATGTACTTTTCAAATCCATATAACTTTTTTTTAAACTTGTTTGCGGGTCTATAACATAAAATTAAAATATTAAACAATTACACACTAATGGGACATTTGGATTAGATATTAGTTTTAAGACAAGCAAAAACTGTAATAAAGAATAACATTTTGTCGAAAATGTGAAAATAAAAAAGTTTTTCTTCCTCATTTTCAGTCCATATGGATATATGGAGTTAGGTTTCAATTTTTTACTTACTCTTATTATTTTCAGTATTCAATAGTTTAAATGCTTTCTGAAGTGCTATAAATATGTGTGTATAAAAATAGTGACTAAAATCTATATATCTAAGCATTAAATGGTAAAGTTAGATACTCAAATATATTTTCCAGTGATTCCTCCTAACCACTATTTATTTAAAAATTATTATTCAAAATTTTATAATAGTTTCTGAAACACAGGCTGTTGCTGGCATCCTTTTATTTGGACACGTGGACATCCAGTGCAAGTGATCCATATCTTGACCATAATTTTATATTTGGGTAATGTTTTTAATGAATTGTTTTATTTTCGTAGCAACTTTGACGAAAACGAATTTAAAAGATAACATAGAAGAAAATATATTGGGAAAATTAAAAATAAACGCCTTTCATTAGCACTCCCGTCGACAAGTTTTCTACTGTGCGATTGTCCCTCATCATTATAAATGGTAAATATTTTGTTTCTAATAATGTATATAAGTATGAACAAATATATTTTTCTACGATCACTATCCAAAGTAGGCTTTTGCACATACAAATCTAACTAAAAAGTTGAAGTTTTCCATGAATTGTCATAATTTTACATTATTGGCACATGCTTGTTTGTTTTAATTTGATTTAAATAAAAGAAAGCTAATTGGTATTTTAATAGAAAATGTAGGCTAATCTAAAATATTTTAATTGACTTCATAATATTTTCCGTAAATAATTAAATGGTTAAATCATAAATAATTACCGACATGTAAGTACTAAAACATTTTTTTCTCTTCGAAGACTAGGCTCATGTCAAAATAATCTTACATTATTATAACGAAAGAAGTAAACCCATTTCTAATAAAATAAAATTATTTATTTTATTTTGGTGTGATCGTAGAAAAAATCTTGTGTGTAATTCGAGCAGAAAGTCTTCTGGCAGTTTCAACAGATTGCCGCGCTCTGCTAACGCGTCGGATGGCAACTCACTGTCTCAACTCCCAAAGTGCTACTTTCTGCTCTTAATACACAAATAGCTATTATAAATAGATATATATCTAAAACGGATTTTTAAAAGTTAAAAGTGTGCTTAGATATTTGTTTTCATTCAGGGATTCATGCAATATTCTTAAATATTTAAGAAAACATCTAAGTATATTTTTTATTAGTTTTTGATGAATTGAACACATTTTTTCTTAAATCATATAATTTGATTTTTAATATTTATATTCGTTCTAGAACACTAACATTTAGAATTCATTCTTTCGAAGAATTATTTGAATGAGTTAAAGAACAATCACTTATTGAACCAGAACTCTATTATAAGCTGCCAAAACTGCCATTTATATTTAAACAATACAGATTGGGTATACTAGCATTATATATTCCAATTTTATAGGAAAAAAATATGTTTAAAAAAAGTGAGGAAGACTGACATTTTGCTAAACATATAAAAATATTCTGATATGTGACTAAAATTACATGTTATTTTAAACAATGCTTATTCATATATTAAACACTGAAAGCTGAGCAAATTGGTGCAAATCAAAATGTATTTTTAACTTACAACACAGTAAAAAAATTAATGCATTATAGTGTGCACTTAAAGTTTCACAGGTCTGTACATTAGAACTAAAATAACTGAATCCCTGATTTCAGTCGTGCAAATTATTAAACCCTATTTACATTTACAAAAGCAGATAACATTTATGTAACTTTTTTTATGAAAATTTAGTAATAAATATATTTTAAAATTTGTAAAAAAATTTAATACAAAGAACTGAATCAGGGTTTATTTATGAGCAATTTTTATTTGAAAAACGTTTAACAATAATAATAAAATAGGTCATCTATTTAAATTATTTAACCTAAGCATTTTAACATAATATCTATCAATATTAACTCAATACATTCATTTTCCCGTTGTCACTCTTAGGTAGGAAATACAGATAATACCTACTGCTAGGAATATGTAGTTAAATATAACTACTTAGAATGGTTTACAGAAGATGCAAGATTTTTAGAACTGCACCCAGTTGCTATTTGTTGAAGGATTTTCGGGGGCGCTGAAAAAAGCAAAAAGAAACATTTAATGAGATTTTTATAATTCTAGCATTAATGTCAATTAAATTATTAAAAATAAACCTTTTTTGGTTTTAAAACTTTGCGTCCAAATTTGTAGGGGTGGTAGTTCGCATAATTTGAGACCGATTCGCAGATTTCATTTTTACAAACTATTTAAAATAAAAATAATTAAAAATTATAAACAGGTACGCGCGCGCTACGCTTAGAATCGACCAAATTGCAAATCGCATCTGTTTTTGAGGACGATTGCGCTACGCGCTTAGGGTAGGACCTGCTCTTTGATTTTTTTTATAATGCCTCTATTTTGTTTATTATAATTTTTTAGAAAAATGAAATCTGCCAATCGCTCTCAAATTATGCGAACTACCACCCCTACAAATTTGGACGCCAAGTTCGAATACATTACTTATTGAAAGTTTATATCAAAGAACAGTTTCACTTCTAAAAATAGAATTTGGTTAAACTTACAACCTAGTAATATTGTTTTGGTCCTTATTTTCCAGTCCAAATCATCACAAAATAATTAAAACACAATGCACGACAAAATAATTTACTTTTTGAAAACTAAATAACTTGAATAAACAATATAAACACACTGCAAGTCGTTGAGAATAAATAATAACGATGTTCTAATCGTGTTCTAATAGTCAATAAAATGATGCATATGCAACTGACAATACAATAAAATAATAGTGATTGCCAATTTTAGTCAAATTTATATACGTTACGAAATGCCGTTTTATGTAACTCGTTCATGTTGCGGGACCTCGCTCTGCTCGTCCCGAAAATATTCACTCGTTACATAAAATAAGGCATTTCACAACTGGTTTCATAAATGGTACATAACCATTACGTACAAGCATTTTGATTTAAAAATATTTTTCCTTTCTACTGTAAAATTGAGAGTTAAGTATATGTGCCCTTTTTCAAATAACTGATTTAATTAATTTAATTAATTTAATTAATTTAATTAATTTAATTAATTTAATTAATTTAATTAATTTAATTAATTTAATTAATTTAATTAATTTAATTAATTTAATTAATTTAATTAATTTAATTAATTTAATTAATTTAATTAATTTAATTAATTTAATTAATTTAATTAATTTAATTAATTTAATTAATTTAATTAATTTAATTAATTTAATTAATTTAATTAATTTAATTAATTTAATTAATTTAATTAATTTAATTAATTTAATTAATTTAATTAATTTAATTAATTTAATTAATTTAATTAATTTAATTAATTTAATTAATTTAATTAATTTAATTAATTTAATTAATTTAATTAATTTAATTAATTTAATTAATTTAATTAATTTAATTAATTTAATTAATTTAATTAATTTAATTAATTTAATTTAATTAATTTAATTAATTTAATTAATTTAATTAATTTAATTAATTTAATTAATTTAATTAATTTAATTAATTTAATTAATTTAATTAATTTAATTAATTCAATTAATTTAATTAATTTAATTAATTTAATTAATTTAATTAATTTAATTAATTTAATTAATTTAATTAATTTAATTAATTTAATTAATTTAATTAATTTAATTAATTTAATTAATTTAATTAATTTAATTAATTTAATTAATTTAATTAATTTAATTAATTTAATTAATTTAATTAATTTAATTAATTTAATTAATTTAATTAATTTAATTAATTTAATTAATTTAATTAATTTAATTAATTTAATTAATTTAATTAATTTAATTAATTTAATTAATTTAATTAATTTAATTAATTTAATTAATTTAATTAATTTAATTAATTTAATTAATTTAATTAATTTAATTAATTTAATTAATTTAATTAATTTAATTAATTTAATTAATTTAATTAATTTAATTAATTTAATTAATTTAATTAATTAAATTAATTAAATTAATTAAATTAATTAAATTAATTTAATTAATTTAATTAATTTAATTAATTTAATTAATTTAATTAATTTAATTAATTTAATTAATTTAATTAATTTAATTAATTTAATTAATTTAATTAATTTAATTAATTTAATTAATTTAATTAATTTAATTAATTTAATTAATTTAATTAATTTAATTAATTTAATTAATTTAATTAATTTAATTAATTTAATTAATTTAATTAATTTAATTAATTTAATTAATTTAATTAATTTAAAAATAACAATTTTTGTGGAAATTAAATTAACAGATTTGCCTATTATAGCTTTTATGATATATTGCAATGTTATACTGTGGTAACCAACCTCGGTTTATGGTTGTTCGAGTCATAACGACAGGCCCGGTAAAAATTCTTACAACGGTTATGACTGAACTGTCAGTTGTAACTGAACTGTTATTATTTTAAGTCACATTCGGAAACTTGTAATTTTATTTGATTTTAGGCGTAAAACGTATTAAATTGCAGTATATCATAAAACGTTATACGTTACATGCCAGTGACCTGTTATCTACGTGCTCGCATGTAAAGATCTAAGTAATGGGCTTATAATGTAAACTACTATTAAAAAAACATGCATACCTAGAATCAGCAGATTTAAATTCGCTCCAAGATTCCCCACCTCCACTAGCCGGCTTTGCAGCATGAGAAGGTGATACAGCAGGTGAAATACTTGGTGGAGCAGGTAATTTACCCCCTGGAGGAGGTGGTAAAAGACCTAGGCCTCCACCAGTAGCTCCCTGCACCCTGCTTCTTGAACTTCCTTCAGATCCATCTTTTTTAGTTATTTTCATATTAATCTTTATAGTTTCACCTTCTTTGAAACCCAGATCCAACCCAGGACCTGTTGCTGGCTCTTCACTAATTTGTTTTTCTTTCTTGATCCATTTGAAGTGATCCTGAAGAGCTACATTTAAGTCAAAGGAGTCTGATCTATCACCAAAGCCAATTCCAATAAATGCAGTTCGTCCTAAACAAATTGATAAACATTTTATTACTTTATAAACCTAATTTAATTTTGTTAGAGAAAAATGTAACTTGAATTATCCAAGGATTTTCAAATTTTATATATGGACCTAGATGGTGATTATAAACAACTTTTCTTAATAACTTTTGGTCATCTGCAACATAAAAGGAACTTTACTCTAGAGAAAAACTGGTTTTTTG
This sequence comes from Psylliodes chrysocephalus, assembly GCA_927349885.1. Taxonomy (NCBI): domain Eukaryota; kingdom Metazoa; phylum Arthropoda; class Insecta; order Coleoptera; family Chrysomelidae; genus Psylliodes; species Psylliodes chrysocephalus. Next base: position 59,453,208 of record OV651822.1, on the reverse strand, counting down.
AAAATTTCCAAGACATCCTTGATTTCTCAAAACTTAAATCACAACTTACCATGACAACCAGCTCAGACACTTAGATGGCGGGAACGGTTTGTGCCGATCTCTACGTGCATTGCTCTATCTCAGCCTTCCCGGGTATATTTGAGGATTTGTTTGTTCGGTGTCAAGGTATTTGGAGTTGTTTGTGTTTGAAGTTAAGAACAACTATGAGTGGAAGAAAAGCAAGACAAGTTTGTGCTATTAAAAGCTGATACAACAAAATATACAGGGTGTTTCAAAAAGGTATGTCATAAATTCTTCCTCGTATAGATTACCAAAAAATAAGTGGATTTGGCTATATTTACCTATATCAAAAACTGGCTCCTAACAAAGTTACAGGGCGTTAAACTAACATTAAAAAAAAAAGTTTTTTTTTTGTAAAAAGTTTGCTGTTGCGATTTTTTATTTGAATTTTTTGCTAGTGCTGTAGATTTGAAGACTCAATATTTTAAGGAGAAAAAAATTTAAAGCGACCCCTTTAAAAAAAGTTGGGGGGTTGGGTACCTTTTAACCCACCCGTATTTTTTTTGACGTAAAGATACTTGCTTTATCGAAATTTTTAAACCTCTACATCGATAATCAACTAAAATTTGATGAACACGTTGCAAACTTAAACCTCGGGCAGGCGCGCTATGGCACTTTGTGCCGCTCTTTTAATAATTTAAATTCCGCAAAAATTGTTAATGGCAGCTCATTTTCCGTCTAGCTATGCTCGAATTACTATATTTGGCAACCTATTATGCAGAAACGAGAGCGGTTTATATTTTTACCAGTTGTCACTGAGACGTTGAAGTAATTGGTGTTGAGTTTACGGCATTCCTTGCCACGTCGCTCCCGATCATGTAATTAAAGAATTTTTACCACGTGCTCCTAGATATGCATCTAGCCATAAGAATACACATTTTTTAGAAAAGTAAATCAATGGGCCATGTTCACATGTGAGATATGCTGTTTTATAAACTATATTGTAATAGTTAGTCGCTATACAAGTTATTCTAAATAATCAGTTCGTTAAAAAAGCTAAAAGTTTTTAAATTAAGCCCAATTGAAATTTAAAATTTGAAATTATACGTCATCGGGAATAGACCAATCAGCTTGTGTCGAAGTTTTTTTTGTTTTACAAAACCAAGCCAACGAACAAACCTACATACAGAATGTCGAAGTGAACGCACATCTAAGTGACATTAAAAATTGACAGCACCTATAACAACTAACCTTAGTTTTTTGTTTTGGTTTAATTTTATTATTAATCTGAATTTATCTGGGTAAATTATCCTGTGGGATATAGGATATATAAAGGAAGAAGAATATGAATTTATCAGCTGTATTTATAAAAGTTGAATCAAGTATTTTTCCCATTGTAAACGAAAATATGATTACCGAGATGATTACTGCATTTTTTAACAATACTCAGTTTTCAAAAGATAGAAAGGTAAAACTTTATTTATAAATTGTTTTAATGGTAGGTAGTTACAGTTTATATGAAGCAGTACACTTTATAGTAAAACATATTTATCTCAGGTTTTATTTTTAGATCTGCCAAGCAAGAATATGGAGATATTTACTTTTTCCATAAGAGACAAATTACACCTAAACATAAAGTACAGCAAAAACCTTATGATGTGGCTGTTTTTTAGTGCACAATGCTTAGGATATGTTGAATCTCAAGGTTTGTAATATTTATTATGCTTTTTTGTTTTTATATCACATATAATAAACAGTGTATAAGGCCCTTTATTCTTATAAATATTTTTTTTCTAATTTTGACATAAAGAGACATTTTTTGTAATCGCAGCAAGTGTTAAAATAATCTAGAAATAGATTTTGTTAGTGAACCTAGTAATAATTATGATACCAAAGAATGCTGCAGAGCACCTATGAAATTTTGAGTTAAAACATGCCATATTTTTAGGCTATTTTTATACCCTTTTCAAAAATTTTATGCTCCTCGTTTTATGCAAAACTTAAAATGCTCTGATAGCTTCGAACGAAGTCAGCAAAGCACCTCTGTTTTATAAAGTTTTTTCTGTAAAAACAGCAACACCATATATTTATGCACTTGAAATATTATATTTTTAAAAAATACATGGTGCTTGCTAACCTTCGAAAGAAGCCAGCAGAGCAATTCGGTTTTTTAAAGCTTTTTTCTAAAAACCACACTCCATTTTTAGACTCTTGAAATATTGTAAAACTTTACTAAAAAAATTGCTATTTTTAAATAATACAGGGTGCTTTGTTGGAACAAAGTCAGCAGGACACTTCAGTTTTTTAATATATAAAAACAACTACTTATGACACATGTTTAGGCTGTTTTAAAATCCTAAAAATGTGGTAAGTATATTTGTTTTCAGAAAAAAAACTTTGAAGTCAGCAAGGAATTGCGAATTTTTTTTAAAAATGTCAAATTTCGAATATTTTATAATATTGTAGGAGCCAAAAAATGTGGTGTGGTTTAAAAAAAAAAACTGGGGTGCTCTGCTGGATTCGTTTGAAGCTAACAAAGCATCCCGTAATTTTTTATTTTATAATACTCAATAGCCTAAAATGAGACATAGCTGTTTAAACAAAAATTGTACTTTTAAAAATAGCAGTTTTTTTCGAAAAACTCTATAATATTTCAAAAATGTGAAAATGTGGTGAGCTTGTTTTTTTTAAGTTTTGAAAATCAGAGGTTCTTTACTGGATTCGTTCAGAGCTAGTAAAGTGCTCGTCTTGTTACATAAAATAAGGCATTTTGTAGCTGGTTATATAGTTATTTTGTAACTGCATATCTAACCCTTTTATTTTTTCAGGAGGTTGTAAACATGTGGCTTCATAGAAGAAGTGAGGAACCATCTGTAACATCTACTCAGTGTTATTGATAATGATGTACACTTGGCTAGATTGTTAAAGAAACCTCTTCATCCACTACAGGAAAATAAATCAGTACTTTTATATTCTTAGAATTTGTATATATTTTTTATTTGTAAATAAATTGTTTTTTACTTCATTTTTCTCATTTTTTATTAAAAGGTTAATAAATAAAATTTTCACAGATTTTTATATTTTTGTTTGTAAACAATAATTGAAGTTTTTATTAAAAATCACCAATGTTAATAATAATAACTTAAGTCAATATTATTCTTTCTCCTTTTTTAAAGCTACTATTAATAAAGGTATTACTTTAGCTTGACCTATGATCAATTTTTAATTTTGTGATATATTTGGTTTGACAGAAAAAAAATTAAAACCCTTTGACATTGGTTGTTTTTACTTAGATTTTCATAAAAAATTAACGGAACTGCAAACATGTTTTACTATCGTAATAACGAATAGCAACATGAAATTTTTTTTTCACATTTATCACTGTTGTCATTTTCATAAGAAGGCACACTCTGGTTTTTTGAAAAAGGTGGCAAGAATTGTGATATTTTTAAATTTATCACCAGTGATACCACATGTAGTTACCCGATTTATTGGAATATATAGACTTTGCTACCACATTCAACTGAACTTGGTTTTTAATATTTATCACTGTGACATAGGCGTTTTTGTTAAAATGTTTCATTTTAAACTGCTGTAAATAGGTGCCTTTGTTTTGGTAGTTTTAGTCCCAAAAAAATCTATGCATATACAGGTACTCATTCCTCTTCGATTTGCTCGAAAAGTTAAATTTTTATCAAAAATTACATTGGCTGTTTAAAAACTCATTATAATCCCTGAAATGTGATAATTAGGTAAATTAAATTAAAAAACAAACAAAAAAGTTTATTAAATTAATATTTACTCTTACAAAATAGGTTCTTGTAAGTTAACAAGCAATTATGCAGATATTACTAAGTAAATGTACTTGCTTAAAATTCACACACGAATGTGGTTTTAACATGTTAAATTAACTAACCCTTCTTATAACTCTTTCCACATGTATTCTTAGAGATGCTATTCTTTTACTTAATTGTACATCTTCTGGAGAAGTTTTTGTGTGGCTTTACTAAAGTGTATCCCATGTTTTCAAGTAGCTGATTATTCTGAAACCCCTATCTGCCATTATATGGGATCCAGGAACCAGTTTGTTTAAATACCCACATTTTTCCATTATTTCTTTATCACTAGTTCTTCCACAAAATGATGAATAAATTCGGTATCTTCAAAACTTTCAGGAGATTCTGCATTTTCTTCCAGAAGGGTTTTTAGGTTATACACCTAAGAATTTATAGTAGCCTTATTTTCAATTTCCTGAAGGGGACAATTAGCAGAAATTGCTGCTACATCTTGATAATCCGGTGTATTTTTATTAAAAAGTTCACGAGAAACATCGCTAGTAGAAGGTTGATTTTCTTCTTTCCAAATTTCTAGGAACACTAATAAATATTTTTGAAGATGAATGTGAATCATTATCACATTCTGGAACAAAACACTTTTTCGTAGTCATAATATTTATAAAAAGTACAAAATTAAACAATCAAATTCCAAATAAATTCTTGATGGAGACACTACGATGACAGATGCCATACACAGTGCTGCCATTTTGCCATTTTCTGAATTATTAAGTGACTTTTAAAACAATGAAACTTTAAATATGGTAAAAGTTTAAACAGAAATAATACTTTCAAAAAACATTTGATATTATATATTTAAAAGATATTTGTTTAACGATGTTTTAGAAGTCTAAAAGTAAGAAGGAGTACACAAACGAACGTACATCACTTCTCGTAAACCTTCTAGCCGGCAACGTTGTGCGCTAGCTCCTATTGGTCTATTCCCGGTGACGTCATAAATTTTAAAAAAATTCATAACTCCGGCAAATGAATAGATAAAAAAAAATAAAAAAAATGTAATTTTATTTTCAACTCTATTATTCATAAAAAAAATTTCAAAATTTTTGAACATGCCCCATTGTCCCTGTATTGTGTTTATTTAATTTATTTATAGTTTATTTATTTAAAACACTATTTACAATTTATTTATAACTTTATAACGTACTAATTAGTTTATATAATACTTAGAGACTATTATAACTCACAATTCTAAGTAATTTATTTAAATTTGTCTTTACTGTCCAACACTTCATTTGAGTCCGTCGACAACTTGTGCTATTCATTAGAGCTGTAAAAGTAACGAGAAAACCAATACCCATATGTATTCGTTACTTCCGATCTGACTACCCGTATAAAAATATTCGTTACTCGTTATTTTCGTTACTGTGATGCGAATCTACAGAACATGCGGCGCATGGGCCTCGCACACGTCTAATGCGGATACGGAATTAGTGTCTAACTAATCGTACGTATAGTTGGAGAAAAAGATATAGTGTGATTTAAAGCTTTAAAGCCAGCCGGCAAACATACAAAAAAAAATTAAGGAGACTGATACATCACCTTTAAAAATAGTAGATAAATACGAGGCACGATTAATTTACTGCATAACACACTGAAATAAAATAATAAAATTTGTGTTGATCGCTCCCTGTATGCTTATTTGAATGGTCCACATGGACTGGACATCTACCTGTCAGCAAATGTTACCTCCCACGTTTAATACGGCGCATGTAATTGGTCGCTTCCAAATTATTATTGGTCAAATTCTTGAATACTGTATTCAGAAATGTGCAAGAAATTGAATTGTGACATGTAGCACGACCCAGTGTCGTAACATCCAAAGTTTTAGAATTTCAAAATAAATGCCGCGTTTGAATAATATCCACATCGGATGCATCTAAGATGTTGTGAATTTTTTGTCACGTTGTAAAGGATTAGATCTAAATGTAGATGTTAGTGATGGGACTATTCGAATACAAATTATAAAAGTATTCGATTCTAGCGTGCATTCGACCCGACTAAAATTACAAAGGAAGCGTAATTTACTAATTTTAATTTAACATAGTACTTTAGTAGTTCTGATTGCGGCATATTACGTAAATATTTTTAGAAGTATAGGAATTTTGGGATTTATTATTTTATGAACAAATCATAACTTAATCAATGAAAAAAAAGTGGCAGTCACGGCGATACATATTTGCCGACACCGACCTATAAAAAAATGGTTATTATTTATTCAATAATAATCCATATATTATTAGATAGAACAAATCGGTAGGCGGCACCTGAGACAAGAACTGAGACTGCCGAGAGCACTAGGGAACTCGAGTCGAGAGGCTGAATCGCTTGTGCTTGCGTTTATTTTCATGTCGCTGACGCTGACCTCGAAACGAAACGTAAATAATTCGATTCTTTTGTATTCGAATAATTGCTCGATTCTCAAAAGTAATCGAATTCAAAATGTTCGATTCTGAAAAACATCCGATTCTCCCAACACTAGTAGATGTAATAAACAAAAGCTCTAGACTTTATTGGTCACGTGATAAAATGAAATCTAAACAAAAATTAAACAAACAAATCACTTTTATATTCATGCATTCATAAACAAAGGCTAAATCGATAAACTTGGCTTCACAGAACGCCTACTTTTTGGCATGGAACGAACATCTCATTCACATCTCATTTCAATCGAGATGTAAAAATTGGGCTCTATCACTGAGCCACCCACCCACCTGGTAGGTATTATTATTTTTGTTATTACCATTTTATATAATACTCACATAACAAAGTGCGTTTTAAACACTATTACGATCGCAATCAAGCGTTATAATATAATAATATGATGTATTTTATGTAGGTTCTATAAGAAATGTACCTAAATAAAATAATCATTTTTCATTTATATTGTTACATTGCACGCCTCTGCCTGGAGCCAGTCCAGTTTTACGTTTTTATGGCTATTTATACTCACTTCGTATAGACAATTTAGTCAAGCGAACATCTTCTTAGGAGTACATTCAACACGATGGAATTATGGAGGCCTTGGGATAACAATGGTAATAATAATAATAATAATAATATTAATAATAATAATAATATTAATAATAATAACAATAATAATAATATTTTAGAATTTGATAACGACCGTAATATTTTAGAATGTGAAACCGACGCCGAGTTTGTGATGTGCAATGACAAAGGTGAAAATTTTTAGTGTAGAAGTGACAGTGGTAGTTTTGAATGTGATTGTGGTAGTGATTTAGATGAAGAGCTCCCAGTCAAGAAAAACCGAAGTCATTTGAATTATCAAGCACAGAAAATATGTTTCAACGTGTACATAAATCTGCACGAGAAGTTTGGTTTCGACACAAAAATACTATTACAAGCAACATCTGATTTAACTGGAATACCTTGTTCAACCATATCAAAATTAGTAAAAAATGGACCTTATGAACGCAAGAAGCGATGTGATATCGGATTAACTAAGCATTTAAATACATCTTTGGTAAAAATATTGAAAACAACTATATACGACAGTTACAAGAACAATGAGATACCTACAATTGAAATAATAAGAAAAAAATTGGAAAACACGGGATATAACCGCAACTGCATACATTTTTCAATCTACTTTTATTATTTTCAATTTTGGTAGATATGTGTTAATAGGTTTTATATCCTATTCACATGCTAAAATTAAAAATTATATCTAAACTATTTTCAGAGATTTTAAAAAACAAATGTTCATATGAACTTTTCTTCATAAAATAACCTGAGGAATCACACCCTATAATATGAGCATATCATTCAAAAATACCCTGTATAAATTGTAAAAACAGGGAAGCCATTTTGAATTTTTGAAAAGTAATTTATGTCTGTTATCTTAGATCAGCTACCAATTTTAGTCGAAATCTACTGACTTTTAAAATAGATGTTTTTTTAACTGCTCACCCTGTATATATCGGCATACAAAAAGTTTTTTTCCTAAGCCGTTTTTGAGCTATCGCGCCAACAGACAGACGGCAGACAACAGACGGCAGACAACAGACGCCGGACGGCACATAGACCTACTGAATGGGGAAAACATGTTTTTCGTATTCTAGGGATCCGAACACGTGAAAATCTAAAATATTCTCGTAGGGTGACTTTTTCACGATTACAAAACTTCCCTTTTATCGAGGAAAGTACAAATAAAATAAGTATACTCAATCTCTTGAATGCTCCTCTACTATTTTTTATTGCGATGTATCAGGGGTATCAGTTTCCTTAGTTTTTTTTTTTTGTATGTTGTCGGCTGGCTTCAAAGGTTTAAAGTCACACTATATCTTTTTCTCAAACTATACGCATTGGTTCGGTTGTTAGGTTGGTACTGTCTAACAGGGGGTGCGGATGAGATTAGATATCGAATCGTTGGTTAATTAAATACGTAGCGAATTTGTAATAAGTAACAGTCGTGTAGTTCACTGAGCATGAGCAATGACGTAAAGTTTTGCAAAATAAAATATCGTCAGACAGAATAGTACATTATATACCTAGGGTGAGAAGTGAGCTATTGTTTACCGATCACTTTTATATCCTGAGGCGCGTAGCGCCGAGGGATATAATGTGCGAGGTAAATAATAGCTTTCTCAGCCGAGGTATATATAGAATTTTTTTACTACTAATATTAATATATTGGCAATTTTAATTTTGACATAAGTAATTTCCTAACAATTTGTTAAATATTTCTAAATATCAAGCAGACTGGAGCGTGTTTCTAATCAGACTGGCTTTATGTAAAAATTTGGCATGTGTCAAATTTTGTTATGATTCTAGGAAATATCCCATTGCATTTTTGATATTTTAATGACATGGATTTATTGGTATTAATTAATAATTTTTGAAGCCTATTGCCAGTGTTGAATTTCCTAGTTTATATTTTTACTGTTTACACTGATATATATTATCATATTTGATTTGATTAGATTTGATAAACCCAGCTTTAGTTATTTCCTACTTATTTTTCAAATATTTCAAAATATCAAGTAGTCTGTGAGTTTAGTTGTCAAATTAACAAAATGAAACTAATGAAATTTAGTTTCATTATTTATCTAGGTGTTTTTTTATTATCATTATTTACCTAGGGTGAGAAATATTACTTCTCATTAGAGGAATGGAGTAAATAATGGTGCTTTCTCATGTTAGTAATAAAAAAACATATATATTTTTCTAACACACTAGTAGAAACAATAATAATACTCCATAAAATCAAAACTTAAATAAACAAAAACATATTATATTCTTGCAACACGCTAACAGAAAAACAACTATTATACTATTTATTCTATAAAACCAAAATAAGTCCCAGTCGGCGTGCGACTTGATAGTCGATAGCTCGATTCGCATCAGACTCACACTCGCATTTCGCATCTTGCACACCAAACCGGTATGTTTGTGCGATATGCGACGATGCGGATTCGAGTAACGAAGTAACGAAATTTAAAATGCAGTAACGAATTCGTATTTCGTATCTGACCGACTACCCGTTACTGAGTAACGAATACATACGGTTTGCCACAGCTCTACTATTCATATAAAGCCAGCTCTGTACCAGTAGTTTCTGGACGATCTCGAATGTCCTAGAATTTCATCTCTATGACTCAACGGCCACATACCGTTTGTTTCTGGTAGCTTCTCGAAGCATTGCGTTTGTTTCTATATGGCCAGCGCTAGACTTCATACCGCAGGCGAGTAAACAAAGCATAGGGTTGTCCTTGCGCGACAGTATTATCAAAGTGTTGGTGGTATGAGAACTAGAACCAAGGAATTTGTTACTGGTCTGTCTACTTGTGATTTCGATGTCATTATTTTGGTTGAAACTTGGCTGTGTATTGGCATTGAGGATGCAGAGTTGGGGTTTGCCGGCTACTCGTTATACAGATACGATCGCGAGTCAGAACTAACATGTAAATTTAGAGGAGGAGGAATCTTAAATGCCGTTAAAAGTAACATCAATTCTGTGAAGTTGGAACTCCCTATTGGTGCAGTTTATTGTGAACAGATTTGTCTCGATTCATAATGAATGTTGGATTTGTGCCCTGTATATCCCGCCTTCTTCCCCTGTGGATGTGTATGAGTACTGTGGTCAATCTGTTGAATATATTTGAGAAAGTTATGATGACAAGAATCTATGTTGTGTCGGCGATTAAAATCTTCCGGAGGTTGTTTGGATAAATGAAATTGATGGTATTATAGCAAGTAATTGAGGTCCAGCAGCACAAGCGTTAATTGAGTACTTAGCACTCAGTAACTTGTATCAATTAAATGAAATCCGCAATGGTAACAACAGAGCTTTAGATATAGTTTTTAGTAATGTATTCAGATATTGTGTATCTCTATCTAATTAGTTTCTATTAAAACCTAGCCTACACCATCCACCTCTTGAGTTGTCTTTGTCTTTAAACTTTAATGAAGTTGGTAATGTGAATAAAAATGTTTATGATTTTAGCTTGGACGACTATAAAAGCCTAAATATTTTTATTATTATTAACTGGGATCTGTATTTTATTAACAATGATATTATAGTTGTGTATCCATTTTCTATGACATTGTATATAGTAATTTAGAATTATTTGTACATAAGAAAAAATTAATTACAATAACAAAATTTCCAATTTGGTTAACAAGTGAATTAAAAAACTTGATATCGAACAAAAAACAGCTCATTTGACATATAAAAAAAAGCAGCTCTAATCACCATTATAATAAGTATAAAAATTTAAGATCGCGCTGTAAGTTATTGGGAAAAGAATGTTATCAATCATATGTTAAAGATACTCAAATATTGATTAATTTTAGCTCTAAACTATTTTGGAAATTTGTGAACTCTAAATGTCGTAATTGTGATATACCAAATACAGTCAGATTAGAAGATAAAGTTTTTACTAGAAATCGATCAATTTCAGACGCTTTTGCAGAATATTTTTGTTCAGTTTACAATTTTGATCAAAATGACACTGATCATTTTAAATGTGTTGATAATGATTTTATTGATGTTCATAATATTACTATGTTATAAATTTATTAAAAATAGTCATCCCAAAGGCGTATGGTGACACTCAAGGCCGATACCGTCGATCTGCCCCGGAGCGGTACCAGCACGCGTCTCCCTGTGCCGTACCTCCCACTCCTGAGAGATTTTGCTTTCGGGTTGGTATTATCTTATCATAATGATTAATGATGCTAACATATATCTATAACCGATGTTTCAGGATATATAAATTCACTTGATATTGGAAAGAGTCCCAGATCTGATCAGATTACAAATCAGTTTCCGAAGCAGTGTGCCTTTTCTATGACATGACCGCTATGGCTTTTGTTCAAGAAATCGCTGACTAAAGGCGTTTTTCCCACCAAGTGGAAAAAATCATTTGTTAAAGTCTGGAGATCCTTCGCTCATTACTATTTACAGTTTATCGTCAATTCCTAAAATTTTCGAGAGTATTGTTAATGACCAACTAAGTGGAAAACTTTCAAATGTGATTAGTAGCAAACAACATGGCTTTCACGTTGGCAGATTAACTACGACCAATTTGATGCCCTTTACCGAGTATGTTTCTGGTGCTGTAGAATATGTTCATCAAGTGGATACAATTTATACGGATTTAACAAAGGCTTTTGATCAAATTGACCACAGCATTTTAAAGGGTAAATTGTATGCCCTAGGAAATTATGGAAAGGCTTTGAATTGGCTAATTTCTTATTTACAAATCATATTAGTTGTGTAAAAATTCAAAATGCCATTTCTAGTGAATATTCAGCAATGTCAGGAGTCCCTCGGGGATCACATTTGGGTCCATTGTTATTTAACATTACATTGATGTAGAGAAACAATTAAATGATACTGAAGTTTTAATGTATGCTGATGATATCAAATTGTATATCGTTAAAGATCCATCTGATTGTCTTGTACTACAGAAAAATTTAAACAGTTTGAACGATTACTGCTTTTTGCATGGATTAATAATTAATCCACTAAAATGTAACGTAATGTCTTTTTATAAGGGGCTCAACATAAACTTAATCATACTTATGAGTTGCATGGAAATCGTATTAATAAAGTTGACATTATATAAGATCTTGGGGTTATATTTTAATCTGATCTCTTTTTTTCTCAGCATGTCAACTACGTTGCTGGGATATAGTCTAATCAACAAGTTCAAAAGCGTGTTTTTGGGACATACTATTACGAAATTATGTTCAGTAGCTCATTCGATTCGGAATAATGTCTAGATCAATGTGTGAAGAAAAATTTTGCAGTGCATAAAAATTGCAAAAGTTATAAACAATTAAACAGCTCAAAAACATGGTGTTTGGTTTTTCGCCTATAGTTTGTAAACTATAAATATTTTTGGATTTTTCAAAAAAGATCCTTAAAGAGGAGGAAATTTGATATAAATAAGTTCCGACTCCCGGAACTGTACCTTCATTATTTATAATTTTAATTTAACGCTCAAAGTAGCCTTCCGCGCGCCAGCTTTAGGTTGCGCGCACGGCGTCGAAACCGAGTACGTTAAGTTAATAAAATTAAATTCAAAAATTTAAAAAAATTACGGTGTATTCTAAACACTTAGAAGAATTCATTCTCGTTGGAATTTTTCATAAAAATTAATTTTCCAACAAAGTAGGTTATTGTTAATTAACAAAATTTTTAGAATTTCTCTCATCATTACAAATTGATAAAAATATTTAATAATTACCGTAAATTTTTTTTGCTTCGTGGAGCTCTTTTTATATACATATAAAACAAAATAGCTTCATAAAAGTTTAAAAAATGTTAATACTTTGTTTATAATAATTTTTTAAAGTTTACAGAAACAGAAAAGTCACATTAATGCTATAAAAATTTTTTTTTAATTTATTATAATATTACTGTTTTAATGTCGATAAAAGACATTTATTAATTAAAAAAAAATTTTTTTTCCTTCATTTGTTTATAAATTTTTTATAAACAAATGGAGTATTTCAATTTTTTTCAATTTTTTTTTTACAACTTTCTAGACAATTGCCAATTATGATTTTTAAAAAAAAAATTTTTCTTAATAATAACTTAATTGTTTATAATCGTTTTTTTAATATATCTATTGTTTAAATTATTAGTTAAGAAATGTGTTTTTTTTTAATCATACTTGACAGTCCTCTACAAAGTGACAGCAAAAAAATTTTTTTTATTAATAATTCCATTGTTTATTAAGTTAACAATTTGTTATAAAAACAAATTCCCAACTTTGGTTTATTTTTTTCCTGAAAGAAATAAAAATTCCAAAAACGACTTAGTGCATTAAAATTACGGAAAAAATTTTAATCCATTTTTCATTAAACTTTGAAAATATACGTACTATCAAAGTTGCAGCAGCTGATCCATTTGTTGACTTAAAAGTTGATATAACTTTTAAACTATTGGAGATACGACTATAAACATTCAAGTCATTTTTGTAGGCAATGAAATTATCTCTCAGATAAGTCATTTGTCAATTCCGTACCATTGTCAAATTGTTGTTTTTTATATTTGTGTATAAAAATTGATTTTTTTAAAAGTTTTTCGAACTTTTGCGGCTTGTAGCTCAGTAAATAATGCAAATTCGGTTATTGAACTTCAAGGCAATTCTGTTAAGCTATTAATTATATAACATTTGCAATTGTTTATTTAATTATGTCAAGTTATTTATTATAATTTTTTTACTTGGTTTGTTTACATCTGGAAGTGAATTATCCATCTTTTTCCTTTTGTTACGCGGTGAATTTTCGGTTTTTTGTTCTTTTGCTGTTTCTTTTTCTTTTTTAAAGTTATATCAACTTTTAAGTCAAAAAATGGATCAGCTGCTGCAACTTTGATATATTTTTAATGTATTGTTCTTTTAAATTGTCACTACTCATACAAATAAGCTTGCCACAACAAATAATGAAACGTTAACTTCCCGAAGAGAATTTATTTTTTATTTATCTTTAAACTAGTAAATGGCCTTGTTGACTCTCCTAAACTGATTTTGATTACGATATACATTACCATATTGAAACTTTACCAATTACAATTAAGGATATTGCAAGAGAAACTACTAAGGATGATCATTTAAAATATTTACTACCAAACTACAAAATGGGAGTTTAAAAGAATTAGTCTATTAAGACAATGAATTGTTGGTGCAAGATGGGTATTTTTTTTTTTTGTGGAGCTAAGGTAATGATACCCAAAACATTGTCATCTGAATATTAAAGGAACTTCATATTGGACATATTGGCATGCCTAAGATGAAAGCACTCGCCAGAAGCTATTGTTATTGGCGAAATATAGACAAAGATATCCCTTAAGTTAATGGAAGCAATGTTTTGAAAAAAAAGAAATGAACCACCTAAAACTAAACTTAATTCATGGGAATTGCCTCAAGAACCATGGCAATGTATCCAAATTGACTTCGCAGGACTTATTCAAGTAAAATCATTCTTTATTACAGTAGTTGCATATACAAGATGGATTGAAGCAATTCCACAAAAATAACAATTACAAATTGCTGCATAAAACAACTTAGACAGTTATTTACAACATTTAGTTTACCCGTTATACTGGTATCTGATAATGGACCACAATTTACTTCGAATTTTTTTAACAATTGAAATACAGCATAAAACCTCGGCCCCTTACAACACAGCAACAAATGGGCAAACAGAAATATTTGTTCAAACTATCAAACGGGCTCTACAGGTTTCAGAAAATAAAATATTGGACATTGAAGTAAAGCTAAGCAGAATCTTAATGCAACTCCGAAAAGTACAGAATGCTTCAGGGGTAAGTGCTTATAACTTGCCGTTTGGTAGAGCGAGCGAGCGAGCATGTCTGAGTCGGGCGAATCGTTAAGAGCTGCACATAAATCGTGCAATTAAAGCGGAAAAAAGTAAATAAAATAACAAAATGTACCTCATGTGATGCGGTTTTTCATAAGTTGTTCGAAACGTAAAATTTATTATGAAAATAAAGTGGTATTGGATATAAACGAGGAAAGAGATGATTTGTTAAGTTCAAGCATCAGCATCGACGTCTTAAATCAAGGTAATTTATTAATGAAGAAATAAATATTCAGAAATTAGTATGGAAAAATAATATGCTAAAGAAACTCTTATTCGAGGCAGAAAGCAAACAAAGAATTTTAGAAAATAATATTAGTCTACTACAGGAAAACAAACAATTATTACAAGAAAAGGTTGATAGATTACAAAAAAAACGAAACACAAACACATTATCTACCAAACAAAAACTATGCGATAAAGTAAACACAGAAAAACCTAGGCCAGGAACCAATAAACCAAATAACGGCAAAATACAGGGCAATTCAACAATGATAAATCCAACAATAAAAGAGTCTTGAAAGAAAACCAAATTTATAAGATGAACAAAGGAAGAAGGCAAATGAAATTATAAATATAAATGAAGATATAGAATCATACAGGAAAGATGAAGGATACGAAATAGTGACCAACAAGAAATTTAGAAGACGAATTGAAAAGGGAAAACTAGAGGACAATCAGAAAGCAAAGATTTCCTAGTGGAAAAAAGGTATGGCTGTATTTATTTATAATTAAAAGAAATATTACAAAAAAAATAAGATAACGAATCAAATACATTTCAAAGAGGCTAATATAGAGATCAAAGAATTACCAACTAAGAAGAACAAACAAAATGTTTCATGTTTGGTATGGATTTCAGCTTTAAGGAAGAAATATACAAACCAACGGCAAGGCCAAAAAGTGTTGGTTTTAAAAGATTTGATTTTTAGAAATTTAAAGAGTACCAAGATAGTACTAGCGTATTTTCTATAGGCACAACATTTAAAGATAACCTAGCTACTGGGGACAAAAGCAACAAAGGCAAAAAATTACAAAAAAGTAAAGTGGGTGAAACGAAAATTTTTCACCAGATGTACAGTCTTTGGGAAATGCAGTTGACAAACTAGAAGTTTTTGTAAATGAATATGAATGTAAAATCTTAGCAATTACAAAACACTGGAAATATATGGAACAATTGCAGGAAATTGGTATAAAAAATTATAATCTAGCATCAACTTTCTGTCGGGAAGAAAATAAACATGGAGGAGCAGCAATATATTGTCAAAAAGGACTAAAATTTAAAGAAATAAAAAGAATAACTGAATTGGCAATTAGTGAAGAATTTGAAGTAGCAGTAAGTGAATGTTTTATAGAAAGAGACCAAGTGCTTGCCATTGCAGTTTACAGAACTGGAAATGGACAGTTTTATGAGTTTTTAAATAATCTTGAACAGCTATTAACATATGTTTATAATTATAATAAATTAGTGTTTATTTTAGGCGACTTTGACATAGATTTAATGGAAGAGACAAAACAAAATTTAGTAAGTTTACTTGATTCATTTAACTTTAAAATATTAATAAACGATCCGACGCGTATTACAATACACAGAAAAAGTTGCTCAGATAATATTTTATCAAACTATAAGGGTAATAGAATGACATTGTTCGATCATACTGCTCAGGTAATAAAAGTTCAGTGATAATGTCAATTCGGTTTATCACACTTATCATATATTTTACAGAGGAAAACATACAAAAATTCCCTTTAGAGCTAAACAAGACTAACTAGGAAGAGATAGTCAATGTAAACAGCATGCAAATAGAAAAACAATGGGACTTATTCATTAATATATATTTAGAGCAGTATAATAAAAAAATTCCATTAAATTATGTTACTGTAAGGAAAACAAGCAAAAAATATCAGCTAACACAAGACATTATTAATATAAAAAACCAGCTGGATATAGCACTAATTTTAGCTAGTAACAACGACATGTAAAAGGTTCCATACAAATTATTAAAGAAACAATATGATGAGTTACTACAGTTGAATAAAAAAGATAGTTATGATAAAAGATTACGATTATCTGACAATAAAACTAAATGTTTATGGGGTATATGTAAAGAAATTACTGGAAAGGATGACAAAGAAAATATTGCGATCCTCATGAAATCTCAAAAAATTACAATATTTTTTTATCAAAAATAGTTTCAGAACTCTTAGATAAACTTCCAGATGTTCCGAATATATGTAGCATCCCAGAAAATAATGAGTCCATTTTCTTAAAACGAATTACACCATCAGAAATAATGGAACTTTCAACCAAAATAAAAAATAAACTCAGTAGTGGGGATGATGGAATCCCAGCAAGTATAATGAAACGTAGTCTACCTGTAATAAAAGATATTTTGACACATATAATTAATAATTCCTTAAAATCGGGTATTTTCCCCAAACGAAGACATCAATGGTAAAACCTATTTTTAAAAATAAAGGTAATACAGAGTTACTTGAAAATTATAGACCCATTAGTTTGCTACCCGCTTTCTCCAAAGTTTTCGAATTAGTAATGGTGTCAAAAATCGCAAGTTCCATGAAGGAAGAAAATTTATTTAATAATTTCCGGCATGGGTATATTTCAGGGAGATCTACACAAACAGCAATTTTTGATTTCACAACTAATATTATAACTTTTTTTAAAGAGTAAACAATTTGCACTGGGTACCATTTTAGATTTAATGAAAGCTTATGACTGTTTAAATCATGATTACTTAAAAATTAAATTACCAAAATATGGAATTAGAGGTCCTACACTAAAATGGAATGATCACTTTTGGTTCATGTGTTCATGTATTTGTCAACAATTTGACATTGTCAAAAAATGGAATTTCACTTATAAATATTGCAAAACATTTGAATGAAAGAAAAAATAACTTATTACAAGGAGTCAAGAGATGACACAATATGTTAATTTCGTAATTTGTCTTTTGATAAAAGATTTTGGTAAATTTCACTAAGATGTATGTCTTTTTTTGTTCATGTTTTTAGGGTTTTGAGCTATAAATGTCATTTCTAGAAACTTTCTTTTTGCAAGGTTAGATTCAGTAATTAAAACTGTCGATGATTCCCAAGACATGTTATGTCCTTCATTTGAGACATGTGTAGCAAGTGCACATCTTTCCGGGTGTAGTCAGTAGTCACTATTGTGTGATGTAATTCTAATCGTGATAACACGGTTCTCTCTAAGGCTAATCAGGTACAAGGGATAGATAAAGTAGAAGATTGGTTTACGGTAAACAAATTTAAATTAAGTGAAGCAAAAACAAATAATTTATTGTTAACATCAGACAAATGGGCCCCTAAATCAGAACCAGTAAAACTACTGGGAATTTACCTAGATTCCACTTTAAATTGGACACCCCATATAAATTATATCTGGTCTAAATTAGCATCTCAAATATTTGTACTTCGTCAACTAAAGTCATGCCTACCAAATCATCTCCTAAAAAGTGTATACTTTTCGATAATCCACAGCATTATTAATTATGCCCATAAAGTTTTCGTGCTCCAAAAAACTGCAATAAGACTAATAGACGGTGCCACCTTTAATAAACCGTGTCAAGAAATCTACAAAAAAATAGAATATTGCCACTTCCACCGATGTACATAATGGAAACTTTTATTGAAACACAAAAGTTTAAATTAATTAATAAAACATTCCGATGTGCATAACTATGGTACGAGATCCTGTCAGGACATAATCATTAAGAAAATTAGGATACAAATAACAAAAAATAACTCTTTAGATGTGTCTCTTTATAATTAATTTAAAAAATATTTCAATCATAAACAAATTGATACGATGTTGATAAACATTATGCAAAATAATTTCTTCTAAAGTACTGTTTTTATAATATTGATGATTATTTTTTAACGTTAAACCAATAGGCGGTATTGTAAGTGTCTTTTTAAATTTTTAGAATTTTTTAAAACTGATGTTTTTTAATAATTCTTCTAAATGCATTTTATAAATCTGTAAGTTCTGTATATTTTATATTTATTGTTAAGTGTTTTTAGTTCTGTATATCCATCCATCCATCCATCCATCCATCCATCCATCCATCCATCCATCCACCCATCCATCCATCCATCCATCCATCCATCCATCCATCCATCCATCCATCCATCCATCCATCCATCCATCCATCCATCCATCCATCCATCCATCCATCCATCCATCCATCCATCCATCCATCCATCCATCCATCCATCCATCCATCCATCCATCCATCCATCCATCCATCCATCCATCCATCCATCCATCCATCCATCCATCCATCCATCCATCCATCCATCCATCCATCCATCCATCCATCCATCCATCCATCCATCCATCCATCCATCCATCCATCCATCCATCCATCCATCCATCCATTATTATTATTATTATTATTATTATTATTATTATTATTATTATTATTATTATTATTATTATTATTATTATTATTATTATTATTATTATTATTATTATTATTATTATTATTATTATTATTAATATTATTATTATTATTATTATTATTATTATTATTATTATTATTATTATTATTATTATTAGAACCAGATTAGATCTATTAACCAATATAAAAGATTAGTGCAGTCGAAAGGACAAAAGAGAATTGAAGAGGAGGAGGACTGATGGAAAGTGTAAAATAGGCTTAAGGTTTTGTTGAATGTGATGTTTAGTTGATAGAGATTTTATATAATTGTCAAAATATATTTATTCAAAGATAAAGGCGTCATATTATTATTACTAAACATAAGAAAGAGCTGAACCCCAAAAAATTTAAATTTTAATTGAGAATTTTGTACCTTTTCCAAGAGTCGTTTCACCTATCTGAGGTCACACTGTAGGTATATATAAACATCCAAATGGGATCCACATACAGTGTTAAAAAGAGAAACTTCTGGAAAGCTGATTATACATTAATCAATAGTGTGATAGCTCAATATAGTGCACATTTGCAAGATACTGCTAAACATACTGCACAAAGTAATAAATGACAATATTCCACTAGAAGTAATAAATAAAAACCCTGAAAAACCCTGAATCAATCGAAACCACTTTAAAGAAATTAATAAAAAACAGAACCTATGGCCTAGGTACAGGTCAACAAGAGCTGAGGAAGATTACACTACATACAGAAATCAGAACAATAAACTTAAAAATTTATGGGCTTTATCTAAAAAAGATTATAAACATAACATCTTAAAAAGTAGCAAAAATAAATTTTACTCCTATGTAAAAAGATAGCAGAAAGATTTGCAGAACACTTTAGTGCAGCTTAAACAACAGAACCTAATACAGAATTACCACAAATAACTGCAACAGAAAGAGTTGAGAATAGCATAGTAAATATAGAATTTACCCCAGTAATTTGCAATAGATAGTCTTAAACAAGATTCAAGTCCTAGAACAGATAAAAGCTCACCCATTTTTATTAAAAAATGTTCTAATAGCCTCGCGACAGTTATGAATGACTATATGCAAAAGGATCTTGGTGTAATCATACCAAAAGACTTAAAATGGGAAACCCACATTGTTAATATAGTAAAAAAGTCAACAGTCTCATTTACCTTATCAAATGAGCTTTTAAAGACCATTCCGAACATAGGATCCTCAAACTGTACACAACTTACATAAGACCAAAACTAGAATTTCCGTTTGGGATCCGTTCTTTGTTAAAGACATTAAAATGTTGGAAAGAGTACAAAAGAGTCACCAAAATACCACCAACCCTACAACACAATGAGTATTGTGATCGGCTAACCAAACTACAACTTTCAAGTTTAAAGGATAGAAGAACTAGAGGAGACTCGATAGAAACTAAGTGGACCTGTAATAATATCTTCCAGGCTAGCACCTCAAGAACCTTGAGAGGTCACTCAAACAAATTAGATAAATAAAAGTATATTGAACTGCAAAGAAAACATTTCATTACAAACAGAACTGTGGAATGGTCTCTAGGCACATACGGTCTCAGCCCAGAACATAAACCATTTCAAGGCGAGAGTGGATAAAGAACTCGAAGAAACAAATAATTTTATTCATTATAGTTTATATAGTATATTAAGTTTTAACTGTCATGTATTAATTAAGAATAACTTTTGTCACTAACTAAAGGAGCAGCTTCATCGACTATGTCGCTTGCCTGTTCTTAAGAATAATAAAAAATAATAATGATAATAATAAATTGGGTTCACTTGACCTCTACAATATGTCCCAGAAATTTAAGGACACCCTGTATATTGATATATAGTTTTATTTAAGCAGATAAATGAATACTTAAAATAATATCTGCTGATTCAGAAGTTTTTTCCTAAAAAGTGCAGAAAGTGTCTTTTTCACACAGAATATCTCAACCCAGGGTTTTACCATCAGCTTGGTAGAAGTCCATTAAATAGTACTTCCAAAAATGAGGCACCTCTCTGTGACATTATTAACTTGCAGGACTTTGACTAGCCGAGAGGCTAGAAGATAAGATAAATATACCCCAGGAGGAATCACAATGGGTCTAGCGAGGCCCTAGTGATGTGGAATAACACATCTTCCCCTACCATACAGATTCAATGAGACTGCGGTTGCCCAAAAAATTCAAAGTGGAGTGTAGGCAAAGTGATGAAAAACACTTCCTGCTTGTGTTAGAAAGAACCTTTTTTCAATTAGTGCCAAAAAATAGAAAGTAAATAAAAACAACATACTTATTTTAATAAAATAATACTACACATTATCTATATCTCTGACATGTGTAGAGGGTGGGCTAGCCCATGACACTTATGCCTTACTAGGCCCATTGGGCATCCTCCTAAATTGATAGGCCCCTCTTAGTTCGTAAAAGATTTAGGTTCGTATTTATAAACAGAACTCAGCTGAGTTGGACTTGGGTGAGTCATCCTTGAAAATCGAAGTTCGGTTATATCACATGAATTTAGAGATGGATAGTAACAAATCCGTAAATGTACTTAACAGTTACAGATTTGCTAATATCCATCTCTAAATTCCAGTGTAACACCAGAACCACCTAGAACTTCAGAGACATAACTGAACTTCAATTTTAGTTCAAGGATGACTTATCCAAGTCTCACTCAGTCGAGTCCTGTTTATAAATACAGACCAAAAAGCAAAAAGTAAAAGGGACATAATCTCAGTATTGACTTTTTAAGTATAAACCTAAGGTCCATATTTATAAACAAAACTCAGTTAAGTCGGACTTGGCTGAGTCATCCTTTAACGAAAATCGAAGTTCGGTTATATCATGTGAATTTAGAGATGGGTAGTAACAAATCCAAAAATGTACTTAACAGTTACAGATTTGCTACTATCCATCTCTAAATTCCAGTGTAACACCGGAACCACCTGGAACTTTAGAGACGTTGTAACTGAACTTCGATTTTAGTTCAAGGATGAATTACCCAAGTCTGGCTCAGCTAAGTTCTGTTTATAAATACGGACCTTAAGGGTGGATTTATAAACTACGTTCAGTTCGCACTCAGTTCGAGTTGGCAAGACATAACCACAAATTCCACAAAATAAAATTATATTTCGTTATTTTTTTTTAATTATATTTGTAGATGGTATTGGTTATAAAATAATTATGAATCCGTTATAATTTTTTATCCAAAACATACTTACCGTGTCATTCTACTGTTTATGTTGAACTCGAACTGAGCGTGAACTGAACGCGAACTGAATGTAGTTTATAAATCCACCTTAATGAGGAATGAACGTTAATTCTGCATATGAACCAAGACATCCTTAAAATTCAAATAAATGCTATTCTTTTCCACACTATAACTTGTCTAATAAAAGATATTTACTTTTCCACTGAAATGTGTATAAAAAGTAAAAAGCTGGTATTTTTTGCAAGCTCGTAAGAAAAAATTAATTTAAAAATAATCTGCATTTTAAGGGCTCTTTCAGACACAACGGTTTTGTTCGTATGGAGAAAATTCGTACGAATATTTTCCGTGTCTTGGTAGAATTCACACTCGACGGTTTTCTTTTCCGTGCACTGTCTTTAGCTATTGTATTTTATGTCAGTTGGTTATCGACATAAATAGAAAGCACACCAATGCCATGTGGCTTTTGTACCGTCATATTCAAAAGTATCGAAAACGACATAATCGTATATACTAGGTGCACCCAATTAATCAGAAAAGAGATAAAGTGGGCCTATTCATTTGCTTAATGGAAGATTTACGTACAGACGAAAATACAATTTTTAATTACCTTCCGATGTCTATTGTATCCTCTGATGAGCTTCATAACCAACTATAAAGCAATATTCAGCGGCATAATACTAAAATGAGAAACTGCATGGAACCTATGGAAATAATAGTTGTGACACTGAAGTAAAAGAGTTCTATATATGTTTGTTTCGTTACTAGTTTATTAACTACCAAATATGTCAAACTACTAGGTTATAATATTGTCATTCATGGTCATATTAACGCGTAAACTAAAACACAAAATATTTTTGATAAATAAAAACCAAACGGCACGCAATAACGGACGGCGGACAGCTAAATATGTCATATATGAAAGCCTGCATAAACTTACATAGGCCACTGATAGACGGCGGCGGTACGGTACCGTACAATTCAGTCGTTGACACGGCTGTTTTCAAATCGACCATATGGAAAAAATCCGTCACGGTCCAGTATGAAAGCTGCAGTTAATTTTATTAGTTTACTATTAACGACGCACGGAAAAAATCCGTACGAATTTTTTCCGTACGGACGAAATCGTTGTCTGAAAGAGCCCTAAATGTTCTATAATCTTCCTGAAAATAAGTGTCAAATTTAGTTACACTTATTTAAAGTTGTTCTGATAAAAAATAAAATGTTTACCAGTGTCATCCATAATTCTAAGAACAAAGTATCTGGAGGAATCACTAACAGGTTCGATAGATATCCCAGGATATGTTTCAATTGGACATTTTGCAAAAAGCTCCCCCGAATTTTTATCTTCGAGTTTTATAAAAACTTCATTTCCCTTTGAAATTAATCTCATTCTACCTGTCCATGACGGTTCTGCCAAATTCCAATCAGCAGCCCTGTAATATTAACAGATTTTATTAAATGTATATATTTTTTTCAGAATTATCACATCAAATCGGAAGTGGGTGGATTGAATGTTTTTATATAAAACAATAAGGGTTACCTATAATTTCTATTTGAAGCTCTTGGAGGTATATTGAAAACAAATACCTCTGGTTTAACTAACAACACACTTTCATAAGTATCCATTTGGAAAATTCAATATTGTTCTTCCAAGATTTTCACAATCAACATCAGAATAGTTTCTCAATGTTTTAAAATGTGAAACGTCATTAAAGTCAACGTCATTAAAGTCAACGTCAATGTCAATGTCAAAATTTAAAAAGGTGTGTTATTTTGAAGATACGTGCCTTGTTCTTTAAATTCAACAATAATTGTCTCATCAGCGATTGATGTCATGACGTCACTGATTAATGGTGCATGTTCAAAAATTTTCAAATTTTTTTTATGAATAATAGATGCCGCGTTTGAGAATCCACATCGGATTCATTTTTTACATCTCGAGCGTTTTTTATCCACATCGGACACATCTACTACATCTACATCTGCGTTTGTTTATCCCAGATGTGCCTGTTCAGGGGTGCTATTTTCAAAGTCGAGAGAATTCATTTCTCTCGAGAGAAATGTCATACGTCAACGTAAAACAGTATTTTTAGGGTAATAAGGGCCAGTGTAAACTCACTGATTGTTTCTCACGGTTTATTTAGAGATAATTAATATCCTCCTAAGAATTTTAATCCTCGAAGCCTTTAAAAACAGCGTTTCCACATTGACGTATGACATTTCTGATGAGAATCTTTGCTGCGTTTGAGAATCCACATTGGATGCATTTTTTACATCTCGAGCGTTTTTTTATTCACATCGGACACATCTATCCCATTACATTTACGTATACTGAATCACGTGATCAAAGATTTTTTACATCTCAGATGCATCCTATGTGGATTCTCAAACGCAGCACTTGAGAGAAATGAGTACTCACACGGTTTGAAAATAGGTCCCCTGGGTGCCTATGCTTGAGCGCGAGAGAAATTGAAACTCCCCAGGGAATTTATTCACTTGCTTTTCACTCCCTCAAAAAAGTGGTATTCTTGAATTGAAATGAAAGTAACGGGAAGAGAAATTAGATGTGGAAAAGTACTACTGAGTTGCCAAATCGTTGAAAGTTATCCAACCAATTAGAAATTACGAATTTTTGACAGCAAATGACAACTATCGACATATTCGACATGCTAAAAGTCACTGACAATAATAATTATTTATAAGTTATAAGTATTTTTCTAGTTTTGTCTCGAGTTTGAATTATTTATTTTCTCCTTTTGTTATGGATTCAAAAAAAAAGCACGACCTCAAAACAAAAAGAAATATTAATACATTTTATTGATAAACATCCAGAGATGTACTCTGGAAAATTAACAAATAGGTTTACTATGGAAACATCCAGAGCACTCTGGGAAGAAATTAGTAATTTGTTAAATTCTATCCCAGGGGCTCCTGCTAAGGATTTTCGACAGTGGAGAAAGGTGAGTAAACCAAAAATTTGCAAATGGGTAAATAATCTACACAAAACTTACTAAAGCACTATTCATATTTTGTAAACAAATAAGATATATAGTTATATTCTCAATTTTGTTTTAGACCTGGACGGATATTAAAAAAAATACAAAATCAAAATTGACCACCAACCGACAAGAACTAAATGCTACAGGTGGTGGTGTTCCAGATATGTTGCAACTAACTGATATGGACAATAAAATATTACAAATTGTAACACCAACAGCTCTAGTTGGAGATGCTAGAATATTACAACCAAATGTTATATTTGATTTTTCTGTAAGTATATCTAAACCTGCATATATTGCTATATTTGCTAATTGTTTTTATACATATTTATGTTTAGAATAGCCATAATATACAAAGAAATGGTGCCTTGCCATCAGTCAAAGAAAGTGAAGTTGAAGGAGAACATGAAGTTGAAGAAGAGGTTGAAGTAAGTTCTTTAATAGTAATTCTTAATAACAGAGACAATCCTTAAGGTTGTTCATATTTTTAATGGAAAAAGGGTATCAACAAGTATTTCCTTGATAATCTCCATATTGTATTGTCTTCAATAAACAGCTACAGTACATACTTAGCACTTTGGCATTTGCCTTTGTGAATTATTATGTATTTCAAATTATTTTAATTTTAGGATGATCATAATTACAGCCAATTCCCTTTACCCACTGCTACAGTGATATCTGGAGAGGAAAAAGAAACTCCCAAAAAGAAATATATTTCAAAAACAACAAGATTATCGAAATCATTAGAACATGGAGCAAAGCTTCTGGAAACTAGTCAGAATAAAGTTTCAGTAAAGAGCAACTATTATGAGAGAAAATTAGCAATTTTAGAAAGAGATAGCAAAAATAATGAATGGTTCCAGAAAAAACAGGTGGCAATTGGTGAACAAACTTTAAAAGAGTTTACAGAAATTAAAGAAATTTTACTAAAGAAGTTTTGTTGAAACCCCTTATTATTTCAATTTTTGTTTGGTTTTTATTTTACCCCTAATGTTCTATTTTTTGTTTTGTTTTTATTTTATAGTAGAATTTAATATTTATTTTTTTTTTTAATTCTATATTTTATTTATATTTCATTTAATGTTTTGACTTATGTTTTGTTTCTTTATCCTCCAGCTCCAGAAAATAAAAAATTAATAAAAAAAGATGAATTTCTTAAAAAGCAAATCTTTATTCTGATAAATGAAAACAAATATACTTTATCTAAAGTGTTGCATTATAATTTGTTGTTGCAGTCTTCTTGCTGAAGCTAAATCTGGATCTACCCTGTTTTCAATAGCTTCACCATTGATATCTACAGGATACAATCCATAGTCAATATCTTCTAGTGGCTCTGGTTGTCCAATATTATGTTCTATACATAAATTGTGCAGAACAACACACGCGTTTGTTATAAGCCCTGCTTTTTCAGGCCCATAGTGCAACACTCTGTGTTTTAATAAGCATCTAAATCTATTTTTTAAGACACCATTGCATCGTTCTATTGTGCTTCGTGCCGTTTTAAAAGCAGCATTAAACCTTTCTTCTTGCTGTGTATTTGTGACTGTTAATGGAGTCAAGAGCCAAGGTCTTAAATAATATCCTGTAAAAGATTTATATATATAGTCAAGTGAAACATATTATGTTCTTAAAAATGTTTCATAAAATAATACAATATATAATTACCAGAATCGCCTATAAGAAATAATGGGTTTTCTGGATTTTCTCTGTATAGCCTCTCCATAATTGCAGCCACAGGAGATTGTCGAAATATCCTACAATCATGGACACTGCCAGGAAATGTTGCATTAATATTTAATATTTTTAAATTTTCATCACATATCTGTAAAAGGCCTCTAGTTAAATACACTGCTACTGGGATGAATAAACATAGTATAAAATGATCCACAAAAAATTAGTACAGTAGGCCATCGAAAAAAAGCACATACATGTCAAAACACCTTTTTAAATTGAAAGTTTGGACCACTGAGTGGCATGTAGTCATATTGAAATTACTGCATGATAAATGATGAGTTGTGCTAACTTGATATTTAAGATAGCACAATATTTAATATAAAAAAACATATTTGACCAAATTGATTGTTGATTTCACACTTAATTTGCACAAAAAAGCACAAAATTGTGTTTTTATTCAGAATGAAATTGCAAGATAAATAATAGAGTTATGATAACTTGGGTTTAAGCTAGCACAACTTTTAATTTAAAAAATATATAAATGCATGAAAATTGCGAATACTGCACAAAATTAAAGATAAGGTCCTGATTGCTTGGGTTGTGCTATCTTTATATAGGTCATGACTAGTATCTCTATCTTTGTTTGACATAACCTAATTTGGACACCTTTTTGTGGATTAGGTGTTACTTACTAGCTGAACATTCAGTGAATGGTAGCCCTTTCTGTTGACATATATATATTCTGGATGGAGAGGATCAACAGAATGGGGGGCCGCAATTGCTATATGCGTACAATCTACTACCCCCACTATTCCAGGAACATTGTATTTTAAGTAGAATCTGTAAAATAAAGCTTGATATTTCTATTTGAGAGAAAAATTATGTGAATGTGTAACTACCTAGTTCTTAGTTGTTCCAATTCTCCAATATTTCTAGGGAATTGGACCCACCTATCAAAAATATTGGGGTTATTTAAGGATCCACACACTTCTTCTACACAGCGACTAACACTAGATTGGCTAATCCCAGCAAAGTGATTACTGCCAACTATTTCCTGATAGCTACCAGTTGCTAGGAAACTTAATGTTGCAAATATCTAAAAAATAACAAATATTAAATAAATACACATTAAAGTAATATTTTTCTTTTTGAAACAATAACTTTATTAATCGTATTCTCATTTCCCATTTATGACAAATTTCGACAGTAAGTATAGAAATAATACCTTAGTTTCAACACTGAGGGCCGACCTACGACTAGGTTCTCTCAAATAAGGACGCAACATTTCAATGAGTTCCCTGGCAAGAGGCTTTGAAAGTCGAAACATCTTAATAAAATGGGTATCACTAAGGGTAAATGGATCTGTTTTAGCCAAGAGTCTTCTTTCTACAGCCTCGTTTACTTGCTGTTCCGCATCTTCTATGTTGTTTAAAATCTCTACGGCTACTAGATCGTCCAAATCCATTTTAAAAGTACAGCAAAGAACGTAAATATAAAACCTTCGAAAAATCCTAAAACTTACAACGCACAATAAAAAGCAATCCAAAGACGAAAAATAAACAAACGGTAATTATCAAAATTGAGGTTATATTTTGTTTTGACTTTTGACAGATATAAGCTGGAGTGCGTTTAGAAACCTCACACGGCGCGTCTGGACCCTACTCTAATGCATGTGGTCAGACGCGCCGTGCGAGGTTTCTAAACGCACTCCTGCAACCGAATTCTCTGGGTATTTCTCCACCTAAAAGTAGGAGAAAGTTGAGTGAAAATATTCTCTATCAATCTTGGTGAATTCGATTTCAAGAATACGAATTTTTATGAGGGAGTAGAAAGTGAAAATTTTCTCTTGACATTTCTCTTTCCCCGAGTTCAAGCATACGCACCCTGATTACATTTTTTACATCTCAATTTGAAATGAGATGTGAATGAGATGTTCGTTCCATGCCAGAAAGTAAGTGTTCTGTGAAACCTTTTTTGTCAATTTATCCTTTGTTTATGAAAGCATGAATATAAAAGTGATTATTTTGTTTAATTTGTGTCTATATTTCAAATTTAGGTTGATTTGTAGTCTCAAAAGTCAAATTTATTAAACTTCTAACTTGTCATTGACATTTTATCACGTGCCCAAATAAAATCTAGAGCGTTTGTTTATTACATCTACATTCAGATCTAATTCTCTATCACGTGATAAAAAATTCACATCTCAGATGCATTCACTCAGCCTATTCCTACCTATTTTCAAACCGTGTGAGTACTCATTTCTCTCAAGATTCTCATCAGAAATGTCATACGTCAATGTGGAAACGCTGTATTTAAAGGCATCGAGGATTAATATTCTTAGGAGAATTTTAATTATTTCTAAATAAACCGAGAGAAACAGTCAGTGAGTTCACACTGGCCCTAAGAGCCCTAAAAATACGGTTTTACGTTGACGTATGACATTTCTCTTGATGGAAATGAATTCTCTCGAGTTTGAAAATAGCCCCCCTGATCTGTATTATTTTACTGGATAGGATATATAGGCTATATTTAACATAATAATAAACCGTTTCACCAAGGAGACCGGGGGGTCGATTCTCGACTTAATTTGGTTGATTTTCCTATTAGGCATTCCAAAGACCTGTCCAAATGGCTACCAGTGGGTACTGACAGTTTAGATATGGCAACTATTGCTGCGTTTGAGAATCCACATCGGATGCATTTTTTACATCTCGAGCGTTTTTTTATCCACATCGGACACATCTGTCTCATTACATTTACGTATACTGAATCACGTGATCAAAGATTTTTTACATCTCAGATGCATCCGATGTGGATTCTCAAACGCAGCACTTGTTGTCATTAACAGGGTCAATGATACATATATGTTATATACATTGCTCAAAGCTGATCGTTTGCGAGCAGCCATATTGCCTGGCAAATATTTATTAATTTGAATCAGTTTAGCAAAAATGTGCTTTAAAACCAATTTTCAGATTTTAGATATTTAAAAAATAATAATTGCTTATATTTTTACTTCAAGGAATAAGCTTATGTTTATTTTAAAAAATAGGGATGATCAATCTACGTAACTATCTATTTCACTCACCTTGTCAAATCACCAGGCCTACAGAGTTGCCATAACTTTGCCACATCATAACCTGTCAAAACCCACTGGTAGTCATTCAATTTGGAATGCCTAATCAAACCACGTGATATTTTAACTGTCAAGATGGCGCTTGGTTGGCAGCATAGCCCTCACAAGGTCTAGATACCGCATCGTAAAAACATTTTGACCCCCATATGATGGGCGCCATGATAAATAAATGTCAATAATGTAACCTACCGCACCCAGGTACCTTAATAATTTATTAATTCCATTTATTAAATACAATGTTCCATTCTTTTAAATTTAAAATGCTTCATTTAACGAAAAAAATCTCCCAGATAATTAAATCTTATTTACGACACCTAATAAATAATATCTATAACCACGTCCGCAAAAGATGCACGTGGCTAAGTTCCTCGAGAAAGAAAACACCATAAAGTGTATTTCTGTTTACGAAGTAATTATCATTAAAACACTTAAGTCGCTTATTTTCCTAGTTTCGATGTTCAGACCGATATCGACAATATTTCGATACACAAAACTTTCAAGGCAAGTAATAACTAACCCACCCCCTTTTGCACCTACATTCGTATTTTCTATGAGAAACAAAACGATAGAGACGTCACAGAAACGATTAAACTGTGTATAAAAAGTCTGACGAAAATGAGCTCGGAGGGATTCAATTTTTATTATTTATTTATTTATTTATTTATTTATTTATTTATTTATTTATTTATTTATTTATTTATTTATTTATTTATTTATTTATTTATTTATTTATTTATTTATTTATTTATTTATTTATTTATTTATTTATTTATTTATTTATTTATTTATTTATTTATTTATTTATTTATTTATTTATTTATTTATTTATTTATTTATTTATTTATTTATTTATTTATTTATTTATTTATTTATTTATTTATTTATTTATTTATTTATTTATTTATAATACAATACTCTACAGGTCATAAACCCAATTACAGAGCAGGAATTGACAGAATATAATTATTAATAGATCACATTTTTTATATGAATGTTAAGCACATAAAAAGAACTTGTATTTCGTAATAGGTAACAAATTAACTAAGATAAAAAGTGAGATTTTATATCTGACAAATTGCAACTAAATATATCAAGTTCATTGACAATAGAATTTGTTACTGTACACATGGTATGGAGCGGAGAATTTTCCAGAACATTTGTGCGAGATGTATTTATATAAAAAGTATTCGGGTGTCTGGAAGAAATTCTGGGAATGCAAATATTAAACTTTTCTAATAAGGTTGGGCAGTCAATAATACTCTTAATAATTTTATAAGTTACTACTACACTATAATAATCACGCCTTCTATCGAGACTGAAAAAGTTATGCTTTTGTAGTAATTCAGAGTGAGGTGTACCTATTAGAGGATAAATGCCATCAGTTTTCAGGCTTAGCAGTTATAAAAATCGTCTTTGAATTGCTTCTATTCGATCTATATAATACTGATAAAAGGGGCTCCACACAACTGAAGCATATTCTAACTTTGATCTTATAAAAGCATAAAATAGAGTTTTTAAGGTAGAGGTTTCTTTGAAATCACTACTGCTACGTGCAATTAATCCGTACATTCGATAGGAGGAGGATACAACATTATCAATATGCTTATTAAATGATAGTGCAGTGTCAAACGTGACGCCAAGATCAGTAAATGTTTTCGGTCGCTCAAGAGCAACGTTTTCTATTGAATAATTAAATATTAGGATATTCGTTTTTAAACTGTACGACATTTGATGTACAAGCATACATTTTATTATTTTACATTCAAGCAATCACTTTATTGTCTGTACCCAGTTATATAGTCTGTACTCTTCCTAAACGACGTCTATCCTACAATACCTCCTATTCCCGAAGGTGTCAACGTCTCGAAGCCCAACATCCTGTCGTCCTATTCCCTACGTCTCGAACGCTATCACATTCCTTACCATCTAAGTATTTCCTACCGTACACTCATTTCGACGTTCAACGTCCCACGCCTTATTTCCGACGCTTGCCGTCCATAATTATTTCCTTCATATCACGTCCCGCACCACCTACATAATTCTACCGTATATCTGTCCCAATACAGTACCGTATTAAATACCTTCCTTTCCATCACGGCGCTAGGCGTCTCGACGATGGACGCCTCGACGCCCAACCCTGCGACGTACCTACATCGACGCCTTCCACGACGCTAGATGAAATTAATACATAATTTAATGTCTGTAATTTCAGTGGTGAGTCAAAAGATTTATTTAACCTTCTTTGAGATACCACCCCGGTTTCGTTTAAGGGCGGCTTGACATTTGCTGTAAAATATTATCAATTTAACCAATAAACCACATGGCTTTCAGGCCATACACCCTGAAAGATAGGATAACATCTGTTTTGGATGGGTGAAATTTGGAGTATTTTAATAGAAATAATAAAAATCAATATTAAGAAATATACAGGGTTATATTAAGTTATTTCAATAGAAATTATAATAATCAATATTAGGAAATATACAGGGTTATATTAAAGTATTTCAATAGTAATTATAATAATCAATATTAAAATACATACAGGGATGTATTAAGTCATATCAATAGAAATTATAAAGATCAATATTTTGGAAATATACAGGGTTGTGCTATCTTGGATAAGTTGTACAAACCAAGATGGTAAAATTTAATAGTAAGTTAACCAACTGGCGAATACGCTGTTCGTTAGCTCAAGGGGGGACACCTATACGCTAAGCAACCCGTTCTACAAGGTTTGAAACAAAGTATATGTGAAATCAACATAGTAAGGTAATCAACTGGCGAATTGGCGCTGTTTGTTACTTCCGTTGGTTATCACCTCTATACTCATCGTAATATTTACCTAAGAGGGTGCAACCTGTATATATCTACAATAGAATCAAATCAACATCAACTCAATATAGTTAATCAACTGGCGAATTGGCGCTGTTCGTTAACTTCATTGGTCATCAACCTAAATAAGAATAGTTAATCAACTGGCGAATCAGAATATAAACAACAACACTATAGTTAATCAACTGGCGAATTGACGCTGTTTGTTAACTCTGTTGGTCATCAACCTAAATAAAATATATATTGATAGCAAATGAATATGGTCTGCGTTTGAACGGGACTCAAGTGAGATTTCAGTAAATAGTAACAATTGTAAAATACTTTGCTAATTATTGCATCACATTTAAAGTATGACAAAAATAAATAGAGTTTAAATATGAATTTGTATGTTTTATTTATCAATTTGCACCAAACTTTGCATCGAATTCTGGTTTACCTTAATTAACATTATCACAACGTGGGTACATAATAT
The DNA here is from genome assembly GCA_927349885.1 of Psylliodes chrysocephalus. NCBI lineage: Eukaryota > Metazoa > Arthropoda > Insecta > Coleoptera > Chrysomelidae > Psylliodes > Psylliodes chrysocephalus. The sequence goes on along the minus strand of OV651822.1, from coordinate 59,419,722 downwards.
ATCAATTAATTAACTAGACGATCATTTCTACTACTAGAGGAAAAAGGCCAAATTACAGTAAGTATAGAATTTAAAGTAAAGTAAAACTTGTGAGGTAAATAAATAAATAACATTCAAAGTAAAAACACAAGAACAAATCAAAGGAAGAGGGGGCCTGGGGCGTGGCCGTCACATTAAATTTTAAGTTGGCACTACTGACAAGACAGAATCGGTGCAAGTTTAGTAATAAGCGTAAGATCGTCGTTCGACGTATATTATCGATTTTATTATCTGTTGTGTTGTTTATTTTGTTCTTCTAGTAAAGGTTTTATATAAAACATTATTTTTTAGTTTAGTCGTTTAGTGTTGGAAATATTCAAATAAAATTTTAGTGCCCCTTGTATGATATATTTTTTTTAGTTTGAAAGTTGTAAAATGTCATATATAAAAAAGATTAGTTGTCAATAAAATATCTTTATTGGAAGACGTTATATATTTTATTGTTAAGGTTTAAATAGAATCCTTTCAATTATCTGAAATCTGTAAGATTCCAGCAGTCCAAACAGGTCAAATTTACCACATTTGGCGACCGTGACCAGGAAACGATCTGTTGAACTTCGAGGATGGAAAGGATTAAGAAAGCCCGTATGGGCCAACGACGTGCATTTTCAAAGTTGTATAATAATCTTCATGAGTTATTGTTCCAATCTAAACCAGATATGATACAATTAGAAGTAAATATAAGAAATTTTGATCAAAGATTTAACTCCATTAAAGAATTAGATCAACAAATGTATGATCATTTACTAAACATTAGTTCAAACGAAGATGATATTGTTACAGAGCTTGAAACATCGGAAGAATATCTTACTAAGTATAATTTTATTAAAGTTTCTTACGAAGCAATGTTGAATAAGAGAATATCTGATAAAGCTGATGTTAAGAGTATCAGTGGAGATACCGTTCGTGGTCAAAATAAGTTAAACTTGCCGAAGATCGAATTTAAAAAATTCGGTGGAGACGTAAAAGACTGGTTGTCGTTTTGGAGCCAATTTCGTCGCATACATGAAGATCAAGAAATTGATGAAGAGGACAAGTTTCAATACCTAATTCAAGCTACAGCCCCTAAAACCAGAGCAAGACAAATAATAGATAGCTTTCCCCCTACTAGTAATAACTATTCCAAAGCTATCGATAGCCTCACATCTCGTTTTGGTAGACCAGATCTCTTAATAGAAGTCTATGTTAGAGAACTACTTTCCCTTATACTTAATAATTTAAATAAGGAGGTAAAACTTGCAGATCTTTATGATAAAATGGAAACACAGTTAAGAGCACTTGATACATTAGGCGTTACTTCGGATACATGTGCAGCTATGTTGTTTCCGTTGGTAGAGTCTTGTTTACCAAAGGAATTTTTGAGAGCTTGGCAAAGAAGTAGTTTATACAACTGCGATTCTTCATTAAAAGATCGACTAAATAATATTATGGAGTTTTTAAGACGAGAAGTCGAGAGCGAAGAAAGAATATTGATGGCCGCTTCTGGTTTTAATATTAAAGGCGGAAGTAATAAATTGATGAAGAGAGATATGTTTTGTCAAGAAGAAAGTGTACCTACTGCGTCAGGACTAATAAATCATAAAAGTTCACCCAAATGTGTTTTTTGCAACGGTTTTCATTCAAATGCAGACTGTACGAATGCCAAAAAGTTTTCATATGAAGAAAAAACGAGAATTTTAAAAGATAAAAGGTGCTGTTTCATATGTCTAAAATTTGGACATGTATCTAGAAATTGTCACGTAAGAATCCACTGTAATTTCTGTAATAAACGCCACGTGAATCTTATGTGTCCTGAGAATGATAAGAAAGAAAATAACGTACATGAAAATAAAAAGCAAATTGATCTTCCACCAAGTGAAACTCTATCAAATAGCACACATTGTGAAGTATTCCTGCTGACTCTAAAAGTAAAAATTATGGGTCCTAATAATTGTTATCAATACGCACGAGCTATAATAGACACGGGGTCCCAAAGAAGCTATATTAGCAAATCTTTAGCGTCTACAATGCAATGTGTTCCTCTAGGTGAAGACGTTATAATGCACGCTTTATTTGGTGGTGTATATTCAGAGAACATTAAACATATAAGATATAGGATTTGGCTGAACAGTGTAAATGATAGTTATTCATGTAATTTTGAAGTTCTAGATCAAGAAGTTATATGTAATAGTATCAATCATGTGAAAGAAGGACCTTGGATAAAAGAACTCGAAAGTTTAGGCATTGAAATTAGTGACAGAAATCCTGAACCTGTAAATATATTAATAGGAGCTGACATTGCTGGAAAATTAATAACTGGCAAACAGTATAAACTAGACTGTGGTTTAGTAGCTGTAGAGACTTTACTAGGGTGGACATTAATGGGAAAAGTTTTTGGTGGTTCCTTATCAAATAACATGATAGTTACTTCATTGTTTTCGGCGTATAAAGAAATTTCTGATCTGTGGAGCTTGGAAACCTTGGGTATAAAAGATCCGGCTGAAAAGAAAACAAGAGAGCAAGTAGAAATAGCAGTTAAAAAACATTTTCTTGAAACTGTTTCTATAAATTCAGAAGGAAGGTATGAAGTAAATATGCCATGGTTGCAAGGACATCCCCGTTACCCACTTATGAAGATATAGCTAGAAAAAGATTAGAAACTGTTACCGAAAAATTGAAGCGTGAAGGATATTTTGATGATTACAGCCAAGTCTTTAGAGAATGGCTACAAGAAAATATTATTGAGGAAGTACCACTCAACGACTTAGCAGAAACCAAAGGACACTACCTACCTCACAGACATGTAGTTAAATTAAGTAGTAAGACTACAAAGATTCGTCCCGTTTTTGATGCCTCAGTCCACCAGAAAAATCAACCTTCATTAAACCAATGTTTAGATAAAGGATTAAATTTAATAGAGTTGATACCTTTAATTATGATAAGATTTAGATTACAAAGATATGGAGTTGTATCAGATATAAGAAGAGCTTTTCTGCAGATAAGTTTGTCGCACTATGATAGAGACTTTTTGCGATTTTTTTGGTATGGTGAGAATAACGAAATTAAAGTTTACAGACATGCTAGAGTCGTCTTTGGAGCAACTTGCAGTCCATTTCTGTTATGTGCCGTGATTGACTACCATTTGAAAAAAAAGATGAATGAGAGTATAGATCATTCATCTTTGTTTACTCCGTGGATAATTTCAAAACTTGCCAAAAGTTTCTATGTTGACAACTGCGTGACAAGTGTTGATAGTATTGAAGATTTGCACCAATTTATAAAAGAATCAACTGATATGATGTCTGAAGGAATGTTTGATTTAAGATGTTGGGAGCATACGAGGGTTGATCAAGATGAAGACGATATCGAAAATGTTATTCCAGTTTTAGGATTAAATTGGGATAAAAGAGAAGATGCCCTGCTAATTAACAATGATTGTTTTAAGGATAACATATCAAATAAAGTGACGAAACGTAAAATTTTATCTTATGCTCAAAACATTTTTGATCCTATTGGATTTTCTTGTCCAGTTTCTTTGTGTCCGAAAATGTTATTACAAAAAATTTGGAAGATGAAGATAGGATGGGATGTTGAAATTCAGGACGATATCAAAACAGAATTTTTGCGATGGTTGAATGAATTGTCTTGTTTGAAAAGGTTAACAATTCCACGATGGCTAAATATATCTCCATATTCTGAAAATTTGAGTTTACATGTTTTCTGTGATGCATGTCAAAATGCTTATGCTTGTGTAATATTTTTAAGATCCGTAACTAACAGCACAGTTTATGTGCATTTACTTCAAGCAAAAGCGAGGGTATCACCAATTAAAAGGGTTACAATTCCCCGTTTAGAGTTGATGGCCGCAACAATTGGAGCTAGGCTATCACAAGCTGTAAAAGAGAATTTTGATAAAAATATATTAATATATTGGTGGACAGATTCTACTACCGTTTTATCATGGATAAAGAGGGAGGAAATATGGAAACCATTCGTGTGGAATCGAGTAGAAGAAATTCGAAAATTGACTCATAAACATTTTTGGTACTATGTTCCGGGAGAATTGAATCCAGCAGATCTACCTTCCCGCGGGTGTAGTCCTAAAGCTTTATTAAAATCTAATTGGTGGCTTGGACCAGCTTGGCTATATAAAAGTGAAGAAAGCTGGCCATCTCAGCAGTTTTTATGCAATGAAGATCTAGTTTATACAGAGAAGAGGAGTGAGATAATGTCTTTGTTTAATGATACATTAGCCGATGACTGGTATTATAGATACTTTTCGAAATTTGAGAAAATTGTTAGATTAATAGCCTGGATTAATAGATTTATTTTTAATTGTCGAAATAGGAAAAATAAAAGAATAGGAAGTTTGGACGTTGAAGAAGTTTTAGCTGCAGAAACTAAATTATTTCAACTTATACAAAGAGAATGTTTTGGAAATATTAAACATGAAAAATTATCAACGTTATGCCCTTTTACAGATGACCAGGGAATAATTAGATTACGGACTAAAATATCAGAAAGAAGCGATAATGAAGAATTTCGCTTTCCTATTGTTTTACCGTCACAACACCTTGTAGTAAAGAGGCTGATTTATGATCAACATGTTAAATTCTCTCATGTTGGTATACAAGGTTTGCTGAGTATTTTACGAGAGAAATTTTGGATAGTCACCGGTAGACGAGCAGTCAAATCCATCATCAATAAGTGTGTAGTTTGTCGAAGATTCGAAACTAAAAGGTTGAATACACCTCCCGTGGCATTACCAAAAGATCGAGTTGATAATGCTTCAACATTTGAAATAACCGGTGTTGATTTTGCTGGACCACTGTTTTTAAAGAATTTGGAAAAAGTTTGGATCTGCATATTTACGTGCGGAATATACAGAGCCATCCACCTGGAACTTGTTACATCACTTTCAACGGAAGTATTTTTACAAGCATTACGAAGATTCATTGATCGACGAGGACGACCCAGAATTATCTATAGTGATAATGGAACTAACTTCGTCGGAGCAGAAAATATGTTTGAAAAATTGGACTGGAAAGTGATTTCTGAATACAGTACGATTCAGAGAATTAGATGGAAATTCAACCCTGTAACAGCAGCTTGGTGGGGAGGATGGTGGGAGAGGCTTGTCAGATTAGTAAAACAGTTACTACGGAAAACTTTAGGAAAATCGTCTCTCAATTTTGAAGAATTGTCTACTGTAATATGTGATTGCGAGTCTATTATTAATTCTCGACCCCTGACATACCTCTCAGAATCCGGTGACGATTTAATGGCTTTAACACCCAATATGTTTTTACAAGACTTAAACAAAACAACTAACGTTACTGATATTGACAAAGTAGATTCCTCACATTTTACGAAACATATTAGATATAGACAGAAATTACGAGATGCTCTAAAAGAAAGATTTCGTAATGAATATTTGGGACAACTCATTTTATATTCAAAAACAAAAATACATAAAGTCAAGAAAGGAGACTTGGTATTTATTGGACATGACAATATGAAACGTATAGACTGGCCCTTGGCGATCGTAGAGGAAGAAATACATGGAAAAGATGGAGAAATACGATTATTACGACTAAAGACAAAATCAGGCCACATATTGCGACCACTCCAAAGAGTATTTCCTTTAGAGGTCGAAATCAAAGACAAATCATTATTGGGGAAGTCAAATATTAATGAAAGACAGACTTCCATTTCATCTAAAGAAGCTACAAAAATATCTGATTCCAAAACCGAGGTGACTCGAAGTGGAAGAACAGTTAAACATCCCCAAAGATATGGTTTGAGTCAGTGATGTGACTTCAAAAAGGGGGAGAATGTTGGAAATATTCAAATAAAATTTTAGTGCCCCTTGTATGATATATTTTTTTTAGTTTGAAAGTTGTAAAATGTCATATATAAAAAAGATTAGTTGTCAATAAAATATCTTTATTGGAAGACGTTATATATTTTATTGTTAAGGTTTAAATAGAATCCTTTCAATTATCTGAAATCTGTAAGATTCCAGCAGTCCAAACAGGTCAAATTTACCACATTTAGTGTTTTATTTTTACAGGATTTTCAAAATCTCTTGTTGTTTTGTACCTGAATGTAACAATGCATCTAACGGTAGAAGATTCAAGAAAGGAATAACATTTCATGAGTAAGTTTTTACAAATATTTGTGTATTTACAAAATCAAATAATTTGTATGTTTTGTTGTAGCATACCAAAAAATTTTAGGAAAGAATAACTGATAGCCATAGGAAAACCATTGAATCATTTTGTAACTTTAGTATAAGCCCAGAAAATTTGAGGATACTAGCTGAAACGGCAAATGTGTTATTGGCTCCTATGCTATTGTACAATTTTTCCAACACAAGTTCCATGATCCTTTGAACTTGGCTGCACCGTACTGATGAAGACTAATAGTCAGAAAAACGTTTCGACCGTTACTTCTTTTTTACTTTTTTTATTCCGAAAATGTCCACTATTACTACCTTGATACAACTTTTTCTTCTGATGATAATTTTTATTTGCCCATGTCCAACCCTTTATAGCTTACTTGTGTTCATTTAAATTATTTATGTACAACTTAATTTATGCCATTGTAATTTAATTATAATCAAATAATTTTACAATAAAACTTTTCTGTTGTATCGCATTTTTATGGTCCATTATTCTTTGTAATAAACTCATTAGATTTATATAGCCTATAAAAGTTGAGCAATGTGTATTGCATCATTCACTAGTTATATTACAAGTTCATTGTTACTTCAGCCATGATGAAATATTTGCTGAAAAAAGATAATCACCAACAAACTCTTTCTATGTAACACACTGGTGAAATTAATTTAAGTCTTTGAATGTATATTGTTAAACTAGAACTTATTCAGTGAAATAACTTGTGAAACAAATTTTTCTTTTTGCATTAACAAAAAACTTAAAAATATAGTGAATTGTGTAAAGAAGCAATAATATGTACAATATAATATTTAAAAGTATGACGAAATCAAACCACAATTTATAGACCAATATTATTGTGTACTTTTTATTATTTCTCTTTGCAATTGCATTTATTTACTATTTCCTGGATAATATTTCACAAGATCTTCAAAGTTTTATTAATAATCATTGAATGGTTATTAACTTATACTTAATTGAATATGTTTCTGTTCATGTTTTGGATAACCAAGAATAAAGAGTTCTAAAGCTTTGGATAAGGTTGATCCTAGAAACATGGTCTCACAATTGTTTAATTTAGGTTTCTCTAGTGGGGTTATTATTTTATATTATATTTACTTATTTAGGTACCTGACGCCTAATGTAATTTGTGAATTGCTATGTAGAAAGAAAATTGTTGGCAATAAAGTTATTAATATTATCACCCCATCATCTAATGTTATTAAACAAAAATGGGTTTTTTTATCTCTCGAGTTAATGAATATTAGTTAATAATTATTATTTGAATTTATGAAAGAAAAATTGTTGGCAACAAAATTATTATTAATATTACCACTCCATTTATTAATTGCTATTAAACAACATGAGTGTAAACACAATCAAATTACTTGAATTTTTTAACCTTTTTTGGTGAAGTTTTATTTATTCATTTAGAGAAATATATGAATGCATTATTTTAGAAATTTAGTACACTTTTGGACATATACTGCCAAAGAAATGATATAAAAATCGTAATTTTTAAAAACCGTTGCGACAGTTTATTCTACATCTTTTGGTCAGGTTTTTCAAATAATATTAGTTCCGTTCTAAGTAGGTACATATTATAGTTTGTATGTTTTATGCTTTATTTTATTACATGTAATACATGATAGGAAATATACTTTTATAGTAAATAAATTGATTAAAGCAATATGTAAGAATAAGTTTATCTAAGGATTAAATTTTTAAAGCAATTTTTCATATCCATTGTTTATTAATTTGTTTCATTTAATTCTTTCTTATTTCATATAAATATGCGATACTTGTAAAATGTAATATTTTCTTTTAAATAGGTATATATTATGTTTGTATAAAATATTGTTCAGTTAATAAAAACAGAAATATTTTGTCTTTTATTCAAAAGAAGTTTGTAAATTTTTCAAAATATATTTACCTACCCCAAAAAAAGATTAATAAAACCAGTTATAGTCATATACACATTTTCTATATATTTATAGAGGTACTTTTTAAATAACTTTCAATACATTCAAAATCTGTGGTTTTATTAAATTCAATGTAACAAATAATAATAGGTTTTCTCAAAAATATTTAAAAATAAAAACTTATATAATTTAGTGACTATTCGTCTATGGTTAGTGCACTGCTGTATGTCCCTGAGTTTTCTACATTAGAACAATACTGCTTTTCCACTCTAGCAGTATTTTTTGCATCTCACAAGATTATATTTATTAAAAAACCAAGGAATTGTTTTGGGCCTATTGCTGTGCCCTTTTCCAACATTCCCAAAGTTTTTTTTACTTTCTGCTGATTGGATCTCCGATAGCGACAACTCCATTTGTTGTTCCACTAGTTTTTTTATCAAATTTTTAAAATAACTTCTATATATTTATCTTTTGCAACTGCTTACCTGCTTCATAATCTCTTCCCTATGCCCCAATTTCTCTAACAGATAAGATCTTATACTCGCTCTATTAAATCAAATTATCATTATAGTTTATTTGAAAATGCTTGGTAGCACAGTTTTTATGGCAAAGGTCCATATTTTTATATAATTTTGCTATTATTCATTTTCAAATAAACTATAGGAATAGGAGTAATCTATCAGTTTTTCTAAAAATACCTTGTTACCGATGTAAGTATATCTTTCCCTAGTTAAAAAATTCGAGTTTTTATTTTCATAATATAATATAAATAAATGATCGGTTAACAATCACATTCTTTTAAATAGTACATTTGACATTGAAGTAGGTATTTTCTCCATATTGCCAAACAGGAACAGATGGTTTACTTGTAATTTGAATTATATTACATAAATCTCACTGAAGTTCTCTATAATTCTCATAGCAATATGTACACAAAACACTTATCCAATAATATATATAACCATGTAAAAATAACATTTCAAGAACGAGAAAATTTATAAAACCGGTCCTGTCTGAACAGATGTTTTTAAACTAGGAGGAGCGAATTAGGCATTCCAAACTGAATGGCTACCAGTGGGTTTTGACGGGTTATGATATGGCAAAATTATGGCAACCCTGTAGGCCTGGTGATTTGACAAGGTCAATGAAATAGATAGTTACATAGATTGATCATCCATTTTTTTCAAAATAAATATAAGCTTATGCCTTGAAGTAAAAATGTAAGCAATTATTTTTTTTAAATGTCTAAAGGCTAATAATTGGTTTTAAAACACATTTTTGCTAAACCGATTCAAATTAATAAATATTTGCCAGGCAATATGGCCGCTCGAAAACGACCAGCTTTGAGCAATCTATATAACTATATATGTATCATTGACCCTGTTAATGACAACTTGACAACAGGGTTGCCATATCTAAACTGTCATTACCCACTGGTAGCCATTTGGACAGGTCGTTGGAATGCCTAATTGAAAAGACGCATTTACGCAGGGAAAAGTAACTAGATTTGTTACTAAGAGCGAGTTTCGAAATATAGTCGTGTTCAAAATTTATGAAATAATTATCTTTATCGGCCTTAGTCGGTGAACGGCCAATGAGCGGTTAAGAGACGAATAAATGTCATAGAAGTAATTTTTTATTTGGTCCCAGACAACGGTCGCAAATTTCACATTATTGTGATCTGAAAAGTGTGTCTAAAACGAAATGTCACTGTCAAATTAAAGTCAATATGGTTGTTGATTGATGTCAGAAATACTTTTTTCTTGCTTTTGAAATCGACTTTTTGAGAATAACTATGATCTTTTAAAAATGGATATTAAATAATTAAGAAAATTGTTAATGGAATATCCAGATGTAGCCAGGTTAGTATAAAATATAAAGATCTGTTTACATTTTTAAGGATATATTTGTTATAGGTATAAAAAGTAAAAGTTAATCAGTGAATGACAAGTGGATCACACAGTAACTGGTATCTCTTCTATGAGTAATGGTTTATTTAGTGTTAACCCATGTTAATGCGCTAGAGGGCAAATAAAGGCATTCAAAAGTTTACAGGCCTATGAGTCAGAATTTGTTTTGAAAACTGGAACCAACATTTTCATAACACTACATGTCAACATATATTTTTTAAAGTGAACTATTCATACATACCTATGTATTAATTTTAAGTATTTTTAAAATATTTTTTGTGAAAGTAATGTTAACTCATTGTGCCAAATTAAGATTATCCCTAAAGTAGTAGATGGTGTTTTAAATGTTATAACAATTTTGTAAAGTTTTATTCTATTTTAATAAATAAAATTTGCTTGAATATTTAGTTACATTTTAATCATTTTGGTTAGAAATTCATCAATTTTTAGTTTTAAAAAATCAGTAATAAAATTATTTTTTTCTAAAATACTTCGGAATTCATCTCTTCATGGTAATCTCCCATCTTTTTACCTTCAAAAACCAATGCATTTTCTACAAAACCTTCAGAATCAGCATGTAAAATAAGGTGTCTTCCCTTTCTTGTAAGGCTTTTCAGGAATTGCTACCTTCAATAGTACTCAGTGTAGAAGGATCCATAATTGTAAATTTTCAATACAATTGCTTACTGAAGAACTATTATTTACGAAATAAAGTAAAAAACTAAGTAATGGATGAGATATCAAATTATAAAATGTCAGAACTGTCAACAATATCGATTAGGCATTCCAAACAAATGAATTGCCAGTGGGAAGATTTGGTATATCTAAGGGTGGCGACATACGGTGTATGTTACATACTTTACGTAAAATCATGAATAATGGATAACATTTAAATATTTTATGTCAAACACAATAAAAATAATATTTAAAAATCCACCTATACATTTCTTCATAAATTGGCAGGCTTGGCGACTACTACTTCGAATAAAAATAGCGTCCAAGTTGCAAAATTATGTCGCTACCCCCTTAGATATACAAGAATTTTCCACTGGCACCTATTGTTTGACAGGTCGTTGGAATGCCTAATTATTAGCTGATGTTCATGCTAAAAAGTAATGTGTGAAACTGACTGTAATCTGACCAATCAGAAGCCTACAGAATTGCCAACTTAAATTCAAATCGCTCCTCTTAGTTTAAAAACAGAGTATAGGAAAATCAAATAGGTTTGTCAAAGTTTTGTTCTTAATTTGAAATTAGAAATTTAGACCAGGGTCGATAATTTTTGAAACCAAAAAAAATTACAGTAGAATGAAACCCATTAGAAAAGCAGGGGAATATGATCAAAATGAAAGGAAAAATAAATTACGGTCGATCCAAGTTCGGGAAGTGGGAGGGGGTGAGTTTTTAAGGGTGAAAAATTGTTTATCTTGATTTCCGGCAAAACTACAAGTCCTATGGAAAAAAGTTAAATGGCAAAGTTGTAGGTCATAAAAAGATCTACAACTTTTGTATTTGCAATTTTTTCACATAACCTCAAAATTTAGGTGAAAAATTCAAAAAACCAAGTTTTTGGTTTTTTATTTCTTTTTCAAAAAAAAAATTTTTTTCTACGAAATTTGGTGAAAACTTTCCTTATTATGTCCCAAATATACTGTAATTTATTTGATTAAAAATATTTATTTTTTCGCCTCATTTTAACATAATATCAAAAAAGCACCCTAATTTTCAATCGAAAATTCTGACGTCAAAATTTCAGCTTTTTTCAAAAAGTTTGGAGGCTTTTTGTTCGTTAAAATATCTACTTTCTGATGGTGTAAAAAAATACACATTACTATAGGAAATATTATTAGAAAATGCAAAAAATTGAAAAAACCTCAAATTCGAAATTTTTTTTAATTACTATGTACAATTTCATCAAAAAAATATGATTGCTGCAATTTTTTTTAGTTAAAAAGTTTATTTATTTTACTCGAATTACATTCATGTCATAGAAAATCTCATACAAAATAAATATACATGTAAATCGTACTATTGAATTTAGAAACTTAATTCTGATTACGTTATTCGTTAAATTTTTTTTAAAAAACGTTAATCTTGTTATTTATAAATACCTTATCTGAAATTCTAATCAGTTATTCATTAGTTTTTGTCTCTTTGGAGGCATTTCTTCATCGTCAGATTCGACAAATCTTTCCAACTCTAGTTGATCGTCGAAATATTCAAGACCATCATCTTCGTCTCCAATGTTATTTCCAGTCTGCATTGGTTCTTCATCCACAATTTCATCTGAATCATTTACTTCCTCGTAGATTTTTTCTTCCATATTGGAGCAATTTTCAGAACCATGACAATTAGTGCATTTTAAACCATGTTTTCGGCAGCCACATTTTAAACTGTTACATCCAGTTTCACAGCTGCAGCAAATAGTTTTGAGCAATACTTCCGGAATTAAATCCTTTTCTGTAAATTTGGGCATAATGCCACGCTGATGTTGCTTCCAGCCCCAATCTGTTGCTGTCAATTCGTTACCCAACCAAGTTTGAAGCTGATAATATGCTCTGTAACAATGTTGTTCTGCTGCTCCTTCTGTGGGTGGGAGGTTTGCCAAAATGAAGGATGATTTAATTTTTGCCAATTGATATTTTTGAAACCTTAATTGATTCAGTGTTAATTTTTCTTTTTTACATTTATAAATAGATTTAATTAATTGTAATCCACTTTTTTTTATATTTTCTTTACTTTCATCTTTTTTGTAAAAAACATTGGCCAAATTTGACAAATTTTTCGCGTCTAATATAGAATTAACGATACTTTTCTTTCCTTTTCCGGCAAATCCAGATGTTGTATCGCAACCAGAAAAACAATGCAGAAATGCAACAATATTTTTGTAGGATTCATGTTTGAAACTATTAACTCAAAATTGTACATAGTGATTAAAAAAAAATTTTCGAATTTGAGGTTTTTTCAATTTTTTGCATTTTCTAATAATATTTCCTATAGTAATGTATATTTTTTTTACACCATCAGAAAGAAGATATTTCAACGAACAAAAAGCCCCCAAACTTTTTGAAAAAAGCTGAAATTTTGACGTCAGAATTTTCGATTGAAAATTAGGGTGCTTTTATGATATTATGTTAAAATGAGGCGAAAAAATAAATATTTTTAATCAAATAAATTACAGTATATTTGGGACATAATAAGGTAAGTTTTCACCAAATTTCGTAGAAAAAATTTTTTTTTTGAAAAAGATATAAATAAAAAACCAAAAACTTGGTTTTTTGAATTTTTCACCTAAATTTTGAGGTTATGTAAAAAAATTGCAAATACAAAAGTTGTAGATCTTTTTATGACCTACAACTTTGCTATTTAACCTTTTTCTATAGGAATTGTAGTTTTGCCGGAAATCAAGATAAACAATTTTTCACCCTTAAAAACTCACCCCCTCCCACTTCCCGAACTCGGATCGACCGTAATTTATTTTTCCTTTCATTTTGATCATATTCCCCTGCCTTTCTAATGGGTTTCATCCTACTGTATTTTTTTTTCATTTTTTACCATTTTTGAAGGCTTCGGTCCTGGTCTAATTGTGCGTCTCACTCACTTATAACTAATAACAAAGTGCAGATTATCGGTGTTCACGTATTACAGAACACACAAACTAAAAATCAGTGTAGCCAAAACATAAATTTACCTAACATGGCGACAAGCTTGAATGGGGTCATTTTTTTGTATTGACAGCATACGCCAAGCGGTATCTAGACCTCAGATAAATAAATAAATAATAGATACAGCCCTATCATGCAATATTTGTAACCAGCATCTCCTCTCACTATACATCAGTGGTTACACGACTTGATTGGATGTTCCTCCGAGCAATTACTACTAGAGGGAGTCTTCCCCCCTTCTAGGGCTGTTACGGAATAGCTTTTTGACGTATCTAGTACGACCTGTGCCTGTTCCAAGTAGATACCTATTCCAAATACCTATTCCCGTTACAAGCTATTCCAAAATGTTATGACTGAATATTGTTGGCGCTTGGCGCATATTCAGTAGGAAGTAGGTGAATCCCTGAATCTAATGAATCTCATAAGCATAATATATAATATCGATCGATATTGTATTGAACTTAAAGGGTGCTGTTGTTTATTTACATAATATTAATTAAATTATTGTTCATTATGAATAGACGTTCGAGTGTAGTGTGGAATTTTTTTTTCGGTGGTAGATGACAAAAAACTAATTGCAAAATGTGTGCAAAACAGTAATTTCTTATAAAAAAAAACACCTAGGAAAGCACCTTACAGTACAATTTCAATTACTCTGAATAATTTTTAAAATTTCACTAGTTCGTAAATATTCTCCTGTCTTATAAACATATTATAATTCCTAAAAAAAAATACCTACAATCAAGAGAGTTGAAACATCAAACGAAACCTATTACCAAAATACTGAATAGGTACACGAACGTATTACAAGTTGCCTGACTAATCCCATATCATTCCGTTTCAGTTACAACGCGCGATACCATCCAGTGACACAAGTACTAGGTTTGTGTGAAATTTGGTAACAGGTACGCGGAATAGGCAGGAAATACCTATTCCAAAGTAACAGGTCCAGTTCCATTGTAACAGCCCTACCCCCTTCCCCGCGCTAAATTTTGTTAGCAACATCTACTCCCCCCGAGGGGAAAAATACCTCTTCTGTAATTGGCTTATTTAATCAGCGTTGCCAAGTTTGACAGCGCCAGAAGTGTTCTGTGAGCGCCAGTTCTGACACTTTCTGACACATGTCAATTTCTTATTTGTATCTTACGGAAAATATTATTATTTATAACGTTGTAAGGGTTGTAAATGTATATTTAAGATTTATTATCTCTAATAATATGGTGAAAACATGCTTTAAGTGTAAAAGGCCTGTTGAAAATGCTTCTTCAAGATAATATCATAAGTAAGTACAGACACAACCTAATTATCAGAGGCGGTGCATTAGGCAATCACCTTTAATTTGCAATTAAACTTTCTTATTTTGTTATCGAAAAATTAAAATTAAGAGCAAGTAAACTCCAGCTAAGTTCATCTTCATCCGTCTCATAATGATTATAGTAAAGGTTAATTACTTATTATTATTTTAATATCACATCTTTGTAAAGTTTGTTATTTTTTTAGGTTTCCTTTTCTTGATGTGAGAAAGAAATACATGGTTCCAAAATATATAGGAATTTAACAAGTGACCACCTGAATAACTTTTTATGCTAATGAACATTTTTATTACAGACCTCAGGGAAGGAAAATATTAAAGAAAAATGCAATTTCGACGAAAGAAGTATAATAATCAATCCTGCCACTACTTCTACACTATATTCATCTGCTACTAAAATACTTAAACAACAAGTAAGTAGAGAAACTTAAGTTTCTTTCAAAAAGAATGTTTAAGGAAAAAGGCATAGCTATTTTTTTGTTGACACTTTTTTTTAACTAATCTAAAAGACTAATTTTGTGTATTGTTTAAATGTTCATTTTTTGTACTTAATTTGTTTTAGGTTTAAACAAAATGAACTTGTAAGATATGCATGGAATATCCCAAAAGAGCTAAGGAAGGTTTTAAAATTCTTAAGAAATAAATAGGTATAAATATTTAGATATTATGAGTGATTTTTTATTCTGTAAATAGAACATAATTTGCTTCTAAATCACTACCTAATGAACTATATTCTATAGTACAAAACTAAACAAGAATATCACATTATTTATGTTTTTTTTTAATTTCCTTAAAAAACGTCCCAAAAAAATGTGAATATTTATTATTGGAGTTAACATCGTTATGCTAAAACAATACTAGATCAACTTAAATATTGTAAATTTTGACTATTTTGAGTTATGCAGATCATTATGATCTAAAAAATGTTTGTCTGGTGCTATAGTCAGGTATAAAAACATTCATTTATTTAAACACAGTTGCAATATACATTTTATTTAGTTTTTAAGTTAAAACTTATTAGGACATCCTAAAATGACTTTTTTCGTTTGATGTGAGATTAATTATTCTACATTTTTGTTGGTGAAATAGAATATATTAAGATGTCTTACTGTTTTCTCTGATTATCTAAAAAGTTAGAACAATATTCAAAGACTGTTATAACAAAAAAGAGATATACCTTTACTTAAACACACAATTAGTCAGGTCAATTGTACGATAATTTAAAGCAGAAATCCAGAAAACTTTAAAAATGTGTTTAAATGTGTTTTTACTATAACAAGAACATAATTATTAAAAAAACTTGGCACATTAACATTGACGATAGGTTTTTATAATATATATTATAAAAATCACAACGAACTACACAAAATGACATTATTAATAATTTCGCAATAAAAAAGTTAAGTACAATGATGACATTAAAAGTTGAGTTTCTCGAAATACTTTTTTTTAAATTGTCACAGTAACTACCTAGTATTTTTCTAGCACAATGATATTATATGAATGTGCATTGTGTGATATCTTATATTTTAGGAATAAAATTATATATTTTTTTGCAGGTTTCTGTTAACAATGATTCCAAGAACTTTTGAAAATATTATTAAAACGGCATTTGCAAATATAATTCTAAATTAAGAGCTTTTGATCTAACATTAAATTTTTATTCTCCATAAGGTTATAGCTTCCTAAGAAGAAAGTTTAACAAGACTTACCAGACTCAAAATATCAAAATTTTAACAACCAATTGATGGTTCTACTGGTTTCCATAAGAAAATTCTCCTCGAAACTACTAAAAGAAAAGTGGCAGAGGCAACCGAAGAAGGCAAAAAAGTCTTTTGCAAAACAAAAACTAGAAATTTGTTTAAGAATCCAATTATTGTTTAAAATTTTACCATTAATAATTTTTGATAACGATTTAAGATTATGAAGTTCTATTATGAATTTTACTCTTTGATAACCTATGTTTAAATTTTTATTAGGACCAAAATAAATTATAATTTTCATTTCAACTACAAAAACCCTCATAATATTAAAAAGGGGAAAAACGTTAGATTAGTTATGTTCAGAATTAAACTCTTTAAACATTTATCTACCTAAAATGTGTTACTTTTAGAAGGTATGTTATTAACTTTCTATTTGTACTTGTATTAATTTATTTCATTTTATTATTTGTTGTATTTTCAAATTGATTTTGATATCAATCTTGTCTATTTATATATTTTTTATACTTACATATATGTTTTTTTCATTGAAACAAACGTTTATTAGCTTATTAAATATAATGAATTCATGTTGTTTTATTATATCCTTGCATGAATGATTACTTTTATTTCCTTTTAAAAATGAATTTCGAAGATAAAGCCGAAACGGTGAGTGAGAATAAAAATTAGACGAAAGTGACGATATTTACTGGAGCTTTCATCTACACGCTCCTTTTTCTAGCCATCTACACCTGAGCCAGCAAGATTCGTCTTCCCTCCATCCTTACATTCTCCAGATTTACAGAGAAGGCGCCGTCCTCTTTAACATATCCAGACCTTCTTGACGGGGACTATACCACTACATTATCAGCTTTATTTGTTATCCAGAGCAATTTAAATGCATTCGTAATTGCTCATTCTCACCTCTTCTCTTGTAGATTCTGTACTCTGTTTTCTTATTTTTAGTTACGTTTGCACTGCTCTTTTATTTTCACAGCTTTAATTCTATAATGCTGTAACGCTACAATATGGATCCATTTATGTGGTTTATACTATTTAATGTTATTCGTAAGTGACCAACCTATTATAATAATTAAAGATTATTGTATTACAGGCCTGAAGTTGTTCCTGTAAGGCCGAAACTAGTTGCTCCTGTATTTATAATAAAATTGATTTTAAAGTTTTATTCTTCAATTGAAAAAATTAGACTTTTACAGTGATTTTGTTTCTTTTCCTGCATTAAAAACATAGATAAATGATACGCCACTGAACAAGAAGGATGTTTACCTTCCCCCTTGTGCCCGCTTCCTCACTTCCTCTACAGATGTTGCTAACACAACAATCGCCTACAAACTCGTTTTCACGCTCCCTCTATTAGTAATTGCTCGGAGGGATGTTCGCTATTTTGGTTACACACCTGATTGGTTAGCAAAAAATTGACAGGACTACGTTAGTTAGGTTAGTTATTTTATGGTTATTTTGTGGTTCATTTTGAGTTTATTTCGTACTTTAATTGAAAAATTTTTGTGGTTTAAGTTATTTTAGTGCATTTAATTGCTTAAAAATGCCAGTGAATTGTATTGTGTGCTCGAGAAAGTATCTCAAGTTCAGTTCGATAACGTTTCATAGGTAAGTAAATAAAAACCATTACCGTTGCATCACACTTTTTTGAGGGGTATCATAATTCAAAATAAGGTTTAAACAACAACAATTTATTTTAAAGTTTAAAATAACATTCAACGTCGAATTTCGAATTATTTTATTGTGCCTGTGTTTAATAACTTTGAATTTATTAATAGGCTATCTTTAAATTAAAGTTATATTGTTATGCACACTGTACATTTAAGAAGGCTCTAGTGGCATTTACTTTAGTTATAAAATCTTAGTATTGCTTTATTTTAATGACAAAATATATTGTTAGAACACCATAGTTATTTTAAAGTATACTATGTTGCATTCTGTATTACATGAAATCCTATATACCTACCTATATGAATAAGAAAACACTATACCTATTTAGGTTTCCAAAAGATCCTCAAACTAGATATATTTGGATGAAGAGTTTGGGTATACATGGAGATGAAGAGTGTATTCAGTAGAATTTGTTCAAGACATTTTGAGGATTATGCCTTTGCTAAGTCTCCAGGAGGAATAATGTTTTTAATGAAAGGAGTAATGCTCTTATTTTACTCACATCCTGAAGCTGTTCCTCAACTGGAAACTATGTCACATTCTAAACCTTCTACATCTGAAACTAAGTGAGTATTTGAACAAAAACTATAAATAATAAAAATGTTTTTTTGTTTTTGTTTAATTAATTTGAAGTATTAGTACGGGAACCAATAAATTTTGTAATTTTTTAATTACCTATTCATGTTATTTTAATAACACAATAATATATGTAATTATTATGATATGTTTTCTTATTGTCTAAATTAAAATAGGTTTCATTTATCTCAAGTGAATGTATATTATATTTACTTATTATACATATAGTTACACGTCACATAATTAATTTAATTTTTAAATTGTGTAGTAGGAAAATGGTTAGTATCGCATCATCCTGGAAATATCTAATTCGTATTCTTCGAGACTTGTCTCGATTCTGCTTACGATCCTTTAAGTCTTTCAAAGTCATCCGTTTTTTCCACAGGTACAGTCTGAAGAACATCTAAAGGCATCCCCTTGAAAGGCGATGGTCACATATTTACTGACTTTTCTCGTTCAAACGTCCACGACGAGATTAAAAAATAATTGAGCAGTATAAGAACCGATAATTAAATCAATCTCTTAAGGCTAAGACACGCTAAGATACTTCTGGGTGAATATAACCAGGAAACCATGGCAGGAAACATCGGAAGCCTGTGTGAGATCTGTATACCCCACTGATCTGTATTATTTTACTGGATAGGATATAGAGGCTATGTTTAACATACTAATAAACCATTCCACCAAGGAGACCGGAAGTGCAACATTGCTGGCCGATTTGGTCAAATTATGGTGGGTTTACAGAACTGAAATTTGGGATAATTTGACATACCTAACCTATAATTTAATTACTTTTTTTTCTTATTCTTCTTCTATTCCTTTTGCGGGCGATGTGCTTCGGGAAAATTCACCCATGATTTAATTTTTTATGAAAGAAAACATAAAAATGGAAACGTGAAGCATATTGTGTCTTCAGGAATGAACGTTTATTATTTATTTCATACTCTTTTTACTTTGTTTTCCACAATAAAACAACTCATCGTAGCTTGTTGACACAATTAAATGACAAATAGAAATAGAGGTTACGTTAAATAACATCCGGTCACATACTTTGATTTTCTTTTACTATACGGAGAATGGTCGCACTACGCAGCTTTCTGAGTGCCTTTTAAAAGGAGATAGAAAACTCCGCCATTTTGAACCCTTATTACGTGTTGCCTACATCTTGGCGCAATATTTTTAATAGGTGCGTTTTAATCATCCGCTTCTGCTTCGGAATTGTCGGTTTCCTTGTTTTAATCTGACAGGTTAGAACGACTGAACCGACAATTCCGGAAGCAGAAGCGGATGATTAAAACGCACCTGATATTTTGCTTGCTGCTGTCAGTGTCAGTGAATATTGTTTTTGGAGTCACAGTTTATTGCTAAAGAATCAGTTAGCTCACTCGGACCAGTTGAAAGTTCCAAAATAACATCAACTCCAGGGATACAAATTCAGGATACGCAGAAGACTGCTGTTTTATTATAGGCGTTTGTCATATATTGTATTATCTGAGTTGCGCAGTGTATAAACTGGAACATTGAGATAAAAAGTGCCGACGCAGAGTGAGCGATCTGATTCTTTAACTATAAATTGTGTCATAGGGTTCAAAATGGCCGCGCCCTGTGTCGGACCTCTCTCTTGCCCCGTATAGTAAAGAAAATCAAAGTATGTGCATCCGGTCCACCATATTAGGTCTTTTCCTTTGCATCGAAAGTGTAGGACCGAGCTACACCACTTCTGAAAATATCGTTCCATTTATACAAATTGTATGGATGGAACAATATTTTCAGAAATGACGTAGCTCAGTGCTACACTTTCGATGCAAAGAAAAAGACCTATTATTTGCCCAAATCGGCCAATTTTTCGGAACGTTTTTTAGGGGGCTATATCCTATCCAGTAAAATAATACAGATCAGTGGTATACCCATTTATAAATGGTAATGTTAGTACCCGTGACGCCATCTATGTTTCAGCTTCATATAAGTGTTTCTCCTTATATCACAGTCATCTGTAGTCTGTGACCCCGTAAGATTATAGATCGTACGTAGATGCCGCCACGAGTACTAAATAAGAGTCAGATGCCCATTGTCTCGTATTACAAGTTCGTATTTCATCTTGAGTTTTGTCTTGTATTATAACCATTACTGAATTACTGTGTTTATCAGAATACTAGAGAATAAAAGCTTACAACAAGGTGTTGTTTTATTGAGTAGTGTATAAATAAGGCATACATCACAGCCTGCATCTGCCTGAGCAAGAACAGGCTTCGTATTGTAACAGGGATCCTTACCGGGCATTATCGACTTAAAGGACACCTTAGTAAACTGAGAGTAGTAGATTCTGTGAGGAGGAGGACGAAACCTCCATTCACATTCTAACTGAATGTGTAGTACTCCAGAATCCAAGGGCACTATACCTAGTAGGAGGATATCAAATAGAAAAGAGAGAGATTTACCTAACACGAAGCCACTCCAAAACACTTCCTTGGGAAGATAGGATTGGAAGGGTCGTTATAGGCATTGAGACATTTCCTTGGTGCATTAGCAACAGAAGGGGCACAATAAATCTGTTAGGTCGCAGTGTATTAACACCCGCCCATTCCCAACAACATCTCAAGTGAATGTATATTATATTTACTTATCACGTCTCATAATTAATTTAATTTGTAAATTGTGTGGTAGGAAAATTGTTGGGTTTTATTTATCTGTAGTTAATGAATATTAGTTTTAGTTATCTAGGTACCTGTCACATAATTATTTGATTTATAAATTATGTGAAAGGAAAATTGTTGGCAACTAAATTATTATTATTATTATTATTATTATTATTATTATTATTATTATTATTATTATTATTATTATTATTATTATTATTATTATTATTATTATTATTATTATTATTATTATTATTATTATTATTATTATTATTATTATTATTATTATTATTATTATTATTATTATTATTATTATTATTATTATTATTATTATTATTATTATTATTATTATTATTATTATTATTATTATTATTATTATTATTATTATTATTATTATTATTATTATTATTATTATTATTATTATTATTATTATTATTATTATTATTATTATTATTATTATTATTATTATTATTATTATTATTATTATTATTATTATTATTATTATTATTATTATTATTATTATTATTATTATTATTATTATTATTATTATTATTATTATTATTATTATTATTATTATTATTATTATTATTATTATTATTATTATTATTATTATTTGTTGTGGATCTGCAAGAAATTCAACTCCCGATACAGAGGACAAAGGTTCTACTTCTACTTCTACTTCCAACATCTCAAATTTGGTGTCTCAGGATGCCATAAAAGAGTTGAAACTTAAGCATTTGGAGAAACTTTTGAAGCAAAAAGATCTAACAATTGCAAATCAGGAGATTGCCATAGAAGCACTTAAGAACGAAAACTCACTCTTACGGAAGTTTATCCCAGATAACTCTACAAAGCCATCAATTGCTGCAATGCCACCTCCTCCTAATTCCTGGGCATCAAGGAAACTCTCAGCCAACAATCACCAACCGTCAACTAGCGTAGTTAACTCTGCACAAGCACATGATGTAGTCACCAAAGCAGCTGTTGCAAATGCGGTTCATAATGTTGAATCAAGAAGACTTCTAAATACTGTCATCCATTTAGATAAAGATGCGCATTGTGAAAAAGAGAATTCTCTACCTAGAAGGAAACCTGGGAGAAATATATTGATTGGATCCGGTTCGAATGACTCAAATTGTCCTTTTAAAGCTGCTTTATCCACTGTTAGCAATGATAAGCTAAGATATTACCATGCCACCCGATTCGACCCTGATACAGATAAGAATGAACTCTCTAACTATTTAAAAGGAATTGCCAGCAGTATTAAAGTGGAGAAACTGAAGTCTCGCCAACCGCATCTTTATTCTTCTTTTAAAATCACGGTAGATGAAACTGAATTCGATAAAATTCTTATTAACGAAATATGGCCAAGTAAGGTTGTTCTAAATAGATTTTTATTTCGGAGAAGATACCCAAATAACGACGAACATCTATCCCAGTCCAACTACGCAGACAGAAGTTAATTTATCCAGTGATTTGTTCAGTTTATTTGGATGTTCAGTATTTCATTTAAATGTGCGAAGTTTATTTAACAAAGTTGATGTCTTAAATACCTTTTTATATGAAAATCCATTCAACATACTGTGCGTTTCTGAGCATTGGCAGGATACTACAGGTATAAATTCGATTAAGTTACTTAATTATAACTTGGTTTCCTCGTACTGTCGTTCTAAGAGAAATACGCATGGAGGGGTTGCCATTTATGCCAATGAAAATTTTAATCTGCGGGCACTAGACGTATCCTCCTTCTGTAAACCGGTCGATGCTGAGTTTTGTGCCGCGGTGTTGAAAGAATCTAATTGTGTCGTAGTCACTTTGTATAGGTCATCTAGTAAAGGTGATGTTAATATATTTATTGATCGGTTTCTTAATTTGATCGACCATTTATGGAAAAACTATAAAAGAATCGTAATTGCAGGAGATATAAATTTTAATATAGATGATGACACTCAACATTCAAAATATTTGCGCAACATTTTCTGTATGTATGGTTTGAAACATATGATTCACACCCCTACAAGAATTACGCTAACTACAGCATCTTGTCTTGATAATGTAATTACAAATATCGATAGTGATAGTCTTACAGTCGGTGTGTGTGAACCACTTGTTTCTGATCATTGTGGTAATTTCCTGTTTTTTGATATACCGTTAGTTAAAAACAACATGTGTTACAAAAAGAGGGTTATAAATGATCATACGCTAGTTGAATTTGCCAGTGATATAAATGATTTTAATTGGATGTATTTTAATTTTAATGATTTGAATTCTGATCAGTCTGCAAATATAATAACAGATATTCTAAAACAAAAAGCTGAAATCAATTTTCCTCTTAAGTCAGTGTATTATAAGAGACCTGAAATTAAATGGTTTACTGACGACTTAAGGGATATGCGAAAATTAGTATTTACCTCTAGAAAAGCTTTTTTAGATACAAAAGATCTTTTACAGTGGGATATATATTGTGAATATCGCAAACATTATAAAAGAGCCCTTAAAGAGGCAAAAAGAAACGCTTATGCTAAGGCTATTAACACTTCTTGTAATAAAAGCAAAACAATTTGGAATATTGTTAACAGAGAAAGGGTTGGTAAACATTCCTCAACTGCTTGCTCTTCTTTAGAAGCTGAACAATTTAGTATCTTTTTTTCGACTATCAGTGATACAATTTTAAGTACTATAGATACTCCACCAATAGATCCCGTGACCTATCTAAATAGCCTCCCCAAGCCTTCTTTTTCCTTCTTTATGTCTGCTATACTTGAATCTGATGTTAGGGAAGCAGTATTGCAGTTAAACAACAAGCCAGGAGTAGACTACTATGGGCTGAATACTGCAATGATTAAAGCTTCTGTTGTTTCTTTGATTGAGCCGTTGACCACTCTTTTCAATAAATGTGTGGAAGAAGGTAACTGGCCTTCTACGCTTAAAGTGTCGAAAATCATACCAATTTATAAAAAAGGAGACAAAGAATTAGTGGACAATTATAGACCGATTGCGATAGTGCCAGTTATTTCTAAAATCTTTGAAAAAATTATAAAAATAAAAATCTTATCATATCTAGAAAGTAAATCATTGTTGTCTCCGGCCCAGTTTGGTTTTCAAAAACACAAATCTACCATTAACGCTATATGTGCTGTGCTAGAAAATGTCGTCGAAGGGATTGATCAGGGTACAGAAACATACGCTGCATTCTGCGACTTGACCAAGGCCTTTGATTGTGTTAATCATGATATTCTAATTAAAAAATTAGAATATTATGGATTTAGAGGTAATATGCTAAGCTTACTCAAATCTTATTTGCTTGAAAGAAAAACGTATGTCAGTTACAATAATGTGGAGTCAAGTTTAACTGTAGTATTAAGTGGAGTGCCGCAAGGGTCCGTATTAGGTCCTATTATATTTCTAATTTATGTCAATGACCTGCCTTCGGCTATTAATCAAGTGAACTCTGTTATTCTATTTGCAGATGACACCACTCTATTGGCTAGAGGTGACGAAGAGTTGAGCAAAGAAATTTTAAACAAATCTAAAACTTGGTTTTCGGTAAATAAGCTTAAATTAAACGAAAATAAGACTCAACATATGCTGTTTAGCTCAGACAAGTTAGCTACTAAATCTGAACCCGTAAAGTCTTTAGGCATAACTCTTGATACCAGATTGAACTGGTCTAGTCACTTGGATGTTCTTTGCTCAAAACTGTCGTCACAAATTTACGTTATGAGACAAATACGGGGTGGCATTAAAAATAATAATATTATGACAACTGTTTATTACGCACTAATACATAGCTATCTTAGCTATGGCATAACCTTATGGGGTCGTACGCACTATGCGGATAAAGCATTTTCTTTGCAGAAAATGGCAGTGCGCATAGTTGATGGTGCCGAATGCCGTGCTCATTGTCGTGAGCTATTTAAAAAATATCGAATTTTACCATTACCTTGTTTGTACATATTTGAAACTCTATTAGTCATACATAAGAACATTTTGAACATTACAACACATTCAGATGTTCATGCGTACTCTACTAGAGGGGCGAACAATCTTCTAAGCTTCTTCTCTAGAGTGTGCATGACCAAAACTAATAAATTAGATATAGATATGTACAACAAGATTAATAATTCATTTAGATCGGAACGTTTTAATAAGATGCCACACCGTAAGTTTCGTATTTTTGTAAAAACATTCTTACTCGCCCACTGTTTTTATTCCATCGATGAATATTATAATTTTAACGTA
This sequence comes from Psylliodes chrysocephalus, assembly GCA_927349885.1. Taxonomy (NCBI): domain Eukaryota; kingdom Metazoa; phylum Arthropoda; class Insecta; order Coleoptera; family Chrysomelidae; genus Psylliodes; species Psylliodes chrysocephalus. Next base: position 59,393,870 of record OV651822.1, on the reverse strand, counting down.
TAATATTTATAGTTTTAATGTGTCTTTTTGTTATTCTTTTATTTTATTCACAGACGAAATATGTCGTTCTTGTATTGTACCTCGTAAATATTTTTAAATTTTATTGTATTACTTGTATTTTATCTCTTTGTATTTTTTTCACTGCACCTTTTATCATTTTACCATTTTATCATTTTAGTATCCATAGTTATAAGGACTGCAAATGTACATTCTTGTATGTAATAGGGGTCAATAAACGAATCTATCTATCTATTATTATTATTATTATTATTATTATTATTATTATTATTATTATTATTATTATTATTATTATTATTATTATTATTATTATTATTATTATTATTATTATTATTATTATTATTATTATTATTATTATTTTTTTTTTTTTTTTTAATTGGTGTCATCGGCGTCGACTACTACGGCCATTAGCCTCGTGTTCTGTGTAGGCTTTGTTACTGTTTCCCAGAGCCACTTTAGGAACAGCACTGTTAATTAGAACCCAACAGTGAATGGTCGAGTGGGGAATCCTACCAAGGCATCAGAATTAATTTTAAATAATTAAATTAAATGAAAAAATTCCGGCCAACGGTGGGATTCGATCCTGAGACCTTTCGATCTCAAAGTCATGACTCTAACCACTGAGCCAACCCACCCCCTTATTATTATTATTATTATTATTATTATTATTATTATTATTATTATTATTATTATTATTATTATTATTATTATTATTATTATTATTATTATTATTATTATTATTATTATTATTATTATTATTATTATTATTATTATTATTATTATTATTATTATTATTATTATTATTATTATTATTATTATTATTATTATTATTATTATTATTATTATTATTATTATTATTATTATTATTATTATTATTATTATTATTATTATTATTATTATTATTATTATTATTATTATTATTATTATTATTATTATTATTATTATTATTATTATTATTATTATTATTATTATTATTATTATTATTATTATTATTATTATTATTATTATTATTATTATTATTATTATTATTATTATTATTATTATTATTATTATTATTATTATTATTATTATTATTATTATTATTATTATTATTATTATTATTATTATTATTATTATTATTATTATTATTATTATTATTATTATTATTATTATTATTATTATTATTATTATTATTATTATTATTTATTATTATTATTATTATTATTATTATTATTATTATTATTATTATTATTATTATTATTATTATTATTATTATTATTATTATTATTATTATTATTATTATTATTATTATTATTATTATTATTATTATTATTATTATTATTATTATTATTATTATTATTATTATTATTATTATTATTATTATTATTATTATTATTATTATTATTATTATTATTATTATTATTATTATTATTATTATTATTATTATTATTATTATTATTATTATTATTATTATTATTATTATTATTATTATTATTATTATTATTATTATTATTATTATTATTATTATTATTATTATTATTATTATTATTATTATTATTATTATTATTATTATTATTATTATTATTATTATTATTATTATTATTATTATTATTATTATTATTATTATTATTATTATTATTATTATTATTATTATTATTATTATTATTATTATTATTATTATTATTATTATTATTATTATTATTATTATTATTATTATTATTAATATTATTATTATTATTATTATTATTATTATTATTATTATTATTATTATTATTATTATTATTATTATTATTATTATTATTATTATTATTATTATTATTATTATTATTATTATTATTATTATTATTATTATTATTATTATTATTATTATTATTATTATTATTATTATTATTATTATTATTATTATTATTATTATTATTGTTTCTTATATAATAAATGTTTACTAGAAGGGTATTGGCCAGAAAGTCTAAAAATTAGTAAGGTTGTACCCTTACATAAAAAAGGGAGTATAGATGATGCCAACAACTATAGGCCAATTGCTATAGTGCCCATATTAGGCAAAATATTTGAAATTCTTATTAAAGATAGGCTTATTAATTATTTAGAAAATAAAAAATTGTTATCACCACATCAATTTGGGTTTAGAAAAAATAAATCTACAGTCAAAGCGATAGCTGCTTTAGTTGAGAGCGTAGTTGAAGGATTGGATGACGGTACAAGCACGTGTGTCACACTGTGTGACCTGTCTAAAGCATTCGATTGCGTAAACACGGAGTTACTAAAAAATAAACTGGAATTTTATGGAATTAGGGATAAAACATTAGATCTGTTATCTTCATATTTAACTAATCGACAGCAATTTGTAAACTACGAAAACATCAATTCATCATTAACACCGGTAACTAGAGGAGTACCACAAGGCTCCGTTTTGGGCCCTATTTTATTTCTCATTTACATTAATGATCTTCCATGTAGTTTAGAAGATTGCTCAGTCATTATGTTTGCCGATGACACTACTATCCTAAATAGGGATAAATTGGTGCCCAGGGCCTTGTGTATGTCATCAGCGGAAGAATGGTTTGCTACAACCCATTTAAAATTAAATGAAGAAAAAACACAAAAAATGACTTTCACATCAAGCAAAAACATCCAAAAGATGGAACCAATTAAAACACTTGGCATAACTTTAGATTCAAACCTAACTTGGGGGCCTCATATTGATGCTACTACCGCAAAAATTTCATCGCAAATATTTGCGTTAAGACAAATGCGACAGAGTCTTGAACAACCTATTTTAAAAATGGTTTATTACGCACTAGTACATAGTCATTTGTCGTATGGAATTTTGTTATGGGGAAATAGCTGTAGAGCAAACAAAGTATTTTTTCTTCAAAAAGCAGCTATCCGACTAATAGCAGATGTCGAATATAGGGAACCTTGTCATGAACTGTTCAAAAGATACGGGATTCTTCCACTTCCATGTGTCTTTATATTAGAAACATTAAAGGAAATTCATCTAAATATTAATAAATTTGAGACACATGCAGAGAATCATAATCACGACACGAGGAATGCAGGAAATCTTATAATGCCCCGATCTAGAATTCGGATAAGCCAATATAATAAACTCAATGTAAATATTTATAATGTCTTTCAAAATTGTAATAAAGCCAAAAATTTTAAACTTATGACTCAAGAAAAATTTCAAAAGTTTGCTAAGGAGTTTCTTCTCAAACATTGTTTTTATAGCGTTTATGAATATTTTAACTTTTTTAAATAAATGTGTATGTGTTTTATATATAAATGTGTATGTGTTCTATAAATAGATGTATGTATTCTTTAAATAATTATTATTTTAATGTTCTTGTTTTAATTACTATTAGTTAACATTACTTGTTTTAACAAAAATGTTTGGTCTGTTTTGCACTGAAATATTTTATTTTTTATTTTCTATTTTAGCTTTTTTTGCTATTAAACATTTCAATATGTAAACCTGTAACAGACTAATATTAGCTTTAAATTTTGTGACACTGTATTATGTATTATATATTTTATGACTACAATGTACTTTATGTATGAAATTGTCAATAAACAACAACTACTACTATTATTATTATTATTATTATTATTATTATTAATATTATTATTATTATTATTATTATTATTATTATTATTATTATTATTATTATTATTATTATTATTATTATTAATATTATTATTATTATTATTATTATTATTATTATTATTATTATTATTATTATTATTATTATTATTATTATTATTATTATTATTATTATTATTATTATTATTATTATTATTATTATTATTATTATTATTATTATTAATATTATTATTATTATTATTATTATTATTATTATTATTATTATTATTATTATTATTATTATTATTATTATTATTAATATTATTATTATTATTATTATTATTATTATTATTATTATTATTAATTATTATTATTATTTTTTTTTTTTTTAATTTGGTGTCATCGGCGTCGACTACTACGGCCATTAGCCTCGTGTTCTGTGTAGGCTTTGTTACTGTTTCCCAGCGCCACTTTAGGAACAGCACTGTTAATTAGAACCCAACAGTGAATGGTCGAGTGGGGAATCCTACCAAGGCATCAGAATTAATTTTAAATAATGAAATTAAATGAAAAAATCCCGGCCAACGGTGGGATTCGAACCTGAATTATTATTATTATTATTATTATTATTATTATTATTATTATTATTATTATTATTATTATTATTATTATTATTATTATTATTATTATTATTATTATTATTATTATTATTATTTTTATTATTATTATTATTATTATTATTATTATTATTATTTTTATTATTATTATTATTATTATTATTATTATTATTATTATTATTATTATTATTATTATTATTATTATTATTATTATTATTATTATTATTATTATTATTATTATTATTATTATTATTATTATTATTATTATTATTATTATTATTATTATTATTATTATTATTATTATTATTATTATTATTATTATTATTATTATTATTATTATTATTATTATTATTATTATTATTATTATTATTATTATTATTATTATTATTATTATTATTATTATTATTATTATTATTATTATTATTATTATTATTATTATTATTATTATTATTATTATTATTATTATTATTATTATTATTATTATTATTATTATTATTATTATTATTATTATTATTATTATTATTATTATTATTATTATTATTATTATTATTATTATTATTATTATTGTGTCCCAAGTAATCTACTTTTAAATAAATTGGAATATTATGGTATAAGAGGGAGGGAATTACAGTTGTTTGATTCATACTTAAAGAACCGAAGACAGTTTGTAACGTGTAACAATAAAGAATCTACCATTCTACCAATTTCAAATGGTGTGCCTCAAGGCTCTATATTAGGACCGATTTTATTTATTATTTTTATGAACGATCTTCCAGGCGCAATTGAAAATTTTTGTGTATTATTCGCTGATGATACCACAGTTCTCTCTAAGGCTAATCAATTAGGAGGGTTAGATCAAGTGGGAGATTGGTTTACGGCAAACAAACTAAAATTAAATGAGTTAAAAACAAATAACTTATTGATAACATCAGATAAATGGGCCCTTAAATCAGAACCAGTGAAACTACTGGGAATTTACTTAGATTCCAACTTAAATTGGTCACCTCATATTAATTATATTTGTTCTAAATTAGCATCTCAAATATTTGTACTACGTCAACTAAAGTCATGCCTACCAGATAATCTACTAAAAAGTGTATATTTTTCACTAATCCACAGCAACTTAAATTATGGCGTTTTACTTTGGGGTAATTCTACCAATGCGCATAAGGTTTTCGTGCTCCAAAAGACAGCAGTACGACTAATAGATGGCGCCGCCTTTAA
>OV651822.1:59183431-59385931 GCA_927349885.1 Psylliodes chrysocephalus | reverse complement strand
TATTTCTAACTGACAAGAATTCATCGAAATTAAGTTTTATTATTCAAAATATTGTGTATTAGAAAACCTTGACAATATTTTAAAACAGTGATTATGAACTTATCATTTATTACATAAGTATCGCTTTATTCTAAACTGTTATTATAACATTTGTCTTTGTTTTGTTTTCCAGATATAACCCAACTATTTAATAAAATGAATTACAATTGTTTTTTAACCCTACTTTCCCAATATTAAAAACCATAAATATTTTGTGCACAAAATTTAATTAACTTAAAAGGGATTAACAACAAACATTCTTTATTCTATTTTTTATTACATATACAGTGTGTCTGAAAAAGTTGGCAACAAATGGGAAACTTTTTTATTATTAAGTTTAGGAAAAAACGTCATTCTTCATAAAAAGTTCTGTAAGGCCTAAAACCCAATATACGATAATCAGATATCGAAATTTTCCAATCGTATACGAGGTTTGTCAAAAAGTATGAATTTTGCTTAAGAGTAAAGTACCTTTATTTTCGACAATATCTAAAAAAATGAATGTAATATTCAATTCTAATCAACTTTTCTTAATGAAAATTTTCGATTTTGTCAAAAATAAACGTACTTTACTCTTGAGCAAAATTCATACTTTTTGACAAACCTCGTATACGATTGGAAAATTTCGATATCTGATTATCGTATATTGGGTTTTAGGCCTTGCAGAACTTTTTATGAAGAATGACGTTTTTTCCTAAACTTAATAATAAAAAAGTTTCCCATTTGTTGCCAACTTTTTCAGACACACTGTATAAGCGGTACTCATAACAAATCAATAAAAATAATTTACAAAAGAATCGATATTATTAAAAAATATTAGTACAAAAATTTAGAATTTATAAAACCTATCATTGCAACGTTTATTCAAATTATTTGTGTATAAAAATAATGTATGTTTTTAATTTAAAAAATATATGTATTGGTCGACTGAAAAATTCATTTTTGACATCTCATATTAGAAACATTGATCCATTGAAATATCTCAAAACTATAATATAAATCAAAAGCATTTCTATTGACATTTATTTGATACGCTACTGGATAATAAAACTAACAAACCCCGCTCTTCCCCTCCTAACAACTGGCTTGTATATGTTGCTTTCAAACAAACGCAATGTAAATTTTTGACATTCAGTTATCTATTATTATTTATTTATCTGAGATCTAGACTTTCTGAGGGCTATGGTTGGCAGACATTGTTAAAAGTCTTGTTCTGTAATCCATACCTGGCTGTTCTGCTACAGTTTGAAAGTTTTATTGTTTTTATTGGATCATTTGATAAATTTGGAAATCGTTATTAGTTGTTTGGAGAAGTTAAATTGAATATTTACGATAATTCAATATGCAAAGTTCATATTTTAAGACATTATTGCAAGAAAACCCAGACGTTGGTCAGAGGTAAATATGAGAATTTTTACCCTTATTTTATGCATTTTTCTTAGTTAATCAGCAAACTTTTATGCTTGAAACTAATATAATTTTTTCGTAGGTATCTATTGAAGCTGAAATTGATTAAGAATTTGGACCCTTTCACATTTTCAACTTCCGATTTAGAGTACAGTGTTAATGGCATTCCACTAGTCACATATCCCGATATATTTTCATATATGGTATTGACTCACAGTTTTTATACTCATGAGCAGATGAAAGCCTACAAATCCCTTGATGCTCATAAATATTATTCAGCGGGTTTTGTCCTAAAAGTAGGAACAAGGATTTTGAATGAATTTTATGTCATGGTTGGAAAGGTACCTAATTTTTTTATGTTTTTCATGATCTATTTCACATAAATATTTTACATTGTAAAATGTATATTAATGTAGTTAGTCATGTTTTTTACACATTTTCTTTTTGTAGGTCAAACATTCTCAAAGAGCCAATGCTAAACCCCTTGAGGCTTGGTGTATTATCACTAGTGATGGTTCGATTTCAAGTGGTCACTGTACATGTATGGCAGGTAATAGCGAAGTATGTAGCCATGTTGGTGCTTTGCTATTTGCGGCTGAATATGCAAACAGAAATAAAAGTACCGTTTCCTGTACAGATGTAGCTGCTTTGTGGCCCATGCCATCACTGTCTACAGCAGTGCCTATTGTCCCAATAGCCAAAATGGACTTTGGTATAGTGGCTTCTGTACAACAACGCAGAACTGTACCTACGATGTCTAAAGAAGGTGTAGTAAATTTATTAAAAAGGGTTGAAAGTTTGTCTCGTACTGCTAGCCTCATGAGGATAGTGGAACCATTTGGAAGCAAACTGCAGGCAGCCTCAGAAGTAAGATTACCAAACATATTAGATATTTTTCAAGAAATATATATTTCTAAAAATTATATTGAATTAATGGAAATCTCAAGAAAAATTGATGTCTTTGACTGCAGAGCAAATATCATTAATTGAGCAGTATACCCAAGGACAACATGCAACTAATAATTGGTTTTTACAAAGAGCAGGAAGAATAACTGCTTCAAAACTGAAAGCTGTTTGCAGGACAAATAAAGAATCGCCTTCTCTGTCGCTTATTAAAAGTATATGCTATCCGGTAAACTCTGCATTTCATACAAAAGCAACAGAATGGGGATTAGAGCATGAATCTGTTGCTGTTGGAGAATACCAAAAAGTAATGGAGGAACAACATGAAAATTTAATTATCAATGATGTGGGCCTCGTTGTAAGTTCCAGGTGGCCACAATTGGGAGCATCTCCAGATAGAATAGTGTATTGTGAGTGTTGCTTAGGAGGAGTTTTGGAAGTAAAATGTCCTTATCTTTTATATAAAAATGGCACTAAAGATATTAGGGAATATTGTAGTTTTAAAAACTCTTGCCTATCTCTAAAAGATGGTAAAATCTTTTTAAAACGAGATCATTCTTACTTTTATCAAGTACAAATGCTTGTGTGCAATTTGAAATATTGCGATTTTGTAATTTGGTCTCCATTCATTTTTTTTACTGAAAGAATATTTCCAGATTTACATTTTTGGGATACAAATTCAAAAATTGCATTAAAATTCCATACTGAAATTATAATGCCAGAACTTTTGGGTAGATATTTCACAAGAAGTGAAGGATCTACAAAATTGATTTTTTGGTGCAAATGTAAGAGTGTAGATGATGGAACGCCAATGATTTGCTGCGACAATAACAATTGCCAAATTAAATGGTTCCATTTTAAATGTGTAGGTCTTTCAAATATGCCAAATAATGAATGGATATGTGACTTTTGTAAATAGTATAATTTTATACTATGCCAAACCGCAAAATTATCTGGATATTTGATTTTCATCCTGTAAAGTTTTTTCCTCGATTTTTGATGGTATGAAAACAAGTTTTAGTTTATTTTGTGAAAAATATATATTAGACATTATTAATTAAAATAATTATTTTGACTCATGTCCAGTTAATTTTGCAGTTGAGTATATTTACAAAAAAATATTTTTGTTATATTTTTAATTTAATTGTTAATAAATTAAGTGTAGTAAGTTTGACTTTTATTTTATTTATTGAATTATTAATAAAAAAAATCTTTAATTATCGAAATAGACCAGTGGCCCAATTACAGGATAATGTAAAAAAATCAAAACTTAAGTCATTATTTCACTAAAATAAAGATATTTGACTTCTGTTTAAATTATTTTTAAAACAAGCAAAAGGTTGATCTTGTTTTTTTAAACATTACTTTATATTAAAATATATATTTAAAAGGTCTTTGATTATATTTAATATCCTCGGAGAAGTCCAGCTTAAAGTTGCATACTCAATTGAGTTCCAAATTACAATAACAAATAAAATTGACACAATATACAAAGAAATATTTATTCAAATTTACAAATATAGATCAGTAAGTTTAAGTTTTATATAAAATTCTAAAATACAAGTACAAGCTACAATATCAAATTACAATATATATACAACAATAAGTTTACAAAAAAAAACAAAATACAGAAAGAGAATACACAATATCAAAATATACAATATGTAATAGAATGATTGGAATATTACGTAAAAAAGGGGCTGATTGTAACAGTCGAAAAAAAATAAGATAAACGTGTCTCAAACGCGCTTACCTTCTGTGCTGCATCATATGGTTCGTCGGATGAAGTAGGTGGTAGTATTAGTCCAGTAGCCAAGACCGGGCCCGGTTACACAATTTATATAACAACGTTTATTATACAGGATTTATAATAGCGGATTTAACGGCACATACACACCACAAAGCGTTCGTCGCGGCAATTTCTGTAGTACTCTTCGTCCAACGGCGTTTCACTTGTCTTACAGTCAGACGAAGCGCATGTGTGGGCCAAAGTTTTAAGTAAGCGATTTGAGACAAAGCGCGAATATTTAAATAATAAAATAGGAATTAATTCATTCCGGAACATTTCCTGCCCCGAAAAAATGTAAATAATACATTTTTAAACTGATTAGACAATTCCCCAAAATAAAAACTAAATATTAAAGCAAAAAAAAGGAAAGTTCAAATAATAGAATTAAACCAAAAAACAATTATAAAATACTACAGGTAGCATATAAAAAAAAAAATTAATTATTAGGTAGTGGACACAGTTTTACCAATGGCCGTTTTAAAATAAAATTTTGTGTTTTTACCGTAGCTACTCTGGCTATGTTATCATTACCAAAATGCAGTTGAGTAACACGGCCTAACAACCATTTATTAGGAGGTAAATTATCGGTTTTAACCAAAACTAAAGTACCAAGTTTGGGGGTGTTAGCAGGGTCTAACCATTTGGCTCGCTGCTGTAGGGTATGCAAATATTCTTTATGCCAGCGACGCCAAATATCTTGATGGATGCGCTGTAACAATTGCCACCTAGAAAGGCGATTTAGGGGGACGTGTTCGAAACTGGGAACGGGAAATGCGGTTAAAGGTTCCATGGTCAAGAAATGACCGGGCGTTAAGGCGTTGATATCGTCGACATCATTAGATATGGCAACTAGTGGTCTAGAATTTAATATGGATTCTATAAGTGTCAGAACTGTATAGAATTCCTCAAATGTGAGAATTTGATCACCTACGACGCGGCGAAGGTGAGTTTTAACACTTTTAACGCCAGCTTCGGCTAGACCATTAAAGTGAGGAGCTCCGGCGGGGCTAGGAAACCATTGAATAGTTTCACTTGCGCTGGCCTGTTCCATAAGAGAAAGCAATTCGCGTTTTGCACCCATAAAATTTGTGCCACAATCACTGTATATCTGTGAGACTTTTCCACGCCTTGCAATAAATCTTTGTAGAGCGGCTAAAAATGTTGGTGTAGATAAATCACTGGCAAGTTCCAAATGTACAGCTTTGGTAGCCAAGCAGACAAAAATGCAGAGGTAAGCTTTGCAACTTTTTACTCCTCTGTGACGACTAATAGTTATATTAAATGGGCCTGCGAAATCAACAGCGGAGCGACCGAAAGGTTTTACCTCAGACACTCGAGACAGCGGCAAATTTCCCATTGGGGGTTGATAAGAGGTAGGAGATGTTTTCCAACAGCGTAAACATTTCGAAATCACTGAGTTAATGGCTCGTTTTGAGGATAGAACCCAAAACTGTTGAGCTAGTAAGAAGTGAGTACTTCTAAAGCTAGCATGAAAATACTTTTCATGAATGTGGCGAATGACGAGTGTAGTTAATAGACTTTGTCTAGGTAATAATATGGGGTGCTTAGATGAATAAGATATAGATGCATTATGCAGTCGACCTCCCACTCTAAGAATATTGTTATCATCTAAAAAAACATTCAACTTACGTAGAGGTTTAGAAAAACGTTTGGACTCAATTTCTTCCTGAAAGTGAGTATATTGAGTAGTTTTTAACAAAACAAGAAGGGCCGAATACAATTCGTCGGTGGAAAATATGCCACAATGTTTAGAAAGCGGGTGTTGACAATTGTAGATAAAGCGCAAGATGAAACTTAAAATATTTTGAATAGTAGTCAAAGAAGAATAATTTTCAAGCATAGAAATTACAAAACTCTCATTGTTATGATTGAGTAATGTTGAAAATAATATCATTTTACGTTGTTCTTCTTTGGGAAGCGTAACCTCATTAGCAGAAGATGGGAAGGTAGGCCAAGAACTTTCATCTTCGTAAAGAAATTCAGGACCGGTTAACCAATATTTATAGGTTAAGAAGTGGGAAGGAAGAGCCCCTCGCGAGGCTATATCTGCGGGGTTAATAGCAGTATTCACATACGACCAATTATCAGGAGAGAGATTTTCTTGAATGAAAGATACCCTGTGGGCGACATAAGTTTTCCAGCGATTGGGACATCCCTTTATCCAATGCAGTACGATTTGAGAATCGCACCACGCGCGAATTTTTATAAAGCTAATTTGGTTACAAAAATTCGTTTTAACATAAAGAATTAATTTAGTCAGCAGAACGGCTCCACAAAGCTCTAAGCGAGGGATAGTAAGTTTCTTGGTAGGTGCGACTTTAGATTTGGAACAAATAAATGATACTTGAACGGCATCTGTTTCGTCTTTAATACGAAAATATATTACACAACTATAGCCTCGTTCGCTAGAATCACAAAACCCATGAAGTTCGAATTGACAATAATTAGAATATGAAATTAACGTAGAATATTGACGAGGAATTTTTAAATCGGCAAGCAAAGGTAATTCTGACTGGTATTGTTCCCAAAGTTGAGTAATAGACTCATCTGGAACTACATCCCAATCTAACCCAGAACGCCATAATTTCTGAATTAAATGCTTGCAATAAAATGTGATAGGTGAAATAAAGCCTAACGGGTCATAAATTCTAGCAAGTTCAGAGAGAAGTGTGCGTTTTGTACAAGGTTTATTTTGGACAGGATTAACAAGAAAGAAGAATGCATCATCACAAGGATCCCACTGAAGACCTAAAACTTTTATAGAACTTTCATCAGAAAGCGAATTAAAATCGAGCGGTTGTTTAGCTAAATCAGAAGCGGGAAGAATTTTTAACAAATCAAGGTTATTACTTGACCATTTATGTAGTTGAAAGCCTCCTAATTTCATAAGAGAAACCAACTCAGAAACCAGCTGTTTGGCTAGTTTTAAACTAGAGCACGAGAAAACAAAATCATCAATATAGCAGTAATTTTCGATTGCATGTGCGGCTAGAGGAAATCTGTGTCCTTGGTCTTTCACTAATTGTTTGAGGATTCTTAACGCTAAAAATGGTGCACTACTAATTCCATATGTAACTCGAGTTAATCGATAATCCCGAACTGGTTGGGTTGGAGAAAATCTCCAAAGAATACGTTGATAATTGCAATCTTGCGAATTGACTAAAATCATTCGGTACATTTGTTTAATATCAGCACACACAGCAAAAGCATTAAGGCGAAAATATAACAAAATAGCACATATGTCCTGTTGTAACTTGGGTCCAACAAATAGACAATCATTAAGAGATTTCTGATTAGGTAAATGAGCAGAAGCGTTAAACACAACCCTTAATTTGGTTGAAATACTATGCGGCTTTACCACACAGTGGTGCGGAATATAATAAGCATTGGTTGAGGAAAGCGATTGACCAGAAATTAATTCCATATGGCCAAGGTCAAGAAATTCCTTTAAAAAAGCAGAATATTCTAAATACAAATTTTCATTCTTTAATAATCGGCGTTCCAGAGAATGAAAGCGAGATAAAGCAAGGTCACGAATACCAGCAAAAGGCGGAGGATCACTCTTAAAGGGCAGTGACACGCTATATCGACCATTAGTATAGGTATAAGAATCTAAAAACAATTTTTCACAAAGGTCATCATCACTAGAAAAGGTCGTAGTTTCGGGTATTTTTTCAACTTCCCAAAAATTGGTTAAAGTATTATTAAGTTCTCGAATACAAGAAGATTTGCAAAAAAACGTGGACATAACAGGACGAGGTATTGAAGAAGTTTTTCCCAAAATCACGTAACCAAAAATTGTATGAATGGCATCAGGTTCAGATATGGTTCCGGTAACATGTCCATTTAATAATAGTTTTGGAAAGACATCTGCCCCAAGTAACAGATCGACAGGACCTGGAGTAAAATATTTGGGATCAGCAAGCTTAAGATCTAAAAGATGAGACCAATTATGAATAGGTAATGTAGAATCAGGAAGGTTATCACATATTTGATTAACGATAATAGCATCTAGATATATTTTAGGTTCTGGCTGATTAAGGGGTTTGCACGTTACCCCTACACGAGCGGTGTCAAGGGTAGATGTCATCGAGTCTAAACCTCTAATATCTACGGAAAATTCGGTTTGGGCAAGATTTAGACGAGTAGCAGCTCGCTTGGAAATAAACGAGCTCATACTTCCTGAATCTAGTAAGCAACGATATGAGCGGTAAATTCCTCGATTATCAAGAACATCGATAAGGGCGGTAGCTAATAAAATTCGACTTGATTCTATTACTCCTTGAGCGGTAAGAATTTGATTTCCTAAAGTACTAGTACTGGTGAAATTTGGCAGAGACGTAGACGAAGTAGGAGGCAAGCGGTCCAAAGGGCGGTGATTTTGAGATATTTGCCGATCAAAATGCAACAAGCTATGATGTGATTTTGAAAAACAATATCTACAACCTTGAGTACTATTGCAAGACCTCAGGTCATGAGAACTACTCAAGCAATTATAGCACAAATGGTTAGATTTGCAGAAGGCATGTCTTTCAGAGGGCGACTTTGAAGCGAAATTCTGACATTTATAAAGCGAATGAGTTTCCTTGCAAAGAATACAATTAGAACTAGGCGATTTAGCGCCAGTATTCGTAAAAAACGAACGCGGACGTGGTGTGATAATCTTAGGTTTATTTTTTATATTTGAACTGGATGGCGAGTCCGAATCAATATTATCATAAGCTAAATATTGTTCGTTTAAGAATTTAATAAGACTTTTATAGCTAGGAACCTGACAAGAACGATGTTCAAGTTCGAAACGTAGTTTAGTTTCATTATCAAGTCGTTTAAGTAACATCATGGCTAGAATGAAATCCCAATGTTCAACCGGAAAACCTAAGATTTCTAGAGCGGCAATATTTTCTTTAAAAATATCAAGTAATTTTTCTAAAGCGTGCGGATTATTCGATTCAATTTTAGACGTGCTGTCAATCTCATTCCAATGAGCTTGTGCACATTTTCGTGGATTTGCATACCTCTCTTGTAAAGTATCATAAGCTAATTGATAATTATTAGAAGTTAAAGGCAAATGCCGAACTAAAGAATATGGTTTTCCATCCAAGCAAGAGAGTAAATAATCGAATTTTTCAATATTAGATAAATGAGGTTTTTCATGAACTAAATTATTAAAATGGTCTATAAATGAGCGAAAATTTCTATAATCGCCACTAAATTTCTTTAATTCAATCACCGGCAAACGAATATGAGATGAATTTGGATCTATATGAAAAAGTGTAGAATTATGCAAAGCAGTATTTTGATTAGCGTTTACTGGTTGAGTATCAGATTCAAATAATTCCGAAAATAATGCTTTAATCTTATAAAATTCTTCTAAAAACATTTCTTTGGTAGCATCTTCGCCCCCAGCATCTTCAGGGATAGCAAACAATGTGGCAAGAACATTATTATGATGTTTAAAAAAATCCTCTTTAAGACTATCAATATCTGCGCACCTTACTTTAAAGACATTTTTGAATGATTTATTACTATTCGCTTTATCAGCGAGCATACTAATTACGTTTATTTCATTTAAGCAAGAAGTTCTTAAAGTTTTATATTTAACAAGTTTTTCAACCATTGTAATAAATTAAATAAATCGAATCGCAAGCAAAACAAAATTAAAACCAAATTTATTTGTATCAGCTGATCAAAAGGCAATATTAATGTAGCGGCAGCGGTATCAAGCTCACCTCGATACGAAACACGGCGAAAAGGCGGGCGATTTTTCACAAATTTCAAAAATAACGAAATATACGGTAGCGGAGTAAACGACAAAGCGGTGATTGATAAACAGAGCGACAATTAGCGAAAAGGCGATAATAATAATAAATGAAGGCCACTTGAAGGCCGATTGATTGGAACCTGTGTACACTACCGATGTCGAACAACTTGAGCACGACTCGACTAAAAAAATGACCAATATGTCTACCTGATAAATTTTACAATTAACTCAATAAATTTAATACTTATTGAAATAATATTGTATGCAAACTAAATGATTTTTTTTTTTTTTTTTTTTTAGTAAGAACTGATTAATTTTAGCAGATATGCTATAATTTTGAATAGCGCTTTTGATAATTTAAAAAATAAAGAAAATTTTAAATCGAATTTTTCGCAAAAAAAAATCCCACAGTTATAATAATGCAACAATTTAATTCTAACTGTTATTAAAGTACTCGAAGGACCAAAAAAATGTAATAGAATGATTGGAATATTACGTAAAAAAGGGGCTGATTGTAACAGTCGAAAAAAAATAAGATAAACGTGTCTCAAACGCGCTTACCTTCTGTGCTGCATCATATGGTTCGTCGGATGAAGTAGGTGGTAGTATTAGTCCAGTAGCCAAGACCGGGCCCGGTTACACAATTTATATAACAACGTTTATTATACAGGATTTATAATAGCGGATTTAACGGCACATACACACCACAAAGCGTTCGTCGCGGCAATTTCTGTAGTACTCTTCGTCCAACGGCGTTTCACTTGTCTTACAGTCAGACGAAGCGCATGTGTGGGCCAAAGTTTTAAGTAAGCGATTTGAGACAAAGCGCGAATATTTAAATAATAAAATAGGAATTAATTCATTCCGGAACACAATAAGTTTATAAAAAAAAAACAAAATACAGAGAGTACACAAAAGCAAAATATACAGTAAGTTTATAAAATATAAGTAATTACAATAAACAATTTAAAGTGTATCATATTTCATATTTATTTATTGCATCTTTACAAGTTTAAAATTATTATCATTTCTAATAATATTATAAAACTTACAGACTAGTCCCAATAAAAATTATAGTAAAAAAATTAAAATTTAACATCCACACCTCCATGCACACCTAGACACAATCTACCTACTTTCATCCACCTATTTATCCATGTAACATTACAACAGAACAGATTTAAAATTTTTTATAAAAATTAAGTAAAGAATTTAATTACAATAAAAATTTACAATAAAATTTTCAAGTTTAAGTTGTATTATTTACTCCTGGTATGGCATCCAAAAATTCTCCAACTGAGTAGAATGCATTCTCGATTAGGTACTTTCTTAATTTATCTTTAAATATATTATATTTGCAGTTACCTATTATCTTGGTTGAGTGATTATAACAAATAATGCCTTGGTAATTCCCCGTGTTCTGTCCAATACCTAATCGCGAATATGGCGTTCGAAATTCATTCGCCCCACGTGTATTATATTGATGTATCATATTACTTCTTACATATTTCGATTCATTTGCTTTTATATTCAGGGTTATTAAATATATATAGACATGGCAATGTTAGTACTGACAAATATTTAAAGGCATTTTTACAGTGTGCTCCATAGGGCAGACCTGCAATACATTTTACTATCTTCTTTTGCATTATGAAAACTATTCCCATATGAGAGGAGTTACCCCAGAATGACAGACCATATGATAATGTAGATTGTACTAGACCATAATAGGCTAGCTTAAGTATTGGTAAGCTTGCGGTATTATATAATTGCCTGAAGATGAAACACATTGAGCTTAACTTTGATACAATATAGTTAGTGTGAGCCTCCCATGTAAATTTATGATCCACAATTACTCCTAAATATTTAAGCTGGTTCACTTGTTCAATGGATTTTTTGTTAAGTCTTATCAACATGGAGTAATCATGTTTAACATTCTTAGGCAGAAACGTCATGAATACTGTTTTGCCTACATTGACCAGAAGCCCATTTGCTCTGCACCAGTCTGCAAACTCCATTGTTGCCTTGGCTGCGGCTTCTCGTGCCATGTGTATATTTTGTTTTGCCATTATTTCGCTTGTGTCATCTGCATATATAACTGTTGTTTCAGGTGTATTACATGTATGAACTATGTCACTCATAAATATTATAAATAGCAGAGGTGCCAGTGTCGAGCCTTGTGGTACCCCCATCGGTACCCTCACAGGGTGAGACTTTACTGAGTCAATACAAACCACTTGGTATCTGTTTTGTAAATAAGACTCTGCCCAATTACCTGATACTCCTCTAACCCCTATTCTGTTCAATTTTTCCACCAATAGCCGATGGTCCACTGTATCGAATGCTCGTGTCAAGTCGAAGAAGATGGCAATCGTGTGCTTCTTGTTATTCAGCTCTTCTATTAGTTTACTACAAAGTTCCTCTATTGCTGTATTTGTAGATTTCTTAGGCCTAAATCCATGTTGGCAGTTTGGTATTAGATTATACTTTTGAATGAAATTTTCGAGTCTAACATAGAAGCTGTAATCAATTATTTTTGCAATTTGTGACTGAAGACACACGTTTCTGTAATTGCATTCGTTTTGTTTTGATCCTTTATTTTTATATATAGGTACAGACTTTGATACTTTTAGCTGTTCTGGATACAGTCCTGTTGAGAATGATTGGTTAATTAAGAAGGTTAGTGGTTGGGCAATCACATCGCTCACCGTTTTTAGTGCTACACCATTGATCTCGTCAATCCCTGGTGCATGTTTTTTTGTTACCTTATTAATAATATTTTGGGTTTCGCATTGATTTATAGGTTGTAGAAAGAACGTGTGAGGTACAAGAGGCGATAATTTTTGGTCCCCCTTTGTAACTGGTGGTTTACTTATGTTTGTAAAGAATGTATTGAACTGATTTGCTACATCTTTTTTGTCGCTAACAATTGCACCATTTATATTTAATTCTATTGTAGGTTTTGACGTTAACTTTCTATGCTCGTTTATTATTTTCCACGATTCTTTACCTATATTATCTGCATTTAGGAGCCTTTCATTATTAAATTCCCGTTTTGCTTTATTTACGGATTGATTATATATGTTTTTAAACTGTTTATATCTATTTTTTATTACTTGATTATTTGTTTGTTGTGCTATTTTATGCATTTCACAAACCATTTTGTTCATTTCTTTAATTTTATTATTATACCACGGCTTATTTCCTTTATTATTATTAACCCGAACCTTCCTTAAAGGGAAACAATTATTGTAATGATATTCTAAGGTTAACATAAATGCATGCATGGAGTCATTAATATTTTCCCCATTATATACTTCTTCCCATTTTTCTTTTATAATTGTATTTCTAAAAGTGTCTAAGTTGTCGTTTGCAAAAGATCTTTTAAATATTACTGACGGCTTAGGAAATGTATCAAGGTTATACAGTATCTTCTTTGATATTTCCTAGAAAAACAAAAGCTATTGTTTTTAAGCCTATGGTAAAAACAAGCAAAAATTTTATAAACAATCTAACCTACTATGTAAACAGAAAAAGTATCTTTTTTAAGATTCTATGATGAGAATGTAAAACAATTAATACCTAATTATTGCTTCTGCAAATCTGGATTCTTCCAGAGGCCTGTTGTAAAAATTTATAAAAGCTTTCCACAGAATGTCTCCTGGAATAAAGCAGAAAATCTAGCAGTACCTACCTATTTATCTGCGTCGCTGCTTTATCTTTCTTAAAACAATTTGATGTATGGTTTAGGTTCCCACTTTTAGTATGGTGGTAAACTGGCAATTAATAAAAATTCCTAGTTTTCCTGATTTCAGCTTTTCATTAATTAATATAGGTACTCTACCGTTTATGCACGATGCTCTAGCGGAGTAGTAGCGATGCAGATCCTAGATTTTCTACGAGATATTACCAACTCCAACAAATCTTACAAGTTTTAGAATCTTTGTTTTAATGTTTTTATGAGCACTGGAATTAATATTTGGATCAAACCTGTGATTACGATATTTTGTATTTTATTAGTTTGTTTGCATAGCCAGTTATTATCAGGAAAATTAAGATTGTGGTCTTTTGGACTAACTGTTCCAGTGACAACTGTTCTGGTAAATTATTCAAATAATCCAACACTTTTCAAAGATTTCAAGAAAAATTATAACGTGATTTTGTAGGCCTTAACTTAGACATACCTTTTTGTGGAGCATTTTACATTTATATCGGCTCCAATATGTTAGCTTTTAGGTATTAGTAAAATATATTACTAACTACACTAACGAAAGCTTGTTCGTATAGCCAGCTGCGTTTTGTACAAAATTTATTACTTATTTTCTACAAGAATAATTCCACCAGGCCAGACCGCCATGCCCTAAGGGGGGCAACTGTATTGTAAAATATTTTTTTGATAGTGAGTTTAGCATTGTATCACCTAGGCCTACCTCGAGTATATTTTTTAGACTAAATCCTTGTTGGATAGTTTCTCCAATCGGTCGCCGATATGTGGGTGTGCGATTACCTCAAAAGAGGTTACCGTTAGAAACCAGGGTTGTGTTGGTCAGTAAGAGACAATCATTATTCCTAAAGACTTATTAATGATAATTTTTCTTAGTACTTAAGACTATTGGAAAAGGAGGAAGTGCATAGGTTTGTATATATATTCTCTCAAAATATGGCGAAAATACGTCTATTGCGACTGGCTCTGGATCTCGTGATTGTCATATTTTTTAAGTTTTCGGTTTAAGTTGTATACAAATATATTTCTAGGTATAGTAGAGGAGTTCCATCTTTTCTTGTTACGTATTTTATTAAATACTGACTTATCTAACTCCCATATTGTTTCCAAAGAAGTCTGACACGTGACCCCTATCTGCTTTATTTTCTACTGAACAAATATAGGTATATGAAATGTAAGTAGAAAAGATGCGCATATAAGTACACTATGCTTGAATCCAGTAATTTTTTGATTCACACCATCTCCAAATCTTTAGCAAATATTATAATATATTTATTGTATTAAGTCAATAGAAAATGTATTTTTTATGGTAAATAAATATTATTATAACTTCATCCAGATATTTATGATTTATAGATACCTACTGTCCTTTTTTGTTTACTTACAAAAATATATATAAAGTGGTAGTGGTTATCACACCTCACGAATATATTTGCAAAATTACAATTTTGAGCAAGACATTTTTGGGGCATAATAGAATGCAACAAACTATAAATGATTACAATATGATATTCATATTATTAATAATTGTTATCTTATTCTTCTCCTAGAGCTAAAACTTTTTCTTTTTCTAAAGACTTGATGTATAAACGACTATATATTTTTCAGCTGGCATAGCAGATACCAGGAGATCAATAACAGGAGCAAAAAGCCTTATTTTTCATTATTTAATTTTGTGACTGTTTTGAAACTAATCATTTTCTTTTCTTCGGCTAGTAGGTACAATCGACATAAGATTTTCAGTATTTACAACAGTGAAGGCTAACCCTAAAAAATTTATAATGTTTGCTAGGAACTAAACTAAGTACTTTTTTGAAGTTCATTGTGAATCCAAGATTTTGCAAGTTTCCTATTATAATTTTAGTTTGTAAAGCATATATTTCTAAATTCGCCATTATTAGACCATCGTCTAAGTAAACTGAACAACTAAATGTCAATTTCTCTTAAAAGGCAAATGTTTTCATAATTTTACTAATTAAAGATATCTTAAACATTTTGTAGATTTATGAATTGGTATTTGGAAATTAATAGCCATCTTTTAAGTCTGTACACATCGAGATAGCCAACAGAGTGACTGTACTTACATATAAATGAATTTTGTTATAATTTTACGATTCTTTAATCTTCCATTTTGAAATGGTCAGGTAAGATATAGCTAGAATAAATCAATTTTACCACTCCATTTTTTAACTAGGAAAAAGGGGCGCAATAAACTAATTTTTCGATGCACCCTTGCTTTTAAAGTCCTTTAAGAAATTTTCAATTAGTGGTTTGTCTTTAATGACAATCTTTGATGAAAAATTTCTATGTGGGGAGTTTATGTGGAGTTTTGTAACCATTCAGGCAATCTAAGGGATTTGGTTTAAGGCTTTTCCATTCAGATATAACATTTTAATCACCCTGCTTTTGAACCTACCTTTAATATTTGTTTTGAGGGTAGCACAGACAAGAATAGTTCATCTTCCTTTTTCTGTGCAACAGAGAAGGGGGTCCCTGTCCAGTTTTTCTGCCTCCCCCTCCCCCTGGTGCAAAATAGGCTCCTCCAGTTTCCCGAAATATTGAAAGCTGGGTTTTTCTGGACTGTTTTTAGAAGTAGTGTTGTAAAAATACATCACGACTGATTTGTCTATTACCTTTTGGGTTTTATATTAATTTTCAGGGTTAGAACCATATTGTATTGCATTATTTGTATTTTAACTATTATTTTGATTAATTTTAATTAAATACATTATTGTATATCAAACATTATACCTAACTGAATGGAGAATTTCTGTTTATATATAAGTAAATACAGGAATTTATCAATTTAATTTTTATATGCAGAGCTGTTACCAAAGAATCATGATATTTTATAGAACAATCTGCGAAGGGTTCTCCCAGACTATTTTTTGTCTCATTGTTAGATGACAAGAATATATTTATTACCTTACCAATACTGGACACTCCCAGACTTAATTTTATTGACTTTATATGTCAGTTAAATATTTTTGATATATTTCTGGGGATTTTAATAGAGGACAAATATTTATTTTTTCCTTGCCTAATCTTTTAGAAGTAAAGACAAACTTTTTTCCAATGTAAGGATTAAACACCATTTTTGTTTTCAATATCCAGGTCGTCTCCTAGACGAGCTAGTCTCAGTGTCTAGCTCTAGGAAGTGCGGCTTTGTAGTTCAAGGACTTTAGCCAGAACTCTCTTTTTCCGTGGTTGATGAACTTTTGCCACAACACTACGAATTGAGTTTGAGGACGCCGGGCCACAAGTTGGGCCGCGGACGGGCATATGGTCTGTAGCAACTTACCGAGGATGAATGGCTTTGTGGTTCGACTTTAGCCAGAGCACTTTTTTTTTTTTCGTGGTTGATGAACTTTTGCCACAACACTACGAATTGAGTTTGAGGACGCCGGGCCACAAGTTGGGCCGCGGACGGATATATAGTATGTAGCAACTTACTGGGGATGTACGGCTTTGTGGTTCAAGGACTTTAGCCAGAACACTTCTTTTTCCGTGATTAATGAACTTTTGCCCCAACACTATGAACTGAGTTTGAGGACGCCGGGCCACAAGTTGGGCCGCGGACGGATATATAGTATGTAGCAACTTACTGGGGATGTACAGCTTTGTGGTTCAAGGACTTTAGCCAGAACACTTCTTTTTTCCGTGATTAATGAACTTTTGCCCCAACACTATGAACTGAGTTTGAGGACGCCGGGCCACTAGTTGGGCCGCGGGGCTCTTCAATGTCGTATTACCTCAATATCATTATTAATCAACATATTTTCCAGTGCAGTTAGCGGCCTTCTATGCAAGGGTGAGCGAGAAATAGAAGACGACCTTTTCCTCTTCTTATGTTCTCCCATTTTACCTTAAAAATAAATATTATTAAATACAACTAATTATAAAATTTTAGAGATAAAACTTCTTTATTCCTAAAAGAACATTGATACCATCTTGGCACAAAAAACGTTATGACGTGTGAAAGGGATCGGTAAAGTAGGTAAGCATACTTAACCGATAAAGAAGTTTTTTTTTATCTTTGAACGTTGTGCCATCTAGCACCGAAAACCGGTACTACTAAGTTATTATAAAGTAATCTATTCGGACGAAGAGCCGAATATAATCATGGCTTTCGGCTGCTGAGCTACTGTCACTTCCACTTGCTCTTGCCGTTTTATTTACCTTTTTTTTTATGGTATCTGAATACGTTTTTGTAGCTTTTCTTCTTCATCCTTCTGAGTTTTTTCATCAATTTTCTGTTCAAGTTCATGTATTCTTTGAGTCTCTAAATTGTTATTTATTTTAAGTATTTCATTTTTCTCCTTTAATTCATTTAATAGTTCTTTAATATATTTATTTTCTACCTTGTATGCAATAAACTCCAAATGGGTGTATTTCACTTCTTCTCCGGCGTCAATCGTCTTTTTTGATAAAAAATGTTGTTTTTCACAGCATGTTTTGCGTTGAGAGCAACTTAAATGGAAAACTGCATCACAATTAACACATTTCACACCTTTTGATATTTTTTTATTACAGTAAAGACAATTTTTATCTGGACCGACATCGACCACGTCCAGCCCGTCCGCCATTTTTTAATACCAAACAAAAAACTAAATTAAAATCACCATTAAAATACACAGAAACAATTTAAAATAGATCAATAAAGGTAAAACGATACTAGATTATAAAATAGTGAAAATAAGGGATTGCATTAGAGAATTATGAAAATTATGTAGAAAGAATTGGAGGAAGAACGTTAAGTAAAGCACTGCAAACTGTAAAAATTTTATCTAGAATACATACTTCTTCAGTATTCCCTACTTTTAATAAACTTATTGGCAATGGCTCTTTAAAAATTCTGAATTTGTTTTTGACAACTCCAATAACTCTTTTAACATGAATTCTCACATGTGCAATGTGTCGTGTGGCTTCAATTTCAAAGGGATGTAATTGACTCTTACCCTTTGTAAATGCGGGAATAACTAATTTTGCTCCAATTATACCTAATGTATCTGCAATTACAGACCCTCTGTCAGCCAAAACTACATCCCCAGGTTTAATAAAATTAATAAAATCCCCTAATTCTACCATTTGCTTATCAGAAGCTCGACCACCATAACCCTTACTTATATAACTAATTGATCCCTGAGGGGTGATGCCAATTAAACATTTGACAGTACTGTGGTGTTTATAATTCGACCAGCATTGTTGTTGAGTCAAATAATTGTGGGGGTTTTCAATAAAAACTTCAAAACAATCAATTATAATTGTTGTTTTGTCTTGAAACGCTTCCTTAAAACATAAAGGAATGTTCAAACGAGATTCTGGACTATCTGGCCAAACTATCAGAACTTTAAAGCGATCATACATAATATCAATCATATTCTGAAAATACGTTGATGCTGTGGTGGCAGCAACTTTAAACCGATAAGCGAGGTCCTTAAAATGTATATTCAATCTTAAGTTTACTAATGTGAGCAAAAGTTGGTTGAATGGACTGAGTATTGTTGTGGAAGTTGTAGCCACATATGGTTCTATCTCTACAAAAATTACAGTTTTAATAAATTCATAATCAAACCCAGTATAATATTTCCATTTCAATTCATTTTTAGTATTGTCCATTAGACCTAGAGGAGTGCTTTCAACTTTCTTTTCCAAGTCACCTATTTTTCTGGAGGCAAATTTGAGCTGCTCCAATTTTGTAGCCAGCATAGTCATTGTAAGGTCTGTTTGCGTACCACATCCTATTTCTTCTATGCCTTCCCCTGCTTGTTCTACATCTCGCAAAACACCTTCCTCAGCACACTATAAATAAGAAATGTTATATTATTTTTTTCTATTACCAGCTTGTATATATATACATTTATAAATACCTTCAAAGTAAGTATGCTAATACAGCTTAACAAAATAACTTTAATGAATATATGTAAATGAAACCAAAATTACTAATGAAGTAAAACTTTGATTAAAATTATAATGAACATTTTTTTTTTCTGAAGATTTCATGTTGATATCGTTTTTTGTTTGCGAGTTGGATTTTTTTTAATATTTCAACCCCATTTTGATTCAGATTTTATTTTAAAATTAATAGGCTTCATCCTCTTCTTAAACTTGATTTTGGCTATAAATTTCAAATAAATATCATTTTTAATTTTTGAGTTAGGATTTTTAAATATTTCACCCTCTCCTTAACCCCTCATTTTTAATAAATTTTGTTTTAGAATCAATACCGTTCATCCCCTTATAGAGCTTGCTTTTTCCTGAAGATTTTAAGTTAATATCATTTTTAGTTTTTGACTTATCTTGCATACAACAAATGTGACATCGGATAGGCATTTTAGGAAATTGTTTAAAATCAATATTAAAAATTTTTTCTTTCTATAAACCTATAATACTCTTCACAGACTACTGTGTGAAGAGTATAATTATATTAATAACAATCCTAAGCTAGCAAGTAGTTATCGTATCGTCGTTTATCATGAAATACTACAATGCTATTTTAAAGACATCTTTTGCTATTGCTGATGTTTTACTTCAAAAACTACTCTGTGATGAGTATAATAAATTACTTGGATATTGACATATTTTCATAGGTACTCACCAGTTCTCTTTCTTCCCATTCTTCATTGCTTAATTTGGTTCTTTTGTCTGCCCTTAATTTTCGATCCACATCAGTCTTGCGTTTTAGATAGGCTTGAGATTGATGGCCCATGTGCTGCGACGGGCACCAATCTGGGTGATTTTCATCACTCAAGGCACTAGGTTTTCCTACAAGTAAATTATAAAAAAATGTTTGCATTAAGTATATATGATGTTTTTCAAACTATACAGAACCAATCCTTTTGTTTATATCAAAATTAAAATGGTTACTTAAACTTAAACCCATCTTGAGCTAAACTAATATTCTACCTACATATGATACTATATCCCCATAATGTACCACAGTTCTACTTTATAAATATAATGTATAAATGTTTCAAATATTAAAGATACATATTACCTGTAATAAAATGTCTACTACATATCCTCTGATTTTTTAAAATCGATTCAGTTAGATCGTCCCTCTTTATAGCTGCTATCCACATTTCCCTTCTTCTCCTTGATAAAGTATTAACACAGCTTATTCATATCCAGCTAGAACACTCTCTTGGCGGGAACGGTTTGCGTCGTTATGCTCCGCCTTTTCGGGGAAAAGATGTCTTTGCCGTGCAGTCGGGAGATCGGTATTACTTATTCTACGTTAAGCGGACATAGCCGTGCGTATATTTTTGTGTTTAATTTGTAATTCTTTTGAACATTTGTGTTTTATGTTTATTTTTTACTGTAGTAAAATGAGTGACAAAAAACTATCAGGACATCATCATGTTTGTGCAGTGCGAAATTGTTTTAATAAAGGTTATAATTGTAAGAAGAAATTCTATTGTTTTCCTAAGGATGCTAACCGGTAAGTACTTACCTACACGATATTTTTTGCATATTTTGATGAAAAGTAAACTTTCGATTATTTGCTATGTTGTAGTAAAAGTAATTTAAAGTCGTACAAAATCTTTAATTATGAGAAGCTATGTTTGGCCTGTATAAATATATACCTAAGTAGTTATTAATTTAATACTTGTTAAGGTAAAAGAGGGTTTATTGGTGGTTTTGTTTAATATTTTTGCGAATCGAAATAATAAAATATGTATATCAACAAATATTAATTGGAAGCAAATAGATACAGTATGTGCCAGATCTAAAGAACCAAGGATGCGCATTTATAATGCTACTAACACGCCTACGGATGAATAGAATTGGTAGCTTACCTAGAAAGTTGTAAACCAGAGGTCCGTATATTTTAAGACATAAAATAAATGGAAAATAGTGAATGATACTTGTTCATACATATTGCTTAGTGTTATTATTAGTACATAATTCTATAGTCAATTAAAAAAATCATTATTTTTAGGTAAACCGACTTTAGGTTAAGGCTGTTCTACCGCTTTCCGTTCGGTATTTATATAAAATTATGTTACGGTCAGGAAATTATCCTTTTTCAAATAAATTAAATTGTGGAAAAATTGTATATTGGTCAAACGGGCCGTAGTTTAAAAAAAAGCTATTTAAAACATTACAATAGTTATACTAAAAACAAAAATAATTCTACAAAACATATTTTTTTCTGAAAATCAATCGTTTATGCAAAAATTGTTACACATTTTGAGAATAAAGGCATTAAATTACCATTTAGAAACACTTGAAATAAATTGATTTAAAAATTTAAATATCCTCTTAAGTGACCAATTAGATATTAATAAGTAGCCTAATTAAGTCTCTTTACCTGTTCTTAGTTTTCTGTGAGATAACCCCGGTAATGATATTTTAATGGAATTTATTAATATATTTCTCTTAAGTACCTACTTTAACTAATTAGTTTATTTTGGATATATATTAGAAATGTAAATGAGTTACATTTGAAGAAGAAGTTGTACTTAGAAACAATTGTCGTGCAATTTTTAATTTTTATTTCTTTAAATAAAAATGTGAAAATCTACCATGTTTGGTTTTTCTCATTTTAATAATATGGATTTGCATCAAGTAAAGACCGTAATATTATATTAATGTTAAATTTAGTATTTTTTTTACATTTATTAGGAAACAAATTTTTTTAGAAACAGAAGATAAATTTAAAAAATTTAAATATAAAATATTAAAATGCACAGATATGTGTGTAAAATACAAAAAAATATGGAAAACTACACAAGTTTAATTCCAAATAAACTACAGGGTATGTTTACCTGTTGCTTGTGCAGTTTGAAGTTTGATATCATCTAAAGTATGTTATGTTATGTTATGTTGATAATGGGGTGTTAATACACTGCGACCTAAAAGATCTATTGTGCCCCCTTCTGTCGCCACTGCACTAAGGAAATGTCTCAATGCCTATAGCGACCCTTCCAATCCTATTTTCTCAAGGAAGTGTAGGATTTGAAGTGGCTTCAAGTTAGGTTTGTCTCCCTCTTCTATTTGATATCCTCCTAGATAGATAGTGCCCTTGGATTCTGGAGTGCTACACATTCAGTTAGGATGTGAATGGAGGTTTCGTCCTCCTCCTCACAGAATCTGCACTCACTATCCTCTACTACTCTCAGTTTACTTAGGTATCCTTTTAGTCGGCAGTGCCCGGTAAGGATTCCTGTTACAATACGTAGCCTGTTCTTGCTCAGGCAGATGCAGGCTTCCGATCTTTTTTGGTTATATTCACCCAGAAGTATCTTGGCCTGTCTCAGCCCCAAGAGATTGTTCCAATTATCGGTTCTTCTACTACCCAATTCTTTTTTAATCTCTTCTAATATTATGTTACTGCTGATACCGCAGAACGGCTCAGGTCCTACAAAGGGTGTTTGAGCCCCTTTCCTTGCAAGACTATCTGCAATCTCGTTACCCTGTACCCCGTTATGTCCCGGGACCCAAGTGAGAGTAACTTTATTTTTCTCGCGTAGCTCATTCAATTGGTCTAGGCATCTCCATACCATTTTTAAGCTGATTACGTAAGAACTCAGCGCTTTGATGGCTGCTTGACTATCGGACATGATGATAATCTCTTGTCTATGATAGTTTCTCTCGATGTTAAACTGGATACACTTCTCGATGGCGTGAATTTCCGCCTGGAAGATGCTTGGGTATTTTCCCAAGCTTTCGGAGTGCTTGGTTCTCGGCCCATATACTCCTATTCCAGTTCCTTCTATGGTTTTGGAACCGTCCGTGTACCACTGAATAGCACGTCTTTCGGTTGCAAGCGCGATGGATTCTTGGCTCCATTCTTTCTTGCAGCCCAGCTCTGTGGTCTTGAAGTTTTTCACAAAACTGTACTTCTTTTGCATTTCATCCTGGGGCATGTCCCAGGTATCTTTAGTCCTGAAGCAAGTAGACTTTTGTCTGATTACTCCGCTCCTGATCATTCTATATCGTGTCCTTTTTGCCACATTCTCTATCATCAAATGTAGAGGGGTGAGGTTTAAGATCACCTCCATTGCGGCCGTAGGACATGTTCTCATTGCACCAGTAATGCAAACACAGGCTAGTCTTTGTACTTTTGAGATATTAGCTCTCGTAGTAACTAAACTAGTTCTGTTACTCCAGGCTATAGCCCCGTAAGTGATGATTGGTCTCACTATTGCAGTATACATCCATCGAAGTATGTTTGGGTTACATCCCCATCGTTTACCCGCCATGTTTCTGCATACCATTAGGGCTTTTGTGGCCTTATTTACTACTTCCTTCTCATGTGTGTTCCAGAGAAGTTTGTTGTCCAGGGTTAGGCCTAGATATTTGACTTCATTTTTCCATTCTATATCTATCCCGTCTAATTTAACGGTTTTGAGATTAAGTTTTCTTTTCCTTGAAAAGGCTACTAGTGTTGTTTTTGTAGGGTTTATACTAAGTCCCACTTCACGGCACCATCTTTTGGTATGTTCTAGTCCTCTTTGGACTATATCACATAGGATATTACTAAACTTGCCACTAGCAAATATGACTATGTCGTCGGCATAACCCTGACAGGGTATGCCGAGGTCAGTCAATCTGCATAGAAGTTCGTCTACGATTAGGCTCCACATTAGTGGGGATAGAACTCCTCCTTGTGGACATCCTCTGGTTGTGCAGATGGAGATGGTGTCCTGCCCTATATGTGTCTCTGCAGTTCTCGAAGATAACAGCTGAGCCATCCATCTGGATGTGATGTTATCTACTCCTCTGTATGCAAGTGCTCTTTTTACAGATTCGTGTGGCGTGTTGTCAAAAGCTCCTTCTATGTCTAGAAAGGCACACACGACCGTTTCTTTGTTTGTCAGTGCATCCTGGATTACATCAGTCAACTGTACCAGGGCAGTTTCTGTAGATCTTCCTGCTCGGTACGCGTGTTGGCTGTGGTGGAGTGGCACCCTCTCCAGGACTTCTGTTCTGATATAGCTATCAACAGCCTTCTCCATTGTTTTTAATACAAAGGATGTGAGGCTGATTGGACGGAAAGATTTAGGATGTGTGGTATCCTTTTTCCCTACTTTTGGAATAAAGGTGACTCTGGCCCTTCTCCATGCTTCTGGTATATATCCCAGCTCCAGACTGCTCCGGGATAGCCGGATTATGTGTGGTAGTAGTTCCTTCTGTGCCTGCTGAAGCAGGGCAGGAAATATTCCATCCACACCTGGAGACTTAAACGGTTTAAAAGTGTTTACGGTCCACCTTAACCGATTTCTGCTGCATATATGCTTGGCCACTACAGCGGCCTCTCTTGGGGGTCTGCTTACCTTAGTTGTGTCCCTTATTAGAAAAGGTGTGCTTCCAGGAAAGTGAGTTTCGAGTAAGAGGCGAGCTCTTTCCTCCTTACTCTCCGTGAAGCTTCCATTTGGTTTCTTTAATGCCATAACTGTATCAACTCTCCCTTTTGCCAGGACCCTGTGCAGTCTCGCTGCCTCAGGTGTAGAGTTAATATCCTCGCAGAATTTTCTAAAGCTGTTACGTTTAGCTTTCCTGATTTCTTTGTTGTAGGTAGTAAGCGCCTCGGTGTAGCTCTGCCAATCTCCGCTGTGCTTGGCCCTATTATAGAGCTTCCGCACTTCGGATCGTAAGTTTGACAGATGACGGTTCCACCAAGGAGCATCCCTACTAGTCCTATTTCTTTGAATGGGGCAGCTTGATTCATATGCCTCAAGTATTGCCCCATTTAGTTCTTCGAGATCGCTTTCCAGAGCAAGTGGATGCCCCGGCTCCTTTTTTGTCTGGATACGTGCTAAATTTTGTTTTAGAATGGTGTTGTATTTGTCCCAGTCTGTTTTTCTAGGATTCCTCCTGAGGATCGTCTCAGGAATGTCGCTCTCTAACGTAAACACAATTATCTTGTGATCAGATAGAGATGGTTCACTCGATACCCTCCAGTTTTTAACTAGATCTTTAATGCTCGGTGTGCTTAATGTGATGTCTAATACCTCACTTCTTGCCCTTGTTACAAATGTTGGAGTATTCCCAATATTTTGCACAATAAGGTTCTTATTAAAAATATATTCTAAAAGTTGCTCACCTCTTTGATTGGTGTCGTTGCTTCCCCATACAGTGCTGTGCGCGTTGGCGCGCATCTAAAGTAACTCCTTCCTTTTTTGTTGCGTCAAAATATTTAAAAACATTGTATATTACTTCACGACTTTGTCCGTTAATAACAAATCTGCGCCTTTTTTCACCCACAATAGAAGACATTAAAAATAAAACCAGTCACTTTAACCAAAACACAGAAACAAGAGACAAACAATGTTCTAGTCGTTACGCTACTGACCGTAAGCAGGGACAAGGTTCAAATTGTGAATGGGCGTGGCGATTTTTAAGTAAACGAACTTGAGCATTTGCGCTGGTTCTTCAGATTTGGCGTTTACAATACCAATATAGCATTGTTTAAAAATATATTTAAATATTTACAGAGCCAGAACATGGGCAATGAAAGCCAATCGAGAGGACCTATTTGAAAAACTAATCGAATTATATAAAAGTTACTCGATATGTGAAGACCACTTTGAAGAGAAGATGTTCACGAGTCACTTTCGTACAAGATTAGTAGCCATTCTAATTCCTACCCTATTCCCGTCCCTCGAGGGGAGTTCCACAACTGAAGACCATACGTATAGTGCACCGCTCTTGCAACTTCCTGCGAAAATACGAGTTCCACTTTTAAAAGACTACAACTTTTTTATTTTTTAACTTTTTAAAACAAGCTAATAATCACATGATTATCTTTAGCTGTAAAATTTTGTTATAGCTTTTGATCCGCCCTAAATAAAAAAAAATCATTTTTAAGCAAATAAATCGTTCTTTATACTTATTCATCTAAGTTGTTATTTAAAGTTTAAATAAAATGTATTTTTGCAGCTAACCAGTCAAATCTAGTTGAAACCGAGCTCAAAATCGAGGTTCAACATGAGATCGCCCTGAGTCCAATTACAGACAGTCCTCCTCTGACGTCTCCAACATTTACCCAAACGTCAGCCAGTTTATCCTTCGATACACCAAGAAAAGTTAAATACAGGCAGCATATCAAGTCCATAACTGCCGAAAACAAATATTTACGACAAAGGGTTGAGGTACTTAAAAAAAAATAATGAATTGGACAATATATCTTTGGAGCAATATATGTCCCTAACATATAAATTTTGCAATCCAGACATTGCAAAATGTGTTAATATGCAAGTATCACAGGGGCATAAACATCCAAAGGGAAGACGTTACAGCAAAGAATTTAAAATTGAATGCCTATCAATATATTTTGCTGGTCCCAGAGTTTATAAAAAATATTTAATGTCTAAATATAGCCTTCCCTCGCCTAACACTTTGCTAAAAGAAATCAGAGCAGTTAAGATAGGACCAGGATTAGATAATCCCGAGTTCTTCATTTTATTAAAAAAAAAAGTTGACAGTTTCCAGTCTCAAAGCAAATATTGTTTATTGTGCTTCGATGAAATGTCAATAAACGCAAATTTATTTTATGAACGAAATCAAGATGACATCATAGGGCTAGCAATGGGCGATACAGGGGAAAAGATTTTTAAACCAACTTTAACTGTCAGTGTACTTATGGTAAGGGGAATTTATTCGAAATGGAAACAGCCGATAGCCTACTTTTTATGTCATACTTCTTGTTCTGCTAATCTATTACATAAACTATTAAATGAAGCTGTGCAAAAAACAACAAATGTGGGGTTAAATGTTTGTGCAGTTACTTGTGATATGGGGTCCAACAATATCAAATTGTCAAATATTTTAAAGATATCTCCAGACAATACTGGTTTTTATTTAGAAAACCAGTATCTCTTTTTCATCTTTGATGTGCCACATATTATTAAAGCGATGAGAAATATGTTAATGAAATATGGCTTTTATGTTAATTGTAAAAAAATTTCGTGGCAATATATTAAAGACTTCTATGAATTAGATAAAAAATTTCCTGTTAAAGCAGCACACAAATTAACCGATTCTCATATTTACCCGACTAGTTTCCAAAAAATGAAGGTCAAACTTGCCACCCAAGTATTTAGTTACTCAGTCCATGTAGGTATGAGTTTTTATATAGGATTTGGTTCCCTTCACGGAAAAAAAATTGTAGAACAAATTTCTACAATTGTAGATTTTTTCTCTACAATAAATAGTACATATAGGGACAGGGACAATTTGTAGTAAAAATTTCCAAATATTTGTGGAAAATGTATTGTAGAGTTATTATCTACAATATTTAGTAAAAAGATCCATATGCATCATAAGAATTGTTCTACAAATTGTTATAATTTTTGCTATTCATTGTATGAATTTATATTAAAAATGTATTGCGTTTTATGAAAATAAATACGAAAATTTTACACAATAAATAGTAAAAATTCATACAAATTGTAGTAATTTTTAATAAAATTTGTAGTAGTATTTCATAATTATTATAATTATAACCTAGAAAAAAATGTTCCTTATTAAAATATTCAATTTATTGTTTTAATATAAAAGATACAAATTCTTAATTACATTATGTAATAAATAATAGTGCTCTCAGTCTCAGTTGGCTTTTCTGCACCTGAAAAATATGAAATAAAAGTTAATACCAATTGAATTGTTCATAACCTTAAAACGGGGATATTTATCACCTTTACACTGATTTGGATATTAAATGACTAAGTCAGATAACAACAAAAATGAGAAAGTAGGTATGTCACAATTAAGACAAAAAACAACATTGAACTTGGCACAAAATTCGATCGTTGGGCACAACATTCGATCGTTGGCCACAACTATTTTTTTAAAATAATCTACTAAGGTTATTTAAATTAGTTATCTAAAGGTAAATTATTCAGAAACAATAATAAATGTACTTACCACCAATAGAATTTATTATTAAAATTTTCTCAAACGCATCGGTGCTTATAATATAATAATGTGTTATAGGTACTCGTATATGTACCATGCTTTGTTATGTGAACATGGCGAACGGCTACTGCTGTCTGGCCATTTATGATCGACGTCAGAAAACGTTGGCCAATAGCAGAATTCTGTTTTGTTTACATGACTTAGAATTTCTATATTATAGAATATTTTTGAAGAAGGGATGTAGAGTATTACTATTTTTTGTAGAGAAAATTACTATTTTTTTGTAGAGATAATTATTAATATTTGTACAAATTTTTACAGAAGTTAGTAGTAGTAATTACGATAATTGTAATCAATTTCTACTTCTACAAAGAATAGTAAAATATACTAAACATTGTGGACTTCTTTCCTATTGTTGTAGCATTTTATTCGACAATTCAATTGCTACAATAATTAATAGTTTTTAACTATAAATTGTAGTAAAATTTTCTACAAATTGTTAAGTATTTTTCTACAAGTCTACTACTACAACATTGTAGTAAAATTTTCTAGTCACATTTTTTTCCGTGTTCCCTCGGAAGCGACAGAAACTGCTGAATTTGTTAATAGAGTAGATCAACTCTTTGATATTTTAAATTCTTCGCAAACCTTTGCCTCAAAAAAATATAATGCTGCCTTTAAAGCAAACTCATTTCAATTAGAGTTTTTAATGGATTGCTTGTCCTTTTTTAAAAGTCTTAAAATTCGAGACAAAAATAATATAAACGTTGCCAACAAAATAAAAATTATTAAAAGCTTAATAATTTCAATCAACAGTATTATTTAATTATTTTACTATCTTTGAGAAAATGCTGGGTTTGAGTATATACTTACACGAAGATTAAACCAAGACTGCCTGGAGAATCATTTCGGTAAAATAAGAAGTGAAAACGGTAACTGCATTAACCCCACAGCCATACAGTTCCATAGAACATTTAGAAAGTTGCAATGCGTCAACTTGCTTAACTCAGGTACAGAAAACTGTGAGGCAGATTCTGATCAGATGCTCTTAAGACTTTCTGCCAACAGGATTTTGTACCTGAGGATAAGGATAAAGTATCGGAACAAAGAGACGCACTAAATAGCATGGACTATTCAAATAATGAAATGCTGCAAAAAAATTTCATACGGTACGTGTGTGGATACCTTTTAAATAAAGCTTTATTAAGAGTGATATATGCAATAAATATAGTAAAGACCATGATGAACTAGATGATTCATCTTATTACTGTTTCCTTAAGGCATATGAAAATGCAAATAAGGACACCTTCGGAAATTTGCAAATGCCTAATAATAAATTTGTGGAATTAATTTGTAAAATAGAACAAATATTTCAAGAAAACTTTGAAAAATTTGCTACTAAAAGGAATATTTGCCAAATGCTTTTAGATATAAGTAACCATTTAGCTTTTAACCATCCCTGTAAATATTTCCCCAAAGAATTTGTAGTTAGATTATATTTAAGAGTTAGAATATATTACACATTGAAAACGATAAATGGTAATTTTAGAAATGTAAATAGAAATAAACTTATAATATGGAGAAATTCGTAATGGTATAGTACAAAATGTATTATAATTTGTTATTATATATATAATATACGTTATATATACGTAGGTATAACGGTATAAGTAAATTTTTAATTTGATTTTTTTTAATTATTTAGTAATAAAACCTATTTAAAACCTAAGCTACACAACTTTATTTTATTACCATTTTTGTCTTTTCCCTAAACATCACCGTGCGACTGTCAAAAGCAATAATGTCTAAGGTTCTTTTTCAGTTAGGCCAAATAAGATTTTTGCATCCGAATTTAATTATTTGACATACTCACAATTTGAAAATTTTAAGCCGTAAATGCCAAATTGCAAGTTTGTCGAATATTAAAATTCGGATGCAAAAAGCCGAATTTCGCAAAGCTGAGAAAGGACGTTAACAATGACATAGCATTCAGGAGGAAAACCTAAAAATAAATCATAATCTTGAACAACCAACATCAACGACTATTATAAATCACTATTTTTTTCGTAAGATAACAAACACCCCATTATCGTAATTATTCTGACAATTTTATAAATCGCCCTTTTTCTGCCCACACAAGTTCTTTTAATCTATAATAACGAAAATGTATTATTTTTCAGAATAATTTTAATGTATTTTTCAACAACCCTTATTAACTCCAAACCTAATTTTATCGTAATATTACAATATAGATTTAAAAAATATAATTCAATAAAATTTAAAATTACCTACTATGGTACTGTCAGGCAGAAATTGAACATTTTACTTCAATAAATAATTGTTATAATCCGGCTCTGACTTTTCCCTCTTGTGCAACAGAGAAAGCAACGCTTCTACCTCGCTTGATCGCAGACCACGAGATCAAAAGTGCCGCCGAGAGTGTTTTAGCTGGATATAAATAAGCTGTGCTAGTATAATTATCCTTCCTCCATGTGCTAGTACATCCAAAGAAGTAGAGAGGGTAGAACGATAAGGACGAGATGATAAATGCCACTGGTGGCTCCATATAATGCCCATGCTCGCTAAATTGTCATAAGAATGATGTAAATATACGCGGCAAAGTTTAAAAACATGTAGAAGGAATCTTTTTACGTATTTTAATTGTCAGATACAAAAATGAAGGGACTTTTAAAAACTGTTAATACAGTAAGTAAGGATATTAAAAATAGGTGTTTAAATAGTTTTTTAATGTATTTAAATAATGGAGGGCGTTTTAAAAATTATGAATGCAGTAAATAGAATATTCAAAATAAGTGATTAAAATGTTTTTAATATAAATAACTTGTATTTCGAATTTTTTCTTAATAAAACGAATAATGTGATTTTAATTTAATATTTTTACAGATAAACTTAATGTTTCTTTAATCATATTTGTAGTAGATAAGCCATATTTGTGGTTATCCGACAAGGCCAATAATGATCATAACGTTTTGTTTAGGAAAATAAATAAAACACAAAAATATGGTGTACCTTATGTACCTATATTTTTAAGAAGTTTATAATCTTATATATCTATATCATATATAGGTAGATATATAAAAATAATATAATTACTGAAAATAAAAATAATATTAAAAAAAACATAAATAAAGTAGTGTATTATTGAAATAAAATAAAAAATAAGTTGTTCATAATAGGTAAGTATATGTTAGCATCATTAATTATTATGATAAGAAAATACCAACCCGAAGGCAAAAGCTCTCAAGAGTGGGTGGTACGGCACAGCGAGCCACGTGCAGGTACCGCTCCGGGGCAGATCCACAGTATCAGCCTTGAGTGCCACTATACGCCTTAGGGATTACTATTTTAAGTAAAATTATAACATCAGAAGTGCGGGATAGTCCCATTAACACAAAAAAAAAAACTTTAAACGATCATTTCTTCGAAAATGAGTGCCGAAGCGTTAATAAATTTTTTTCAAAAACTGCATGCGGCGTCGTGACGCGCTAATGACGACGTCGTGCTACCGATATTTGTCTCTGACCGGGCAGATTTCGGTAGATCGTGTTGGTGTTGTGAAATTGTGGAAATAAGTTCTCTTCGAGGAGAGGCCCGTAGATGGTTTGAAATTCACAATAGTGACCCTGTTTCCCTCTAAAAAGAATTTGGCCGAAAAGTTGAAAAATGCCATTCTTCTTACAAGCAAACCACTTGCTAGGTACTGTAAGTATGCAAGGGAAAAATTAATTTTATTTAAATGTATTAAAATCAATTTTACTGAAGTAGAGCTAATAGAGCTTGTTATTGGCTAGATATGAGATGTCTCTGTAAAAATGGGAGCGTTAAATAGGAATGTAAAAAATAAAATGGGTAATAACATTGATTTATAAATTATCAAACTTAAATTGTTGCAAAGCGGTTAATTCATCTAATTACTTAACTCTTACTGTGATTAAGGACACTACAGTTTATTGTTTAATAGATAAATGGTGGGTATGTCTAATTTGCGGATTGGAATTTGACCGCTGCCAGGTACTAAACGAGTAATAGTTAGGAGTTAATATTTCTGACAAGTAATATACATCCCAATACCTTTTTGCCAGGTGAAACCATTTTCACCCCCATCGCCTCCAAGGGGTACTTTATTCTTGTCAATTTTGACAAAATTAGTGCCAGGTACTAAACAAAACGCGGTAAATTGCTGTAACTTCGTACACATAATACATAACCCAATACCTTTTTGCCAGGTGGAACAATTTTTTCCCCCATTGCCTCCAAGGGGTACTTTACTCTTGTCAATTTTGACAAAATGAGTGCCAGGTACTAGAAAAAACGCGGTAAATTGCTGTGACTTCGTACACATAATACATAACCCAATACCTTTTTGCCAGGTGAAACCATTTTTCCCCCCATTGCCTCCAAGGGGTACTTTACTCTTGTCAATTTTGACAAAATTAGTGCCAGGTACTAGAAAAAAACACGCTTAATTGTTTAAACTTCGTACACATAATTCCCATCCCAATACCTTTTTGCCAGGTGAAACCATTTATCCCCCCATCGGCTCCAGGGGGTACTTTACTCTTGTCAATTTTGTCAAAATTAGTGCCAGGTACTACAAAAAACACGCTACATTGCTTAAACTTCGTACACATAATTCCTATCACAATACCTTTTTGCCAGTTGGAACAATTTTTCCCCCCATTGCCTCCAAGGGGTACTTTACTCTTGTCAATTTTGACAAAATTAGTGCCAG
Organism: Psylliodes chrysocephalus; assembly: GCA_927349885.1. NCBI lineage: Eukaryota > Metazoa > Arthropoda > Insecta > Coleoptera > Chrysomelidae > Psylliodes > Psylliodes chrysocephalus. The sequence goes on along the minus strand of OV651822.1, from coordinate 59,352,669 downwards.
GTACTAGAAAAAAACACGCTTAATTGTTTAAACTTTGTACACATAATTCCCATCCCAATACCTTTTTGCCAGGTGAAACCATTTTTTCCCCCATCGGCTCCAGGGGGTACTTTACTCTTGTCAGTTTTGACAAAATTAGTGCCAGGTACAACAAAAAACACGCTACATTGCTTAAACTTCGTACACCTAATTTCTATCCCAATACCTTTTTGCCAGGTAAGACAATTTTTCCCCCCATTGCCTCCAAGGGGTACTTTACTCTTGTCAATTTTGACGAAATTGGTGCCAGGTAATAGAAAAAAACACGCTTAATTGCATAAACTTTGTACACATAATTCCTATCCCAATACCTTTTTGCCAGGTGAAACCATTTTTCCCCCCTTCGGCTGCAGGGGGTACTTTACTCTTGTCAATTTTGACAAAATTAGTGCCAGGTACTACAAAAAACACGCTACATTGCTTAAACTTCGTACACATAATTCCTATCCCAATACCTTTTTGCCAGGTGTAACAATTTTTCCCCCCATTGCCTCCAAGGGGTACTTTACTCTTGTCAATTTTGACAAAATTAGTGCCAGGTACTAGAAAAAAACACGCTTAATTGTTTAAACTTCGTACACATAATTCCTATACCAATATTTTTTTGCCAGGTGAAACCATTTTTCCCCCCATCGCCTCCAGGGGGTACTTTACTCTTGTCAATTTTTACAAAATTAGTGCCAGGTACTACAAAAAACACGCTACATTGCTTAAACTTTGTACACATAATTCCTATCCCAATACCTTTTTGCCAGGTGGAACAATTTTTCCCCCCATTGCCTCCAAGGGGTACTTTACTCTTGTCAATTTTGACAAAATTAGTGCCAGGTACTAGAAAAAAACACGCTTAATTGTTTAAACTTTGTACACATAATTCCCATTCCAATACCTTTTTGCCAGGTGGAACCATTTTTTCCCCCATCGGCTCCAGGGGGTACTTTACTCTTGTCAGTTTTGACAAAATTAGTGCCGGATACTACAAAAAACACGCTACATTGCTTAAACTTCGTACACATAATTCCTATCCCAATACCTTTTTGCCAGGTGGAACAATTTTTCCCCCCATTGCCTCCAAGGGGTACTTTACTCTTGTCAATTTTGACAAAATTAGTGCCAGGTACTAGAAAAAAACACGCTTAATTGTTTAAACTTCGTACACATAATTCCTATACCAATATTTTTTTGCCAGGTGAAACCATTTTTCCCCCCATCGCCTCCAGGGGGTACTTTACTCCTGTCAATTTTTACAAAATTAGTGCCAGGTACTACAAAAAACACGCTACATTGCTTAAACTTCGTACACATAATTCATATCCCAATACCTTTTTGCCAGGTGGAACAATTTTTCCCCCCATTGCCTCCAAGGGGTACTTTACTCTTGTCAATTTTGACAAAATTAGTGCCAGGTACTAGAAAAAAACACGCTTAATTGTTTAAACTTTGTACACATAATTCCCATCCCAATACCTTTTTGCCAGGTGAAACCATTTTTTCCCCCATCGGCTCCAGGGGGTACTTTACTCTTGTCAGTTTTGACAAAATTAGTGCCAGGTACTACAAAAAACAGGCTACATTGCTTAAACTTCGTACACATAATTCCTATCCCAATACCTTTTTGCCAGGTGGAACAATTTTTCCCCCCATTGCCTCCAAGGGGTACTTTACTCTTGTCAATTTTGACAAAATGAGTGCCAGGTACTAGAAAAAACGCGGTAAATTGCTGTGACTTCGTACACATAATACATAACCCAATACCTTTTTGCCAGGTGAAACCATTTTTCCCCCCATTGCCTCCAAGGGGTACTTTACTCTTGTCAATTTTGACAAAATTAGTGCCAGGTACTAGAAAAAAACACGCTTAATTGTTTAAACTTCGTACACATAATTCCCATCCCAATACCTTTTTGCCAGGTGAAACCATTTATCCGCCTATCGGCTCCAGGGGGTACTTTACTCTTGTCAATTTTGTCAAAATTAGTGCCAGGTACTACAAAAAACACGATACATTGCTTAAACTTCGTACACATAATTCCTATCCCAATACCTTTTTGCCAGTTGGAACAATTTTTCCCCCCATTGCCTCCAAGGGGTACTTTACTCTTGTCAATTTTGACAAAATTAGTGCCAGGTACTAGAAAAAAACACGCTTAATTGTTTAAACTTTGTACACATAATTCCCATCCCAATACCTTTTTGCCAGGTGAAACCATTTTTTCCCCCATCGGCTCCAGGGGGTACTTTACTCTTGTCAGTTTTGACAAAATTAGTGCCAGGTACAACAAAAAACACGCTACATTGCTTAAACTTCGTACACGTAATTTCTATCCCAATACCTTTTTGCCAGGTAAGACAATTTTTCCCCCCATTGCCTCCAAGGGGTACTTTACTCTTGTCAATTTTGACGAAATTGGTGCCAGGTAATAGAAAAAAACACGCTTAATTGCATAAACTTTGTACACATAATTCCTATCCCAATACCTTTTTGCCAGGTGAAACCATTTTTCCCCCCCTTCGGCTCCAGGGGGTACTTTACTCTTGTCAATTTTGACAAAATTAGTGCCAGGTACTACAAAAAACACGCTACATTGCTTAAACTTCGTACACATAATTCCTATCCCAATACCTTTTTGCCAGGTGGAACAATTTTTTCCCCCCATTGCCTCCAAGGGGTACTTTACTCTTGTCAATTTTGACAAAATTAGTGCCAGGTACTAGAAAAAAAACACGCTTAATTGTTTAAACTTCGTACACATAATTCCTATACCAATATTTTTTTGCCAGGTGAAACCATTTTTCCCCTCATCGCCTCCAGGGGGTACTTTACTCTTGTCAATTTTTACAAAATTAGTGCCAGGTACTACAAAAAACACGCTACATTGCTTAAACTTTGTACACATAATTCCTATCCCAATACCTTTTTGCCAGGTAGAACAATTTTTCCCCCCATTGCCTCCAAGGGGTACTTTACTCTTGTCAATTTTGACAAAATTAGTGCCAGGTACTAGAAAAAAACACGTTTAATTGTTTAAACTTCGTACACATAATTCCTATCCCAATACTTTTTTGCCAGGTAAAACCAATTTTCCCCCCCCCCCATCGCCTCCAGGGGGTACTTTACTCTTGTCAATTTTGACAAAATTAGTGCCAGGTACTACAAAAAACACGCTACATTGCTTAAACTTTGTACACATAATTCCTATCCCAATACCTTTTTGCCAGGTGAAACCATTTTTCCCCCCTTCGGCTCCAGGGGGTACTTTACTCTTGTCAATTTTGACAAAATTAGTGCCAGGTACTACAAAAAACACGCTACATTGCTTAAACTTTGTACACATAATTCTTATCCCAATACCTTTTTGCCAGGTGGAACAATTTTTCCCCCCATTGCCTCCAAGGGGTACTTTAATCTTGTCAATTTTGACAAAATTAGTGCCAGGTACTAGAAAAAAACACGTTTAATTGTTTAAACTTCGTACACATAATTCCTATCCCAATACTTTTTTGCCAGGTGAAACCATTTTTCCCCCCATCGCCTCCAGGGGGTACTTTACACTTGTCAATTTTTACAAAATTAGTGCCAGGTACTACAAAAAACACGCTAGACTGCTTAAACTTCGTACACATAATTCCTACCCCAATACCTTTTTGCCAGGTGGAACAATTTTCCCCCTATTGCTTCCAAGGGGTACTTTACTCTTGTCAATTTTGACAAAATTAGTGCCAGGTACTACAAAAAACACGCTACATTGCTTAAACTTTGTACACATAATTCCTATTTCAATACCTTTTTGCCAGGTGGAACAATTTTTCCCCCCATTGCCTCCAAGGGGTACTTTACTCTTGTCAATTTTGACAAAATGAGTGCCAGGTACTAGAAAAAACGCGGTAAATTGCTGTGACTTCGTACACATAATACATAACCCAATACCTTTTTGACAGGTAAAACCATTTTTCCCTCCATTGCCTCCAAGGGGTACTTTACTCTTGTCAATTTTGACAAAATTAGTGCCAGGTACTAGAAAAAAACACGCTTAATTGTTTAAACTTCGTACACATAGTTCCCATCCCAATACCTTTTTGCCAGGTGAAACCATTTATCCCCCCATCGGCTCCAGGGGGTACTTTACTCCTGTCAATTTTGACAAAATTAGTGCCAGGTACTACAAAAAACACGCTACATTGCTTAAACTTCGTACACATAATTCCTATACCAATATTTTTTTGCCAGGTGAAACCATTTTTCCCCCCATCGCCTCCAGGGGGTACTTTACTCTTGTCAATTTTTACAAAATTAGTGCCAGGTACTACAAAAAACACGCGACATTGCTTAAACTTCGTACACATAATTCCTATCCCAATACCTTTTTGCCAGGTGGAACAATTTTTCCCCCCATTGCCTTCAAGGGGTACTTTACTCTTGTCAATTTTGACAAAATTAGTGCCAGGTACTAGAAAAAAACACGCTTAATTGTTTAAACTTCGTACACATAATTCCTATACCAATATTTTTTTGCCAGGTGAAACCATTTTGCCCCCCATCGCCTCCAGGGGGTACTTTACTCTTGTCAATTTTTACAAAATTAGTGCCAGGTACTACAAAAAACACGCTACATTGCTTAAACTTCGTACACATAATTCCTATCCCAATACCTTTTTGCCAGGTGGAACAATTTTTCCCCCCATTGCCTCCAAGGGGTACTTTACTCTTGTCAATTTTGACAAAATTAGTGCCAGGTACTAGAAAAAAACACGCTTAATTGTTTAAACTTTGTACACATAATTCCCATCCCAAAACCTTTTTGCCAGGTGAAACCATTTTTTCCCCCATCGGCTCCAGGGGGTACTTTACTCTTGTCAGTTTTGACAAAATTAGTGCCAGGTACTACAAAAAACACGCTACATTGCTTAAACTTCGTACACATAATTCCTATCCCAATACCTTTTTGCCAGGTGGAACAATTTTTCCCCCCATTGCCTCCAAGGGGTACTTTACTCCTGTCAATTTTGACGAAATTGGTGCCAGGTACTAGAAAAAAACACGCTTAATTGCATAAACTTTGTACACGTAATTCCTATCCCAATACCTTTTTGCCAGGGGAAACCATTTTTCCCCCCTTCGGCTCCAGGGGGTACTTTACTCTTGTCAATTTTGACAAAATTAGTGCCAGGTACTACAAAAAAAACGCTACATTGCTTAAACTTTGTACACATAATTCCTATCCCAATACCTTTTTGCCAGGTGGAACAATTTTTCCCCCCATTGCCTCCAAGGGGTACTTTACTCTTGTCAATTTTGACAAAATTAGTGCCAGGTACTAGAAAAAAACACGTTTAATTGTTTAAACTTCGTACACATAATTCCTATCCCAATACTTTTTTGCCAGGTGAAACCATTTTTCCCCCCCCGTCGCCTCCAGGGGGTACTTTACTCTTGTCAATTTTTACAAAATTAGTGCCAGGTACTACAAAAAACACGCTACATTGCTTAAACTTTGTACACATAATTCCTATCCCAATACCTTTTTGCCAGGTGGAACAATTTTCCCCCTATTGCTTCCAAGGGGTACTTTACTCTTGTCAATTTTGACAAAATTAGTGCCAGGTACTACAAAAAACACGCTACATTGCCTTAACTTTGTACACATAATTCCTATACCAATACCTTTTTGCCAGGTGGAACAATTTTTCCCCCCATTGCCTCCAAGGGGTACTTTACTCTTGTCAATTTTGACAAAATGAGTGCCAGGTACTAGAAAAAACGCGGTAAATTGCTGTGACTTCGTACACATAATACATAACCCAATACCTTTTTGACAGGTAAAACCATTTTTCCCTCCATTGCCTCCAAGGGGTACTTTACTCTTGTCAATTTTGACAAAATTAGTGCCAGGTACTAGAAAAAAACACGCTTAATTGTTTAAACTTCGTACACATAGTTCCCATCCCAATACCTTTTTGCCAGGTGAAACCATTTATCCCCCCATCGGCTCCAGGGGGTACTTTACTCCTGTCAATTTTGACAAAATTAGTGCCAGGTACTACAAAAAACACGCTACATTGCTTAAACTTCGTACACATATTTCCTATCCCAATACCTTTTTGCCAGGTTGAACAATTTTTCCCCCCATTGCCTCCAAGGGGTACTTTACTCTTGTCATTTTTGACAAAATTAGTGCCAGGTACTAGAAAAAAAACACGCTTAATTGTTTAAACTTCGTACACATAATTCCTATACCAATATTTTTTTGCCAGGTGAAACCATTTTTCCCCCCATCGCCTCCAGGGGGTACTTTACTCTTGTCAATTTTTACAAAATTAGTGCCAGGTACTACAAAAAACACGCTACATTGCTTAAACTTCGTACACATAATTCCTATCCCAATACCTTTTTGCCAGGTGGAACAATTTTTCCCCCCATTGCCTCCAAGGGGTACTTTACTCTTGTCAATTTTGACAAAATTAGTGCCAGGTACTAGAAAAAAAACACGCTTAATTGTTTAAACTTTGTACACATAATTCTTATCCCAATACCTTTTTGCCAGGTGAAACCATTTTTTCCCCCATCGGCTCCAGGGGGTACTTTACTCTTGTCAGTTTTGACAAAATTAGTGCCGGATACTACAAAAAACACGCTACATTGCTTAAACTTCGTACACATAATTCCTATCCCAATACCTTTTTGCCAGGTGGAACAATTTTTCCCCCCATTGCCTCCAAGGGGTACTTTACTCTTGTCAATTTTGACAAAATTAGTGCCAGGTACTAGAAAAAAACACGCTTAATTGTTTAAACTTCGTACACATAATTCCTATACCAATATTTTTTTGCCAGGTGAAACCATTTTTCCCCCCATCGCCTCCAGGGGGTACTTTACTCCTGTCAATTTTTACAAAATTAGTGCCAGGTACTACAAAAAACACGCTACATTGCTTAAACTTCGTACACATAATTCATATCCCAATACCTTTTTGCCAGGTGGAACAATTTTTCCCCCCATTGCCTCCAAGGGGTACTTTACTCTTGTCAATTTTGACAAAATTAGTGCCAGGTACTAGAAAAAAACACGCTTAATTGTTTAAACTTTGTACACATAATTCCCATCCCAATACCTTTTTGCCAGGTGAAACCATTTTTTCCCCCATCGGCTCCAGGGGGTACTTTACTCTTGTCAGTTTTGACAAAATTAGTGCCAGGTACTACAAAAAACAGGCTACATTGCTTAAACTTCGTACACATAATTCCTATCCCAATACCTTTTTGCCAGGTGGAACAATTTTTCCCCCCATTGCCTCCAAGGGGTACTTTACTCTTGTCAATTTTGACAAAATGAGTGCCAGGTACTAGAAAAAACGCGGTAAATTGCTGTGACTTCGTACACATAATACATAACCCAATACCTTTTTGCCAGGTGAAACCATTTTTCCCCCCATTGCCTCCAAGGGGTACTTTACTCTTGTCAATTTTGACAAAATTAGTGCCAGGTACTAGAAAAAAACACGCTTAATTGTTTAAACTTTGTACACATAATTCCCATTCCAATACCTTTTTGCCAGGTGGAACCATTTTTTCCCCCATCGGCTCCAGGGGGTACTTTACTCTTGTCAGTTTTGACAAAATTAGTGCCGGATACTACAAAAAACACGCTACATTGCTTAAACTTCGTACACATAATTCCTATCCCAATACCTTTTTGCCAGGTGGAACAATTTTTCCCCCCATTGCCTCCAAGGGGTACTTTACTCTTGTCAATTTTGACAAAATTAGTGCCAGGTACTAGAAAAAAACACGCTTAATTGTTTAAACTTCGTACACATAATTCCTATACCAATATTTTTTTGCCAGGTGAAACCATTTTTCCCCCCATCGCCTCCAGGGGGTACTTTACTCCTGTCAATTTTTACAAAATTAGTGCCAGGTACTACAAAAAACACGCTACATTGCTTAAACTTCGTACACATAATTCATATCCCAATACCTTTTTGCCAGGTGGAACAATTTTTTCCCCCCATTGCCTCCAAGGGGTACTTTACTCTTGTCAATTTTGACAAAATTAGTGCCAGGTACTAGAAAAAAACACGCTTAATTGTTTAAACTTTGTACACATAATTCCCATCCCAATACCTTTTTGCCAGGTGAAACCATTTTTTCCCCCATCGGCTCCAGGGGGTACTTTACTCTTGTCAGTTTTGACAAAATTAGTGCCAGGTACTACAAAAAACAGGCTACATTGCTTAAACTTCGTACACATAATTCCTATCCCAATACCTTTTTGCCAGGTGGAACAATTTTTCCCCCCATTGCCTCCAAGGGGTACTTTACTCTTGTCAATTTTGACAAAATGAGTGCCAGGTACTAGAAAAAACGCGGTAAATTGCTGTGACTTCGTACACATAATACATAACCCAATACCTTTTTGCCAGGTGAAACCATTTTTCCCCCCATTGCCTCCAAGGGGTACTTTACTCTTGTCAATTTTGACAAAATTAGTGCCAGGTACTAGAAAAAAACACGCTTAATTGTTTAAACTTCGTACACATAATTCCCATCCCAATACCTTTTTGCCAGGTGAAACCATTTATCCGCCTATCGGCTCCAGGGGGTACTTTACTCTTGTCAATTTTGTCAAAATTAGTGCCAGGTACTACAAAAAACACGATACATTGCTTAAACTTCGTACACATAATTCCTATCCCAATACCTTTTTGCCAGTTGGAACAATTTTTCCCCCCATTGCCTCCAAGGGGTACTTTACTCTTGTCAATTTTGACAAAATTAGTGCCAGGTACTAGAAAAAAACACGCTTAATTGTTTAAACTTTGTACACATAATTCCCATCCCAATACCTTTTTGCCAGGTGAAACCATTTTTTCCCCCATCGGCTCCAGGGGGTACTTTACTCTTGTCAGTTTTGACAAAATTAGTGCCAGGTACAACAAAAAACACGCTACATTGCTTAAACTTCGTACACGTAATTTCTATCCCAATACCTTTTTGCCAGGTAAGACAATTTTTCCCCCCATTGCCTCCAAGGGGTACTTTACTCTTGTCAATTTTGACGAAATTGGTGCCAGGTAATAGAAAAAAACACGCTTAATTGCATAAACTTTGTACACATAATTCCTATCCCAATACCTTTTTGCCAGGTGAAACCATTTTTCCCCCCTTCGGCTCCAGGGGGTACTTTACTCTTGTCAATTTTGACAAAATTAGTGCCAGGTACTACAAAAAACACGCTACATTGCTTAAACTTCGTACACATAATTCCTATCCCAATACCTTTTTGCCAGGTGGAACAATTTTTCCCCCCATTGCCTCCAAGGGGTACTTTACTCTTGTCAATTTTGACAAAATTAGTGCCAGGTACTAGAAAAAAAACACGCTTAATTGTTTAAACTTCGTACACATAATTCCTATACCAATATTTTTTTGCCAGGTGAAACCATTTTTCCCCTCATCGCCTCCAGGGGGTACTTTACTCTTGTCAATTTTTACAAAATTAGTGCCAGGTACTACAAAAAACACGCTACATTGCTTAAACTTTGTACACATAATTCCTATCCCAATACCTTTTTGCCAGGTAGAACAATTTTTCCCCCCATTGCCTCCAAGGGGTACTTTACTCTTGTCAATTTTGACAAAATTAGTGCCAGGTACTAGAAAAAAACACGTTTAATTGTTTAAACTTCGTACACATAATTCCTATCCCAATACTTTTTTGCCAGGTAAAACCAATTTTCCCCCCCCCCATCGCCTCCAGGGGGTACTTTACTCTTGTCAATTTTGACAAAATTAGTGCCAGGTACTACAAAAAACACGCTACATTGCTTAAACTTTGTACACATAATTCCTATCCCAATACCTTTTTGCCAGGTGAAACCATTTTTCCCCCCTTCGGCTCCAGGGGGTACTTTACTCTTGTCAATTTTGACAAAATTAGTGCCAGGTACTACAAAAAACACGCTACATTGCTTAAACTTTGTACACATAATTCTTATCCCAATACCTTTTTGCCAGGTGGAACAATTTTTCCCCCCATTGCCTCCAAGGGGTACTTTAATCTTGTCAATTTTGACAAAATTAGTGCCAGGTACTAGAAAAAAACACGTTTAATTGTTTAAACTTCGTACACATAATTCCTATCCCAATACTTTTTTGCCAGGTGAAACCATTTTTCCCCCCATCGCCTCCAGGGGGTACTTTACACTTGTCAATTTTTACAAAATTAGTGCCAGGTACTACAAAAAACACGCTAGACTGCTTAAACTTCGTACACATAATTCCTACCCCAATACCTTTTTGCCAGGTGGAACAATTTTCCCCCTATTGCTTCCAAGGGGTACTTTACTCTTGTCAATTTTGACAAAATTAGTGCCAGGTACTACAAAAAACACGCTACATTGCTTAAACTTTGTACACATAATTCCTATTTCAATACCTTTTTGCCAGGTGGAACAATTTTTCCCCCCATTGCCTCCAAGGGGTACTTTACTCTTGTCAATTTTGACAAAATGAGTGCCAGGTACTAGAAAAAACGCGGTAAATTGCTGTGACTTCGTACACATAATACATAACCCAATACCTTTTTGACAGGTAAAACCATTTTTCCCTCCATTGCCTCCAAGGGGTACTTTACTCTTGTCAATTTTGACAAAATTAGTGCCAGGTACTAGAAAAAAACACGCTTAATTGTTTAAACTTCGTACACATAGTTCCCATCCCAATACCTTTTTGCCAGGTGAAACCATTTATCCCCCCATCGGCTCCAGGGGGTACTTTACTCCTGTCAATTTTGACAAAATTAGTGCCAGGTACTACAAAAAACACGCTACATTGCTTAAACTTCGTACACATAATTCCTATACCAATATTTTTTTGCCAGGTGAAACCATTTTTTCCCCCCATCGCCTCCAGGGGGTACTTTACTCTTGTCAATTTTTACAAAATTAGTGCCAGGTACTACAAAAAACACGCGACATTGCTTAAACTTCGTACACATAATTCCTATCCCAATACCTTTTTGCCAGGTGGAACAATTTTTCCCCCCATTGCCTTCAAGGGGTACTTTACTCTTGTCAATTTTGACAAAATTAGTGCCAGGTACTAGAAAAAAACACGCTTAATTGTTTAAAACTTCGTACACATAATTCCTATACCAATATTTTTTTGCCAGGTGAAACCATTTTGCCCCCCATCGCCTCCAGGGGGTACTTTACTCTTGTCAATTTTTACAAAATTAGTGCCAGGTACTACAAAAAACACGCTACATTGCTTAAACTTCGTACACATAATTCCTATCCCAATACCTTTTTGCCAGGTGGAACAATTTTTCCCCCCATTGCCTCCAAGGGGTACTTTACTCTTGTCAATTTTGACAAAATTAGTGCCAGGTACTAGAAAAAAACACGCTTAATTGTTTAAACTTTGTACACATAATTCCCATCCCAAAACCTTTTTGCCAGGTGAAACCATTTTTTCCCCCATCGGCTCCAGGGGGTACTTTACTCTTGTCAGTTTTGACAAAATTAGTGCCAGGTACTACAAAAAACACGCTACATTGCTTAAACTTCGTACACATAATTCCTATCCCAATACCTTTTTGCCAGGTGGAACAATTTTTCCCCCCATTGCCTCCAAGGGGTACTTTACTCCTGTCAATTTTGACGAAATTGGTGCCAGGTACTAGAAAAAAACACGCTTAATTGCATAAACTTTGTACACGTAATTCCTATCCCAATACCTTTTTGCCAGGGGAAACCATTTTTCCCCCCTTCGGCTCCAGGGGGTACTTTACTCTTGTCAATTTTGACAAAATTAGTGCCAGGTACTACAAAAAAAAACGCTACATTGCTTAAACTTTGTACACATAATTCCTATCCCAATACCTTTTTGCCAGGTGGAACAATTTTTCCCCCCATTGCCTCCAAGGGGTACTTTACTCTTGTCAATTTTGACAAAATTAGTGCCAGGTACTAGAAAAAAACACGTTTAATTGTTTAAACTTCGTACACATAATTCCTATCCCAATACTTTTTTGCCAGGTGAAACCATTTTTCCCCCCCCGTCGCCTCCAGGGGGTACTTTACTCTTGTCAATTTTTACAAAATTAGTGCCAGGTACTACAAAAAACACGCTACATTGCTTAAACTTTGTACACATAATTCCTATCCCAATACCTTTTTGCCAGGTGGAACAATTTTCCCCCTATTGCTTCCAAGGGGTACTTTACTCTTGTCAATTTTGACAAAATTAGTGCCAGGTACTACAAAAAACACGCTACATTGCCTTAACTTTGTACACATAATTCCTATACCAATACCTTTTTGCCAGGTGGAACAATTTTTCCCCCCATTGCCTCCAAGGGGTACTTTACTCTTGTCAATTTTGACAAAATGAGTGCCAGGTACTAGAAAAAACGCGGTAAATTGCTGTGACTTCGTACACATAATACATAACCCAATACCTTTTTGACAGGTAAAACCATTTTTCCCTCCATTGCCTCCAAGGGGTACTTTACTCTTGTCAATTTTGACAAAATTAGTGCCAGGTACTAGAAAAAAACACGCTTAATTGTTTAAACTTCGTACACATAGTTCCCATCCCAATACCTTTTTGCCAGGTGAAACCATTTATCCCCCCATCGGCTCCAGGGGGTACTTTACTCCTGTCAATTTTGACAAAATTAGTGCCAGGTACTACAAAAAACACGCTACATTGCTTAAACTTCGTACACATATTTCCTATCCCAATACCTTTTTGCCAGGTTGAACAATTTTTCCCCCCATTGCCTCCAAGGGGTACTTTACTCTTGTCATTTTTGACAAAATTAGTGCCAGGTACTAGAAAAAAACACGCTTAATTGTTTAAACTTCGTACACATAATTCCTATACCAATATTTTTTTGCCAGGTGAAACCATTTTTCCCCCCATCGCCTCCAGGGGGTACTTTACTCTTGTCAATTTTTACAAAATTAGTGCCAGGTACTACAAAAAACACGCTACATTGCTTAAACTTCGTACACATAATTCCTATCCCAATACCTTTTTGCCAGGTGGAACAATTTTTCCCCCCATTGCCTCCAAGGGGTACTTTACTCTTGTCAATTTTGACAAAATTAGTGCCAGGTACTAGAAAAAAACACGCTTAATTGTTTAAACTTTGTACACATAATTCTTATCCCAATACCTTTTTGCCAGGTGAAACCATTTTTTCCCCCATCGGCTCCAGGGGGTACTTTACTCTTGTCAGTTTTGACAAAATTAGTGCCGGATACTACAAAAAACACGCTACATTGCTTAAACTTCGTACACATAATTCCTATCCCAATACCTTTTTGCCAGGTGGAACAATTTTTCCCCCCATTGCCTCCAAGGGGTACTTTACTCTTGTCAATTTTGACAAAATTAGTGCCAGGTACTAGAAAAAAACACGCCTAATTGTTTAAACTTCGTACACATAATTCCTATACCAATATTTTTTTGCCAGGTGAAACCATTTTTCCCCCCATCGCCTCCAGGGGGTACTTTACTCCTGTCAATTTTTACAAAATTAGTGCCAGGTACTACAAAAAAACACGCTACATTGCTTAAACTTCGTACACATAATTCATATCCCAATACCTTTTTGCCAGGTGGAACAATTTTTTCCCCCCATTGCCTCCAAGGGGTACTTTACTCTTGTCAATTTTGACAAAATTAGTGCCAGGTACTAGAAAAAAACACGCTTAATTGTTTAAACTTTGTACACATAATTCCCATCCCAATACCTTTTTGCCAGGTGAAACCATTTTTTCCCCCATCGGCTCCAGGGGGTACTTTACTCTTGTCAGTTTTGACAAAATTAGTGCCAGGTACTACAAAAAACAGGCTACATTGCTTAAACTTCGTACACATAATTCCTATCCCAATACCTTTTTGCCAGGTGGAACAATTTTTCCCCCCATTGCCTCCAAGGGGTACTTTACTCTTGTCAATTTTGACAAAATGAGTGCCAGGTACTAGAAAAAACGCGGTAAATTGCTGTGACTTCGTACACATAATACATAACCCAATACCTTTTTGCCAGGTGAAACCATTTTTCCCCCCATTGCCTCCAAGGGGTACTTTACTCTTGTCAATTTTGACAAAATTAGTGCCAGGTACTAGAAAAAAACACGCTTAATTGTTTAAACTTCGTACACATAATTCCCATCCCAATACCTTTTTGCCAGGTGAAACCATTTATCCGCCTATCGGCTCCAGGGGGTACTTTACTCTTGTCAATTTTGTCAAAATTAGTGCCAGGTACTACAAAAAACACGATACATTGCTTAAACTTCGTACACATAATTCCTATCCCAATACCTTTTTGCCAGTTGGAACAATTTTTCCCCCCATTGCCTCCAAGGGGTACTTTACTCTTGTCAATTTTGACAAAATTAGTGCCAGGTACTAGAAAAAAACACGCTTAATTGTTTAAACTTTGTACACATAATTCCCATCCCAATACCTTTTTGCCAGGTGAAACCATTTTTTCCCCCATCGGCTCCAGGGGGTACTTTACTCTTGTCAGTTTTGACAAAATTAGTGCCAGGTACAACAAAAAACACGCTACATTGCTTAAACTTCGTACACGTAATTTCTATCCCAATACCTTTTTGCCAGGTAAGACAATTTTTCCCCCCATTGCCTCCAAGGGGTACTTTACTCTTGTCAATTTTGACGAAATTGGTGCCAGGTAATAGAAAAAAACACGCTTAATTGCATAAACTTTGTACACATAATTCCTATCCCAATACCTTTTTGCCAGGTGAAACCATTTTTCCCCCCTTCGGCTCCAGGGGGTACTTTACTCTTGTCAATTTTGACAAAATTAGTGCCAGGTACTACAAAAAACACGCTACATTGCTTAAACTTCGTACACATAATTCCTATCCCAATACCTTTTTGCCAGATGGAACAATTTTTCCCCCCATTGCCTCCAAGGGGTACTTTACTCTTGTCAATTTTGACAAAATTAGTGCCAGGTACTAGAAAAAAAACACGCTTAATTGTTTAAACTTCGTACACATAATTCCTTATACCAATATTTTTTTGCCAGGTGAAACCATTTTTTTCCCCCCATCGCCTCCAGGGGGTACTTTACTCTTGTCAATTTTTACAAAATTAGTGCCAGGTACTACAAAAAACACGCTACATTGCTTAAACTTTGTACACATAATTCCTATCCCAATAACCTTTTTGCCAGGTAGAACAATTTTTTCCCCCCCATTGCCTCCAAGGGGTACTTTACTCTTGTCAATTTTGACAAAATTAGTGCCAGGTACTAGAAAAAACACGTTTAAATTGTTTAAACTTCGTACACATAATTTCCTATCCCAATACTTTTTTGCCAGGTAAAACCATTTTTCCCCCCCCCCCATCGCCTCCAGGGGGGTACTTTACTCTTGTCAATTTTGACAAAATTAGTGCCAGGTACTACAAAAAATCACGCTACAATTGCTTAAAACTTTGTACACATAATTCCTATCCCAATACCTTTTTGCCAGGTGAAACCATTTTTTTCCCCCCTTCGGCTCCAGGGGGTACTTTACTCTTGTCAATTTTGACAAAATTAGTGCCAGGTACTACAAAAAACACGCTACATTGCTTAAACTTTGTACAACATAATTCTTATCCCAATACCTTTTTGCCAGGTGGAACAATTTTTCCCCCCATTGCCTCCAAGGGGTACTTTAATCTTGTCAATTTTTGACAAAAATTAGTGCCAGGTACTAGAAAAAAACACGTTTAATTGTTTAAAACTTCGTACACATAATTCCTATCCCAATACTTTTTTGCCAGGTGAAACCATTTTCCCCCCATCGCCTCCAGGGGGTACTTTACACTTGTCAATTTTTACAAAATTAGTGCCAGGTACTACAAAAAACACGCTAGACTGCTTAAACTTCGTACACATAATTACCTACCACCAATACCTTTTTGCCAGGTGGAACAATTTTCCCCCCTATTGCTTCCAAGGGGTACTTTACTCTTGTCAATTTTGACAAAATTAGTGCCAGGTACTACAAAAAAACACGCTACATTGCTTAAAACTTTGTACACATAATTCCTATTTCAATACCTTTTTGCCAGGTGGAACAATTTTTTTCCCCCATTGCCTCCAAGGGGGTACTTTACTCTTGTCAATTTTGACAAAATGAGTGCCAGGTACTAGAAAAAACGCGGTAAATTGCTGTGACTTCGTACACATAATACATAACCCAATACCTTTTTGACAGGTTAAAACCATTTTTCCCCTCCATTGCCTCCAAGGGGTACTTTACTCTTGTCAATTTTGACAAAATTAGTGCCAGGGTACTAGAAAAAAACACGCTTAATTGTTTAAACTTCGTACACATAGTTCCCATCCCCAATGACCGTTTTTGCCAGGTGAAACCATTTATCCCCCCATCGGCTCCAGGGGGTACTTTACTCTTGTCAATTTTGACAAAATTTAGTGCCAGGTACTACAAAAAAACACGCTACATTGCTTAAACTTCGTACACATAAATTCCTATACCAATATTTTTTTGCCAGGTGAAACCATTTTCCCCCCATCGCCTCCAGGGGGTACTTTACCTCTTGTCAATTTTTACAAAATTAGTGCCAGGTACTACAAAAAAACACGCGACATTGCTTAAACTTCGTACACATAATTCCTATCCCAATACCTTTTTGCCAGGGTGGAACAATTTTTTCCCCCCATTGCCTCCAAGGGGTACTTTACTCTTGTCAATTTTGACAAAATTAGTGCCAGGTACTAGAAAAAAACACGCTTAATTGTTTAAACTTCGTACACATAATTCCTATATCCAATATTTTTTTGCCAGGTGAAACCATTTTGCCCCCCCATCGCCTCCAGGGGGTACTTTACTCTTGTCAATTTTTACAAAATTAGTGCCAGGTACTACAAAAAACACGCTACATTGCTTAAACTTCGTACAACATAATTCCTATCCCCAATACCTTTTTGCCAGGTGGAACAATTTTTCCCCCCATTGCCTCCAAGGGGTACTTTACTCTTGTCAATTTTGACAAAATTAGTGCCAGGTACTAGAAAAAAAACACGCTTAATTGTTTAAACGTTGTACACATAATTCCCATCCCAAAACCTTTTTGCCAGGTGAAAACCATTTTTTCCCCCATCGGCTCCAGGGGGGTACTTTACTCTTGTCAGTTTTGACAAAATTAGTGCCAGGTACTACAAAAAAACACGCTACATTGCTTAAACTTCGTACACATAATTCCTATCCCAATACCTTTTTGCCAGGTGGAACAATTTATTTCCCCCATTGCCTCCAAGGGGTACTTTTAATCCTGTCAATTTTGACGAAATTGGTGCCAGGTACTAGAAAAAATCACGCCAATACCTTTTTGCCAGGGGAAACCATTTTTTCCCCCCTTCGGCTCCAGGGGGTACTTTACTCTTGTCAATTTTGACAAAATTAGTGCCAGGTACTACAAAAAAAAACGCTACATTGCTTAAACTTTGTACACATAATTCCTATCCCAATACCTTTTTGCCAGGTGGAACAATTTTTCCCCCCATTGCCTCCAA
The DNA here is from genome assembly GCA_927349885.1 of Psylliodes chrysocephalus. NCBI lineage: Eukaryota > Metazoa > Arthropoda > Insecta > Coleoptera > Chrysomelidae > Psylliodes > Psylliodes chrysocephalus. Next base: position 59,335,055 of record OV651822.1, on the reverse strand, counting down.
GGGGTACTTTACTCTTGTCAATTTTGACAAAATTAGTGCCAGGTACTAGAAAAAAAACACGTTTAATTGTTTAAACTTCGTACACATAATTCCTATCCCAATACTTTTTTGCCAGGTGAAACCATTTTTCCCCCCCCGTCGCCTCCAGGGGGTACTTTACTCTTGTCAATTTTTACAAAATTAGTGCCAGGTACTACAAAAAACACGCTACATTGCTTAAACTTTGTACACATAATTCCTATCCCAATACCTTTTTGCCAGGTGGAACAATTTTCCCCCCTATTGCTTCCAAGGGGTACTTTACTCTTGTCAATTTTGACAAAATTAGTGCCAGGTACTACAAAAAACACGCTACATTGCCTTAACTTTGTACACATAATTCCTATACCAATACCTTTTTGCCAGGTGGAACAATTTTTCCCCCCATTGCCTCCAAGGGGTACTTTACTCTTGTCAATTTTGACAAAATGAGTGCCAGGTACTAGAAAAAAACGCGGTAAATTGCTGTGACTTCGTACACATAATACATAACCCAATACCTTTTTGACAGGTAAAACCATTTTTTCCCTCCATTGCCTCCAAGGGGTACTTTACTCTTGTCAATTTTGACAAAATTAGTGCCAGGTACTAGAAAAAAACACGCTTAATTGTTTAAACTTCGTACACATAGTTCCCATCCCAATACCTTTTTGCCAGGTGAAACCATTTATCCCCCCATCGGCTCCAGGGGGTACTTTACTCCTGTCAATTTTGACAAAATTAGTGCCAGGTACTACAAAAAACACGCTACATTGCTTAAACTTCGTACACATATTTCCTATCCCAATACCTTTTTGCCAGGTTGAACAATTTTTCCCCCCATTGCCTCCAAGGGGTACTTTACTCTTGTCATTTTTGACAAAATTAGTGCCAGGTACTAGAAAAAAACACGCTTAATTGTTTAAACTTCGTACACATAATTCCTATACCAATATTTTTTTGCCAGGTGAAACCATTTTTCCCCCCATCGCCTCCAGGGGGTACTTTACTCTTGTCAATTTTTACAAAATTAGTGCCAGGTACTACAAAAAACACGCTACATTGCTTAAACTTCGTACACATAATTCCTATCCCAATACCTTTTTGCCAGGTGGAACAATTTTTCCCCCCATTGCCTCCAAGGGGTACTTTACTCTTGTCAATTTTGACAAAATTAGTGCCAGGTACTAGAAAAAAAACACGCTTAATTGTTTAAACTTTGTACACATAATTCTTATCCCAATACCTTTTTGCCAGGTGAAACCATTTTTTCCCCCATCGGCTCCAGGGGGTACTTTACTCTTGTCAGTTTTGACAAAATTAGTGCCAGGTACTACAAAAAACACGCTACATTGCTTAAACTTCGTACACATAATTCCTATTCCAATACCTTTTTGCCCGGTGAAACAATTTTTCCCCCCATTGCCTCCAAGGGGTACTTTACTCTTGTCAATTTTGACAAAATTAGTGCCAGGTACTAGAAAAAAACACGCTTAATTGTTTAAACTTTGTACACATAATTCCTATACCAATATTTTTTTGCCAGGTGAAACCATTTTTCCCCCCATCGCCTCCAGGGGGTACTTTACTCTTGTCAATTTTTACAAAATTAGTGCCAGGTACTACAAAAAACACGCTACATTGCTTAAACTTCGTACACATCATTCCTATCCCAATACCTTTTTGCCAGGTGGAACAATTTTTCCCCCCATTGCCTCCAAGGGGTACTTTACTCTTGTCAATTTTGACGAAATTGGTGCCAGGTACAAGAGTAAAGTACCCCTTGGAGGCAATGGGGGGAAAAATTGTTCCACCTGGCAAAAAGGTATTGGGATAGGAATTATGTGTACAAAGTTTAAGCAATGTAGCGTGTTTTTTGTAGTACCTGGCACTAATTTTGTCAAAACTGACAAGAGTAAAGTACCCCCTGGAGCCGATGAGGGAAAAAATGGTTTCACCTGGCAAAAAGGTATTGGGATGGGAATTATGTGTACAAAGTTTAAACAATTAAGCGTGTTTTTTTCTAGTACCTGGCACTAATTTTGTCAAAATTGACAAGAGTAAAGTACCCCTTGGAGGCAATGGGGGGAAAAATTGTTCCACCTGGCAAAAAGGTATTGGGATAGAAATTATGTGTACGAAGTTTAAGCAATGTAGCGTGTTTTTTGTTGTACCTGGCACTAATTTTGTCAAAACTGACAAGAGTAAAGTACCCCCTGGAGCCGAAGGGGGGAAAAAATATTTTCACCTGGCAAAAAATTATTAGGATAGTAATTATGTGTACAAAGTTTTTGCAATTAAGCGTGTTTTTCTCTAGTACCTGGCACCAATTTTGTCAAAATTGACAGAAGTAAAGTACCCCTTGGAGGCAATGGGGGGAAAAATTGTTCCACCTGGCAAAAAGGTATTGGGATAGGAATTATGTGTACGAAGTTTAAGCAATGTAGCGTGTTTTTTTGTAGTACCTGGCACTAATTTTGTCAAAATTGACAAGAGTAAAGTACCCCCTGGAGCCGAAGGGGGGAAAAATGGTTTCACCTGGCAAAAAGGTATTGGGATGGGAATTATGTGTACGAAGTTTAAACAATTAAGCGTGTTTTTTTCTAGTACCTGGCACTAATTTTGTCAAAATTGACAAAAGTAAAGTACCCCTTGGAGGCAATGGGGGGAAAAATTGTTCCACCTGGCAAAAAGGTATTGGGATAGGAATTATGTGTACGAAGTTTAAGCAATGTAGCGTGTTTTTTTGTAGTACCTGGCACTAATTTTGTCAAAATTGACAAGAGTAAAGTACCCCCTGGAGCCGATGGGGGGATAAATGGTTTCACCTGGCAAAAAGGTATTGGGATGGGAATTATGTGTACGAAGTTTAAACAATTAAGCGTGTTTTTTTCTAGTACCTGGCACTAATTTTGTCAAAATTGACAAGAGTAAAGTACCCCTTGGAGGCAATGGGGGGGAAAAATTGTTCCACCTGGCAAAAAGGTATTGGGATAGGAATTATGTGTACGAAGTTTAAGCAATGTAGCGTATTTTTTGTAGTACCTGGCACTAATTTTGTCAAAACTGACAAGAGTAAAGTACCCCCTGGAGCCGATGGAAGAAAAAATGGTTTCACCTGGCAAAAAGGTATTGGGATGGGAATTATGTGTACAAAGTTTAAACAATTAAGCGTGTTTTTTTCTAGTACCTGGCACTAATTTTGTCAAAATTGACAAGAGTAAAGTACCCCTTGGAGGCAATGGGGGGAAAAATTGTTCCACCTGGCAAAAAGGTATTGGGATAGGAATTATGTGTACGAAGTTTAAGCAATGTAGCGTGTTTTTTGTAGTACCTGGCACTAATTTTGTAAAAATTGACAAGAGTAAAGTACCCCCTGGAGGCGATGGGGGGAAAAATGGTTTCACCTGGCAAAAAAATATTGGTATAGGAATTATGTTTACGAAGTTTAAACAATTAAGCGAGTTTTTTTCTAGTACCTGGCACTAATTTTGTCAAAATTGACAGGAGTAAAGTACCCCTTGGAGGCAATGGGGGGAAAAATTGTTCCACCTGGCAAAAAGGTATTGGGATAGGAATTATGTGTACGAAGTTTAAGCAATGTAGCGTGTTTTTTGTAGTACCTGGCACTAATTTTGTCAAAATTGACAAGAGTAAAGTACCCCCTGGAGCCGAAGGGGGGAAAAATGGTTTCACCTGGCAAAAAGGTATTGGGATAGGAATTATGTGTACAAAGTTTATGCAATTAAGCGTGTTTTTTTCTAGTACCTGGCACCAATTTCGTCAAAATTGACAAGAGTAAAGTACCCCTTGGAGGCAATGGGGGGAAAAATTGTCTCACCTGACAAAAAGGTATTGGGATAGAAATTATGTGTACGAAGTTTAAGCAATGTAGCGTGTTTTTTGTTGTACCTGGCACTAATTTTGTCAAAACTGACAGGAGTAAAGTACCCCCTGGAGCCGATGGGGGAAAAAATGGTTTTACCTGGCAAAAAGGTATTGGGATGGGAATTATGTGTACAAAGTTTAAACAATTAAGCGTGTTTTTTTCTAGTACCTGGCACTAATTTTGTCAAAATTGACAAGAGTAAAGTACCCCTTGGAGGCAATGGGGGGAAAAATTGTTCCACCTGGCAAAAAGGTATTGGGATAGGAATTATGTGTACGAAGTTTAAGCAATGTAGCGTGTTTTTTGTAGTACCTGGCACTAATTTTGTCAAAATTGACAAGAGTAAAGTACCCCCTGGAGCCGATGGGGGGATAAATGGTTTCACCTGGCAAAAAGGTATTGGGATGGGAATTATGTGTACAAAGTTTAAACAATTAAGCGTGTTTTTTTCTAGTACCTGGCACTAATTTTGTCAAAATTGACAAGAGTAAAGTACCCCTTGGAGGCAATGGGGGGAAAAATTGTTCCACCTGGCAAAAAGGTATTGGGATAGGAATTATGTGTACGAAGTTTAAGCAATGTAGCGTGTTTTTTGTAGTACCTGGCACTAATTTTGTCAAAATTGACAAGAGTAAAGTACCCCCTGGAGCCGATGGGGGGATAAATGGTTTCACCTGGCAAAAAGGTATTGGGATGGGAATTATGTGTACAAAGTTTAAACAATTAAGCGTGTTTTTTTCTAGTACCTGGCACTAATTTTGTCAAAATTGACAAGAGTAAAGTACCCCTTGGAGGCAATGGGGGGAAAAATGGTTTCACCTGGCAAAAAGGTATTGGGTTATGTATTATGTGTACGAAGTCACAGCAATTTACCGCGTTTTTTCTAGTACCTGGCACTCATTTTGTCAAAATTGACAAGAGTAAAGTACCCCTTGGAGGCAATGGGGGGAAAAATTGTTCCACCTGGCAAAAAGGTATTGGGTTATGTATTATGTGTACGAAGTTACAGCAATTTACCGCGTTTTTTTTTAGTACCTGGCACTAATTTTGTCAAAATTGACAAGAATAAAGTACCCCTTGGAGGCGATGGGGGTGAAAATGGTTGCACCTGGCAAAAAGGTATTGGGATGTATATTACTTGTCAGAAATATTAACTCCTAACTATTACTCGTTTAGTACCTGGCAGCGGTCAAATTCCAATCCGCAAATTAGACATACCCATAAATGGTCTACCTGTTCTCTTATGTTAAAAAAAAAATCAGATTTAGTTGGCTGTAATGTTGAGTATTGTTACTCTATTAAAAGGGATAGGGGGTGGTCAGGTAGCGACTTACGGCAAAACTAATGTTATGTTCAAGTGCGAAAATATTTCTATCGATACGTTTTTTTTTTTTTTTTCTTGTTCGAATTTATCAGTAGGAATATGAATTATTGTAGGTAGAGACGCGGTACAACGCAATGATATCACAATATCAGTTGATAAACAGGGAATTGATACAGTCCGTAATAAATCGTTTATGAATTGTGTTTACGTTTTGTCAGAGTCGGGTGGCGGCGATATCTTAAACGATGTCAACGTAAACACTCTTGAAAATGAAGACCGTAATAAATTGTTTGAATTGCTGGGAAAGTATAAAAATATAATTACTTTTGGCAATGCGGTGCGTTATGTTAATACGACAAAATTTAAAATTGATTTAAAAAATGATTGTATTGTAAATTATCGACCATACAGACTGTCCTTAATTAAACGAAAAAAAAGTCAGAAACATGATAGCAAATATATTGCGTAACAATATTTTTCGGGAAAGTAATTCTTCATTTGCAAGCTCTGTCATTTTGGTTAAAAAGAAAGACGGGGGAGATAGGCTATGTGTAGATTTTAGCCGAAGATTATATTCTGAAAACTGCGTTCGTAATGCCAGATGGCCATTACGAGTACCTAAGAGTGCCTTTTGGGTTATATTGATTCCCTGCCCTAATATAAATGAGGGTCTGCATTCTTTAGAATAAGTACTTGAAGCATAAGCGAAAGCAGGTTTTTTCCTTAAAAATTAAACAAATGCCGTTTTTCTTTTAAAGTGTCGAATATTTGGGTCGGCATACGTCAGCTGAGATGGCATTAGGCCGGGTAAAAGTAAAATATCAGCTTTAATAAATTTGCCAGTACCGACTAATGTTAGAAATATTAGGCAAATGATAGGACTTGCAAGTTGTTTTCGAAAGTTGTTACCTGAATTTGCTAGTAGAACCGCATGCACTTAAAAAAAAAACAACGTCACCTGGAAATGGGGCGAAGAACAAAATACTGCGCGAAAATATATGATTAATCATTTAAGCAGTGAGTCGTTATTAACTATTTTTGACTCTACCTTAGATACTGAACTACATACTGACGCAAGTTTCATAGAGTACGGGGCAGTTTCGTTTCAAAAACATAATTCGAAGTATTTCGGTATGACTCTTATGAGCTGGAGACGCTTGTACTCATTAACTGAATCAAACATTTTCGTTTTTATTTACTGGAAAATTATATCTGAACTTGTTTAAAAATAAATATTCCGTTTCATACAATTCGTATTGATTGTATTGATCCGTAGTTTAAAATAACAAATAACCACAGATGGTTTTAAACACGCTTTTTTTATCGTCAATACTTTTACGAAATATGTAATTCTATACCCTTTAAAAAAAGCGTTAACCAGAGCAGAAATGACTAAAAACATTAAAGAATTATATAATGATGTTTGGTAGGTACGACGGCACGTATTTTAATTAACCGTGGAACAACTTTTACCGATAAAAAATCCTTATTCGTAAATATAAATATTAGGCGTCATTAAATTAGCAGGGGCGCTACTGGGCAAGTTGAAAGGTATGTTGTAACAATAATTAATTTATTATTACTACAATAAAAAAACTGTTGAAGTTCGAAATTTGTCAGAATGGACGAGCGCTCTTTCCAAGTTGCGATTAACTGTTAATTCTACCATTCGGAAAATTAAGTACAGGTCAGGTTAATCCCTGAGGAGTACCTCCGAACTTAATGTTATTTTCATGTTACCAGAAAGTCAAGTACAGGTCAGGTTAATGTCTGAGGAGTACCTCTGAACTTAACGTTGTAATTATGTCACCAGAAAGTCAATTATAGGTCAGGTTAATCCCTGAAGAGTACCTCTGAACTTCTCTACTGTTTTTATTTAATAACAAAGCTAAGTACAGGTCGGTTAAATATCTGAGGAGTACCTTTTTTGAACTTCCATTTAAAGCTTTTGCTTCTGTTAGTAAAAAAGTTAAGTACAGGTCAGTTAAATATTTGAGAAGAAGTACCTCAGAACCTTAATTTAAAGCTTTTGTTTTTGTGATTAAAGAAGTTAAGTATGGGTCAGCCAAATATCTGAGGAGTATCTCTGAACGTATTGCTTTTACTTTTTTCTGCTTAGCACAAATGTACAGAAATCTTTTGAAATATTAAATATAGTTTAATTGTTAGCATCGTGTAAGCTTTATGTTTTACAAATGTGGTCTAGTGAATCGTATGAGGAATCTGAGGATTCACAATCATAGAAAAAAATCGGTAAGTTGTATTGTCCTGGATGGGCTGTGTTAGCAAGTAATTCTTTTGTTTTTGGCTTTTCCTTTATGTTTTGTTGCCTAAATGAAATATAAACTGCCCGAGACCTATTAGATGACTTGTTTTTTAACCACGCGATGGCAGGTGGTAAGCATTTCGTGACTAGTAGAGTGAAAAATGCTTGACGGATATTGTTAAAATCCGAGGAGCATAGCTATTATTTTAAAATTAATTTAAAAGTGGAAATTGAAAAATGCTGGACGGATATTGTTGAAATCCGAGGAGCATAGCTTTTATTTTGAATGATTTAAAAAATATGTAAATTGAAAATGCTGGACGGATATTGTTGAAATCCGAGGAGCACAGCATTAATTTTGAAATTATTTTAAACATTAATTGAAAAATGCTGGACGGATATTGTTAAAATCCGAGGAGCATAAGCAAAGTTTTTATTATTTTTAAATTTTTAAAGTGCTGGACGGATATTGTTAAAATCCGAGGAGCATAAGCAATGTTTTTATTTTTGAAGTGCTGGACGGATATTGTTAAAATTCGAGGAGCATAAGCAATGTTTTTATTTTTGAAGTGCTGGACGGATATTGTTAAAATTCGAGGAGCATAAGCAATGTTCTTATTTTTAAAGTGCTGGATGGATATTGTTAAAATCCGAGGAGCATAAGCAACGTTTTTATTATTTTTTAAATTTTTAAAGTGCTGGACGGATATTGTTAAAATCCGAGAAACATAAGCAATGTTCTTATTTGTAAAGTGCTGGACGGATATTGTTAAAATCCGAGGAGCGTAAGCAACGTTTTTATTATTTTTTAAATTTTTAAAGTGCTGGACGGATATTGTTAAAATCCGAGAAACATAAGCAATGTTCTTATTTGTAAAGTGCTGGACGGATATTGTTAAAATCCGAGGAGCGTAAGCAACGTTTTTATTATTTTTACATTTTTAAAGTGCTAGACGGATATTGTTAAAATCCGAGAAGCATAAGCAAAGTTTTTATTTTTAAAGTGCTGGACGGATATTGTTAAAATCCGAGGAGCATAAGCAAAATTTTTATAATTTTTAAATTTTGAAAGTACTGGACGGATATTGTTAAAATCCGTGAAGCATAAGTAAGGTTTTTATTATTTTTAAATTTTGAAAGTACTGGACGGATATTGTTAAAATCCGTGAAGCATAAGTAAGGTTTTTATTATTTTTAAATTTTGAAGGTACTGGACGGATATTGTTAAAATCCAAGCAGAATAAGCAAAGTTTTTATAATTTTTAAATTTTGAAAGTACTGGACGGATATTGTTAAAATCCGTGAAGCATAAGTAAGGTTTTTATTATTTTTAAATTTTGAAAGTATTGGATGGATACCGTTAAAATCCGAGAAGCATAAGCAAAGTTTTTATTTTTGAGTTTTTAAAATCTGAACGGATATTGTTAAAATCCGAGAAGCATAAGCAAGGTTTTTATTATTTTTAAATTTTGAAAGTACTGGACGGATATTGTTAAATTCGAGGAGCATAAATAAAAATGTTATTGCTGTAGTATTGTAAAATATCGAACGGACATTGTTAAAATCGAGGAGCATATGCAAAATATTGCTCTTATGTGGATTTTGTTGGATATTAAAGTCTGTGAAACGATCTTTTTGTTTTTACAGAAAGACGATTCAATTTAACAGCTGAATGGAAGTTTCTATAATAAAATATTGTGTAACTTTATAATATTTTGTTTATACTTTTAAGCTATGGTAAACCATGTAGTGTGGGTTTTATTTTTCCTGGTCAGGACAATTTGTTGGTATAGAGTACAAAGGTATTTCGAGAGCGAAATACAGGTCAGTTTGGCCGTGTTAGCATCATTAATTATTATGATAAGAAAATACCAACCCGAAGGCAAAAGCTCTCAAGAGTGGGTGGTACGGCACAGCGAGCCACGTGCAGGTACGGCACAGCGAGCCACGTGCAGGTACCGCTCCGGGGCAGATCCACAGTATCAGCCTTGAGTGCCACTATACGCCTTAGGGATTACTATTTTAAGTAAAATTATAACATATATCTATTCCACCTATATATGCCTACGATTGATGTCAAAACAATGGCTAATTATAATTACAAATATAGGACAAAATAATTCAAAATATAATCACAGCTAATGAACTTCTACATTTATATACTAATTGCAAATCCAATATTTACTATAATATAGATCAGGATTCTGTGGACTTTAAAACTTCTATTATTACCACCTTATTACATAATACATAGGTGTGCAGATTTTTAAAAAATCGTTTATTTTTTCTTTTTTATTACTGTGGTGGAAATTTTTCTCATGAACACCTTCCCCTTACGGTTGGCATCTAGTGTGAGGCTCACAGCTTGCCTTGTTTAGAGCACATGTCACTAAAAACAGCACATAGATCCTATTGTTCCACCCTGAAATTGCCTGTAATTACAACGTACTGTTATACCAAGAATTTATTTCTTCTGCAATCTGAACAAAAATAAACCTAACAGTAGAAAACAACCCCCATAAAGTACCCTTCAGATGCTCTGACTATGTGGAAGATCTAATCGGCTCATTTCAGAATAAAAATACCTTAAGTTTAGAATTTGATGTCTTTATCAATTTTTGAGTTATCTTGGATGCAGATAGACAATATCGCAAAAATGATCAAAACGGGGAACAATATTTTTATTGGGAGCTTTATTGCTGCTGTTCTTGAAGACAATCATATTTCTGTAATTTAACAAATGTCTGATTTACTTTAACAAATAACAATTTTTTGATTTTGTTTTTATTTAACTATTTAATAAATTAACAAAAATATATGTTATCAAACAATATATCCATTAACCCAAATAAGATGAGATCATTTTGTCAATACCTTCTGTTTTTAGTAAAGATATTCATCTCTTAACTTTCCAAGTACCTAGACTGAAACGTTTTTCATAAAAAATGGTTCATAGAGATAGACTAATAGTTATAAAACTATACATTTTCATTAAAAAACTTCCATGAATTTTATCAGTCATATAATCTCATTAGGTATATTTATGTAATTACGCACTACAAATGTTTCGATATAAGCCATAATCATATTTGGAATGTTAATTTTAAACTTGTGACTATACCTAATAAAATTACCTATATAACCAATAAAAACAAAGATTTTTATTGAAAATATATATTATGTATAATAATATAGTCAAATTATTAAAAAAATATATGTTATTACAATAAAACCCAATATTATTTTACCTGATTTTGTATACACCCACAACGCAAATAATTTTGAAGCTATTAGGTAGTGACCCTTTATTATTAACTTTTGAAATTCTCAAGTGTTGCAAATCTAGATTGTGACCATAATGTATATTTTGAAAGGGTACATATACTGCTTATTCTCATCATCTCTTAGCTTTATATGACTTGTGCAACAACAAGCAATAACATCTAATTTACAAAACTTCCGTGACTTTTCAACAAACGACTTCATAGTTCTGAGCATTGCTTTTACCTGTTAAATTTGCATTAAATGTTTTAAACAACTGAAAATTATTCATCTTATGTTTTTGTTAAATTGTGGTTATAATAAATAACATTTCCTCCAGTACTCTTATAGGTTCTAGCTATAGTGTAGATATTAGTTACACTTATATTAACCATTTCAAAATTGCTTTTCTAGCTTTCAAATATTGGTGATTAAAACATCATATTGGAATAAAAGGGAAACTTTTACCATTTTTATTTGCAAATACAATATTCTGTAATTGTGAACTTGCTGTATTAAACTTTCACTTTTTTGGTAGGATGAGTTAGGTATTGCAGTCCTGTTTCTGTTTCCAAACCGTGTACTTCTCGACTATGTCTATTTATATTGGACTTCTTAGAAAACAATTTCTCACAAACGGAGTATTACAACATTCCATTTTGATAAACAAAAATTATCACTCTTCTAGAATGAACAAAGGAGAGAATGACAAGTTAAAAACGGCGCCAATCTTGATGACACATTTAGCGAGCGAGCGCATTATATGGAGCTACCAGGGGACCTATTTTCAAACCGTGTGAGTACTCATTTCTCTCAAGATTCTCATCAGAAATGTCATATGTCAATGTGGAAACGCTGTTTTTAAAGGCCTCGAGGATTAAAATTCTTAGGAGGATATTAATTATCTCTAAATAAACCGTGAGAAACAATCAGTGAGTTTACACTGGCCCTTAGGACCCTAAAAATACTGTTTTACGTTGACGTATGACATTTCTCTCGAGAGAAATGAATTCTCTCGACTATGAAAATAGCACCCCATTTTCAAAGTCGAGAGAATTCATTTCTCTCGAGAGAAATGTCATACGTCAACGTAAAACAGTATTTTTAGGGTCCTAAGGGCCAGTGTAAACTCACTGATTGTTTCTCACGGTTTATTTAGAGATAATTAATATCCTCCTAAGAATTTTAATCCTCGAGGCCTTTAAAAACAGCGTTTCCACATTGACGTATGACATTTCTGATGAGAATCTTGAGAGAAATGAGTACTCACACGGTTTGAAAATAGGTCCCCACGGGGGCTATTTTCAAAGTCGAGAGAATTCATTTCTCTTGAGAGAAATGTCATACGTCACCGTAAAACAGTAATTTTTAGGGTCCTAAGGGCCAGTGTGAACTCACTGATTGTTTCTCACGGTTTATTTAGAGATAATTAATATCCTCCTAAGAATTTTAATCCTCGAGGCCTTTAAAAACAGCGTTTCCACATTGACGTATGACATTTCTGATGAAAATCTTGAGAGAAATGAGTGCTCCCATACTTTGAAAATAGCCCCCCTGTGGCATTTAGCATCTCGTCGATAAGGTACTGTCTGCGCATCCATCACGAGTGTAGAAATTATGCGTGATTCCGCCTTCCACTCTTACACACGTAAATGACAAGGAGAGGTTGCCCTAAAGCACTGTAAACAAATTCCAGGATCGACTTTATTCAGCGATTATGTTCATGTTCAGCTCTGTTTTTTGTTTGTGTTTTGGCTGTTGTAAGCTTTTTTGGCGTCAATTCTTTGTTATCTTGCTTATATTTATGATTTTTTATGCTTTTATTCTGATTTAGTATTAAATTATACTTGTTAATTATTTTTCGATGCACTATTTTATAATTGTTGCACAAAATGTTGTTAAACTGTCCCTGAATTTTGTTTACAAAATGTGCAAAACGAAATTGTGCATAGTGTCCAGACTTTTTCATTGACAGTTATCATTCTACCCCTCTCCACTTCATTAGGTGAGTTCGGGCTGCGCCACAAAGCACATAGAGGTTCCACGTGAATGACCAAGGTCAAAACCGACAACTGACATTTTGTATGCTATTTGCTCCAAACTCTAGATGGGGCTACTGGTAAATTTCTTTTTCTTACTCCATTTTTAAGCTTTATGGGAGAAAAACTTAACCAAAGACTCCAAAGATGTTAGGTGTATTTATTTATGTTTTTGGTTAATCTCATTTTTCCGTCTGATTTTAGTGATTTTTTGTTGGCTTTAGCTTTTGGTTTCTGTTTATAGTTTCGTCTTATAGTTATTTGCAAAATTGTGATGTTTTGCTTTTCTATTTCGTACTGTGTTTTGCAATAATTTTGGTGCTACCTGTGGGTGCTACGTTGAAAACTTCGAGAAAAACTTCATTGATTCACCATGCATCTGCATCATAAAAAGACAAACGGGTATAACAACTAATTGATAATTAATTTATCACTGGACTAGATTCCGAAATCATTTTTCACATAAGAGAGTAATACACAAAGCAGCGGAGTAATACCACCATCTGTATTTGGAAGGAAAATACCTATTTATCATTGAATGAATAGTTAAAAGGATTCACCTTTTAATACAATACCTATATTACATTTGTCCTCGGTTTAAAAGACATTTATAAAATATATTATTATTTTAGTGTTAATAAAATGTAATATCCTAGTCTCTACTTTACATTTAAATTATTGATAGGTATTTTAAAGATTTGAGATTGTATACCTATTTGCTGCAAGTAAGTATTCGTTAAATATGTATTATTATTTGTATTTATTTTTATCTAATAATATTTATTTAAGTTATTAATAAACATATTTTAAGAATGTTCTATTTTATTATTTATTGATATATCTTATATTTATTTAATAATAATATGCAGAACCAACTCTCCACATCAAACCCCTGCTTATAACAAATTAATTCCTCAAATTTGGTATAATCGACCTAAATTATTTTGTAAAATAAAAGTTTCGAACTTACTAGTTCCATTCTTTATTTTATAAAATAATTTATGTGGAAATCATTTAAAATTTAATTTAAAACTACTACCTACTCCTAAAAATTACAATTTGAATTTACCGCCATCTGTCAATTGTCATTTTAGTTCCAGCTCCAAACACAAGGTGGCGCTAATTTGGTTTAAAAGTTTAACATTGGCGTGGGGTCTCTAGAAGATACGTGCTTTGTGGGCTGCGCACTCCAGAGTGGAGTGTAGTAATTAGGCGTAAACGGAGTGCGAATATGATTTTACTCCTTTAACTCTCGGAGTGCAAGGTCAATTGTCAATGTGACATACCAGTACTTAAAATTTAATCGTACTTGTCAGTAACGACCGTATAAGTTCCATATTAATGATATTCACGGGAACCAAAAAAAAATTTATTTACTAAAGAATCACTCACAATTAACTTATTATCAATTTAAATCACCTTATGCGCATGCCCGATCCACACTCCACTCCGCCATCTCCGAACGGTCAAAGAGGAACTTTTATTTTAACTCCTTCCGTACCCGAACGCCTTAGGTACTTTAGGAGTGAATATAGTGAAAAGAGTGCGTAGACCGAACTCACCAATTGAGTACATCCAGTACATTCAGAAAATCAAATATTTTTGACAAATTGTCAAATTGCCTTGTTGCCAACTGTTAAACAACTATAGTTAACTGAAATAAATACATTCCATTGGCTCGTTTTTGCGTTATCTTGAAATTATCAACGACATACTGAAATTGGAACTCCTACAGGGGACCTATTTTCAAACCGTGTGAGTACTCATTTCTCTCAAGATTCTCATCAGAAATGTCATACGTCAATGTGGAAACGCTGTTTTTAAAGGCCTCGAGGATTAAAATTCTTAGGAGGATATTAATTATCTCTAAATAAACCGTGAGAAACAATCAGTGAGTTTACACTGGCCCTTAGGACCCCAGGGGTGCTATTTTCAAAGTCGAGAGAATTCATTTCTCTCGAGAGAAATGTCATACGTCAACGTAAAACAGTATTTTTAGGGTCCTAAGGGGGAGTTAAATAAAATATCAAAATTAAATGTTTATTTTTAAGTAAACGACATTTTTAAATGTATACGTCTTCAATCAAAAATAATATAGGCTAATACTCAAGTGTATTATACGAGTGTACTGAACAAGAGATAATTTTACCCTTTACTCCAGTTTTTTGTAATGAAACCAGCGGTAAAATAGATATTTGTGTACCAAGGCTGTGTTTTAGCCGAATTTGACATATGCGTTCAAGTCAAGCCAGTACTGGTTAAGTATAAGAGTAATAGGCAATAAACGGGTGTTCAATCAAACTTGACATCAAGATAGATATCACATAAGCAGGTGTACTGAAGATGAACTTTGCAAGACCAAGCATCAGATAGGTAGGTATAACACTTGATATTCTGAAAACTATGTGGATACTACACTGAATGAGAACGAATGGAAGTGTCAGAAGGAGGCTAAAGGCAAAAAATAGGCGGAACAGAGCCTAATAGATAGATAAGTAATATTTTAGCCAGGAGAGTCGATAAGTGTTATAAATATAGTTAATTTATGAATGTATTTTTAATGTATAATTTCAGTTTATTTTCATTTTTGGTATAAAACTATGGCTGACATAATAAAACTCTTAAAAGTATATATATTTTCAATCTTTATTACTATACATTATTTTTAGTATTCACTTATTCTCTCTGACCTAGGGAAAAGGTCAAAAAACCTTGGTCATAATTGTTTACAATGTTGCGTGTTCCTAATGATACAAAACATTACAGAGGAATGACACTTAGCCGATGAAATCTCATAGAGTTCACGCATGACATATTGTGGTATGGAATATGGCTATCTCTGATGCATCTGCAGATTTAAATTTATTTATGCGTACTGTTTTCTATCAACTGATTTATACAAGCCACGTCTTTGCACCACAATGTGACATAGCATCAAATCTGCTTAATCTCGTACCATTTTTTTAAGTATCAAGGATATTCTTGGTGTAGCTGATCATCATGTTTCGAGTCATTGAACCTAAAAAATAACAAATATCAATAAATAGAATTCGGAATTTATTCCAAAAATATTTTTCTTTGGGAATTATATAGGATTGCTCGTTAATATACAGACAAAATTTTAAAGGTGGTAGGTGCATCAAAATAAACATTTTTTTGCTTATTAAAATAAAAATAATTTTATTGCCCAACAAATTAATCCATTTACATAACAAAATACATGAAATAAATGTTAAACATAACATTTCGACAGAAAATAATTTCAGCAACAGCAAGAAAAAAGAAAAGAAATAATGGTCGAAATAAATATCCCAATCAGAACAAAATTAATTAAAATTTGAGCACATTAGCGTTATAGGTGAATTTCTTCCTAAGTTCGTTCAAATACTTGCTGTATAAAATGTTTTATGATATCTAATGGCTGTTTGGGGAACATTAAAATTTATTTAATTTATCACAAATAGTACATCAATAGTGTTATGTAATATTTTATAAAAAAATGTAACACTGAAAATTACCCTTCTTTTTTCGAAAGAAGCAGAGATTCTTCAATACCTCGAATTATATACAGCTCATCTATTTTAAAAGAAAGGTACTTAAGAGATCGCCGCTGAACATTTTCCAATGATCTTTTATGAATATTATAAATAAGGTTCCAGACAAGAGATGCATATTCTGGCCTGGAACGAACTAAAGAAAAGTAAGGATCTCCAAGCTTTAAGAGTTTGTTAAAGAACCAGTATTACGGAATTAAGAACCCTAAGCTTTTCAACGCAGAAGCAACCTCGGAAGCAACGGTATTTTCAATATAATCCGAAAAAGTAACTTTTTGGTTGAATAATATACCTGCTTAATCTTCAATTTGTGCACAAGTCCGATAAAGGTAGGCTGTTAAATAAATAATCAAACTCCACCTTGTTATTACTTCTAGTATAGGAACATACTTTACATTTAGACACATTCATAAACAGCTTGTTTTCATTACACCAATTTTCAACGATTCCCAAGTTGGGTCTGTAAAAAGTAACAGTCTTGAATTGATAAGATTGAGGTAAATATTTTTAAGTCAGCAGCGAACAGCAGGTTAAATTTATTGCCAAGTCATTTATAAATATACTAAATAATAGTGGCCCCAGATTGGAGCTCTGTGGAACTCCAGATGTTGCTGTGAGGGGTGAAGATGAAAATCCGTTGTAAAAGACATAATTAAAACGATGATTTAGGTAAGATGAAAATAATCTCAACAGCGACTGATCAAACCCTAAGCTTTCCAACTTCCTTACAAGAATATTATGATTTTTAATTATTACACAATACATTATGGGCAGGTTGTACAAAAAATATTCTAAACATATTTTAACTAACAAGAGTTTTATTTTTAACTAGTTATATTCAAAAACAAATGTCATTTTTAAAACTATGTTTAACAATAACCGATGAGTATACAACAAGGTTCACAGTTTAAACTAAGTCTACATTTTAACTGCCTATTGTACAACCCGCCATATGTACAATTAAAAATTAATTGTATTTCTTTAAACTTGATTCTATTGATCAAAACCATTCGATAAAAAAAAATAAAAAGTATTGGTATAAAGGTGTTTTTTTATATCTATGCCATAATGCAAGCATTGGAGTAGCATGTAGATTACCTAAGTATCAGGTCAGAGATATTAAAATTAAATAACATATGTAGTGGGATTCTCATCTTTCAATACGTCTCCTATAGAGACTCCTATCTTTGTTCAAAAGACAGCGATTTTGATGTAATGACTCCTCTATTCTGTATGTAATGTGTCGAGTTGGCACAAAAGAATCGCTGTTCTGATCAGAAGAAATTAACCACATCAAAGGAAGAAAATTAGGTCCCCTGTTATTTTTAATTTATATTAATGATTGTTAATGTTGCAATAATTAATATGACATTTACCTGTTTGCCTTTGATGTCCTTATCTATGTTTCTTGTAAGTTGTAAGGATTCAGATAACTAAGAGTTAATTGTCAATGAAACTCTGCAAAATGTTTATAAATGATGTTGCAATCATTTGTTAAAAATCAACACAATTACCTAAAACAAAATATAAGCTGATAAGTAATAACTATATGCAGTTTGTGGACAAACAATATAGGAAATTGGAAGAAAATCTATACAGTTAGTAGAAAAATTCAAATATTTAAGGGTAATTATTCGGAAACAGATGAAATTCACAGACCATAGGCAAATACTGTTATCAAAACAATTGCAGTTAAATTACATTTCCTATTTAGAATGTTATTAAAATAATTGTTATATTATTACATTATTTTTTACTAAATTTGAATATTGTGATAAGCAAACTAGCCAAATAAAAAAAATAAAAATAAAATAAAAACCGAAAACATACCTGGATCTACAATAATATATATAAATAATATAAGTACATTGCATCTTTTAAATTATTAAAGTCCACTAAATTGAAATGACACGTCAAACCATAAAAGTCAAACTTTCAAAACAAACATGCTTGTGTTCCAAACAGAAAATAGCATGTATAGAATAATTTATTTACTTGCAACCTTTCCCCACACACCACCTCGCCCCTCACCCATAAACATGGTCAAATTGGGCTAAGCCATTTTACATTCGTCTGCATAGGGAGCGATGTTGCAATTTTTCAATTTTTAGTGTCTATTCCGTCTGTTCAGATGGCAGCATCTTATGGGCCCTACATTTTTAAATCTTATCACAAGAATCCTGAAATAATTAGGCAAAAATAAAAGAATGTATGTTGCGTTTTAACTTTTAAATACTATAAAAAATGATGGAAAGTCCATAACTTTTAAATATTTGTTAAATATCACTTATTAAAATATTTTGCATTAAAATTAAAACAAACCATAGACTTTCCATCATTTTTTACAGTTTTTTGAACCCATTTATGAAAACAGTTTTTGAAAATATTATCGTTCAGAGCTGTATTTCTTGTGATAAAAAAGTCGCCGTCACTTGTCATTGAACTTGGCCTTAAGAAGAAAACATCCCACAGGTAGCCGATAGATCATAGACCTTTTATATATTGTTTATAGACAGTACACTCAATGTATAATTTTCGTAGCTGATTTCAGCGCCCTCACAGTGGTGGGGGTTTAAACTAAACGATAGCGGCAATTTTTGAATGTCTGAATAATTTTTTGGAAGCACGCTTTGAACGTGGTTATTATGTGTGCCATTAAAGTTGAGATTTGATTACAATAAGCAAACAAATCGTAACTATAATGGTTTAATCATGTTTTGGTGCTACATTTTTTTATTAAATGAAACCATTTATTATATTTATAACGATTTATTTATAAAATGTAAATTTCGGGTATTATTTTAACTAAAACTAAAAATAGCTAAAAATAAGGCAATCATAATAGATAAAAAAGATTCAAGTGTTTTCATTTTTTTAGTTTTATCTGGTTTTTCTTATTTCTTATATTATAGGTATCTTGTGTTAGCAAGAAGACGTATTTTACCTGGAACCGGAGACACTTACACTTTACAATCATGACTGAAAGTTTATTCATTATATCAAAAATGTAATGTGGTCACATTAATCCTTCCTCTATGTGGTCACTGACCAATGTAAGCCGAAACTAATCGCGACACTGCCTATTAAATAAACTTTATGCTGTGGTATTAATTTTGTGCTTTATTTCCATTTCACTATTGACTTTCTGTTTTATTTCCATTTTATTATTTAACAATCAGTTCAAAAACAAACAAATCACTCACAACATTCATAAAAATAATAAAGAAATAAGAAATATGTGTTGTTATGTAGGTATCAAGTACACAAAGTAGGCAGTGTTGTCACGGTCAAATGGTGATAATTCTCATCACTTACCCCGAACGCCTGAAGTCACCAATAAATGCAATAGTGACGATGAAAATATTTTAAAACATGACTTTTCAGCAATAGTACATACTACTAAATGAAAAACGGCAAAAACGCTATAATCTTGCATTAATAAATTATAAATCAATTCATAAATAGTATATTATGCAACGATCATGTAATGATGGTTATTAATACACGAGCATTAACCGGGATACGAAACGAGCCAAAGGCGAGTTTCGTATGGTTTATGCGAGTGTTTTAATAACCATTACATGAGAGTTGCATACGCTATTTTTTCTACACCCGATAAATAATCAAGACCTATAAATATTCTATTTATATTGGCATTGAACACAATAACAGTAATTACTCGTATTTCTATAAAAAATTCTACAAAATTGTAATTAATGGTATTACCTTGGGTATTGGTATTACCACAGATTTTTGGGGCAAAATATTTTGTACTGCATTTTCTCCTTTCTCCGATATGTGTGGAGGAGTATTCTATATCGCTGATATCAGACATTTTAATATTATAATTATCGAAGTTTAGCTATCTACGAAAATTTAATACGTTTTGACAACTAAAACAATTACATAGGAATTTAGGACAAACGTCAAACATCATGCTTGATTGAAAAATTGTAGGTTTCTATTGATTAAAAATCTGTATCATAATGAAAAATCTGTATCATAATGAAAAATCTGTATCATAATGGGTATCATTATGAAACGGATTTTGGGCATATAAGTGCATTATTATAATACGGGTGTAGAAAAAGTTCATTACTTAATTAAGAATACCCAAAAATCGGAAAAAATTATTGCTATTGGCAACGCTGCACAAGCGTGTCCTATAAACGGTGACGGTGGCGACCTCACGACGGCGAGGGTATGAAACTTAACACGCATTGACCTTGAGGGTAAGAGTGGATACACTGTGCGATAGATAATGTTTATCTGGTAAGAAAATAAGTATAATTAACATTAAATTATTTAAAAATCCAAAAATTAAGAAGCAAATCGTTTGTTTTAAACTAATATAACCTATCAATTATGTTTTAAACTTTATATTTACGATTTACATTCAAAGAATCCCTTTCTTTTAGACCTTTTGTCAAACGAAATATGCTGCAAATTCGAGATAATGTCAACACAATTATTATTGTAACTAAGTGGTGAGAAAACTTTTAAAGGAGAAGAAAAAAAATCAAGTTGCTATTTTTATGGCACGAGACGTTAGCAGAAGAAGCTATTTAGAAGATACAAATATTTTTAAAGAAGCTGTAAGTTTTACTTTTATTAAATAAAATAGAATCGTTTTGTAAAGTTTAAGAAATAATGCATTGAAAGTGGTTTCATAAGTTATTTCTCTTTAATGTTCACAAATACATATTTTTATTGCAATTTTAGATTCAGCAGTTACCAAAACCAGGGACAAGGACATGACGAATCTATGAAAAGATGTTTTGTTTGCATAATTTCTAATATCCTCTCAAAAGAATTCGCATAATATGATGGTATGAAAGTAAAATGGTAATTTAAAGAAATAATGAGCAGTTTTTTGTTTATATGTAAGTATAGAGGTAAAGTACATTAGTCAATGCATATTTTCATATTAGTTAATAACATTTTATCTAAAAGTTTTACATTTTTAACTATCAGTTTTGCCTGATCAGGCGTGTATTAAACGATTGATTTAAGACTCAATATTCGTATAAAATGTAGTCTTTTTTAGCTGCTGCTGAGAGTGACAATGGTGCTGCTTAAAAAGTAAGCGAAATAGCCTTAAGAAAATGTCTGAGAAGGTCAACAGAAAGGAGTGCGTATAAAACTAATACATGCTTGATATTATTTATGACAATAAAAATAAGTCCATACTTGCAATTATTTTATTTCATATTAATATAGGTGGTGATGTCCGTCAGATGTCCATAAATTGTCCAAAAGCAATACAAAAAGAGTCCATATATGGACCTTTCATGGAGTCCAAATGGACGTCCAGGAGTGGGACATTTGTATAGTCCAGTGGATGTCCATTGGATGTCCTTCGGTAAAATACTGGACGTCCTTCGGACAGCCGATATGTCCATGAATGGATTTCCAATGGACATCCAATGGATTGACTTGTGTTGTCTGGGGTATAACAAAATAATGTAAAAAGTCTTAAGTGAAGCAGACGATGAGAAGTAGATAAAAAAGATTGGTTGCTAGATTGAGGAGGTGGTTGAAAAGTCAATTTTGAAAGATGGAAATTTTGAGAATTTTAAGAAAAAGTCAAAAAAAAATTTTAAATAGAGTTGTAAATTAAAAGATAGTGTTGGAAAATGAACTATTTGTAATGGCCTCGTATAATGTTTTTTGTACGTTATATAAGTTAGTTGACTGTTAGACAACCAATTATGTCGAACAGCGTATTGTATGTTGCATACCTACCATTTTTAAACAATTCACATAAAAATGCATTTATTCAACATTTAATTTCTATCTAAATTAATGTAATCTAATTTAACAATGTTCTCTGTTTATTAATATCAGTTTCTGTAAAGTATTATCTTATTGTAAAGATCTATTTTTTGATCCACTGATGTGCATTAGATCACTGCGCATAGGGATGAAATGACGCAACGATCTCGGTTAAGTTCGTTCGCCACTTCGTTTCTAGAAAGCAGGCTTCTTGCAACATCGAACAATCTTATAATAACGTTATAATGAAAAATGTCAATGTTAATTTTCTAAGTGAAGTTTTAGAACAGTCAGTTTTCCCCTTTGTATTTGTGGCAGTCATTTTGCTGTACGAAAAGGTAAATAAATTTGAATCTATAACAAGTTGTATTATTCCACTAAAGGTAAAAAAGCTAAACCCATATATCGAGCGAGGATGCGATGATAGAGGAAGCAATCTGTTATCATCCATTCATGTGGTCCTTCTAGAGTCGGATTAGTGGAATAATACCCCAGGATTTCATAAAATTTGTTAAATTTAAATAAACGCCGGCCCAGGTGTCCCCCAAACGCGAGCAGGTAGCATCGCAAACGCAAAGTCTAGGTAGAAGCTTCGAGTTCGTTCCAGAAAAGCAGCCATATTTGATCGTCGTCAACGACCAATCATATCTCGCAGATTTAGTGTCGTCACTCACCAGTAGAAGCATTGTGATTTGCCGGGTTTGTCACGTCACGACACAATTTAAATGAGTGGAGGAGCTGCGTCGTGCTTGGAAGAAGCAGGACAGAAAATAGGTCACTAGGTCAGTGATTCGATTGTGGTATTTTCAAGTTCAAGATAACTGTTTGTTTTTATAACCAGCTGTTGAAAAATCAGTGCTAATTCAATTTTAAATGACTACTGTTCGTAACTAAAAGTGAAAATATAAAAGACACTTCTTGTTCAACAAAAATAATTTATTACTATTAGTAGTTAACGATGGAGAAATTAATAAAAAAGAGAGCGATTCAAAAGGGCGGTATTACTCGCATTATTTCATTTTTTAAAATAAATCAAGACAAATCTTTAACTACTCCTGACTTAACAGTAAGACAAGTAGCTTTAGATGATAGTTTTAAGAAATATTCCGAAATACAAGATGAAATTGAATTATTGGATGAAGCTGAAAGTGCAGATAGAGAAGAAGTTGAATCGAAATATTTTGAAGTCAAAGTAGAAATTCAATCGAAATTAGATGAAATTAATTTAAAAACCTCAACAAATTCTTCATCTGCATTTCAACAAAATGTTCAAAATAGTTCATCTAGCTTACCAAAAATTTATCTGCCAGTGTTTTCCGGTAAAATGGAAGACTGGAAAGGTTTTATAGATTTGTTCACAGCGTTAGTGATTGATAATACTAATATTACTAATGTAGAAAAATTATGTCATTTAAAAACGTCATTAAACAATGAAGCTCTTAAATTAATTAGCAATTTGAGAGTTAAAAATGATAATTTTGATGTAGCACTAAATATTTTAGAAGAAAGATATGGCAACGAATTATCTTAAGTGAACAACCATATAAAACAATTACTTGATTATCCTTCAATAAATTATTGCACAAGCAAAAATTTGCGTGAACTTATTGCACATCTCAAACAAAATTTACACAGTCTTCAAAACTTAAATGTTACTAATGACTCTTTGTTAGAACTGTTCTTAATTCACATATTTTCACAAAAACTCGATCAAAGGACAAGAAACTGTTTCGAACAAGAGCGAATAAAAGACATTCAGTTAAAACGCTCGCTTCCCAATTTAACTGATTTTTATACGTATTTAGAGGGTAGATGTCTTTACCTTGAAGGTGCTTCAAATTCTACTGACGAAAGGTTACTCAAAAAAAAAGGTTTCTCACTTAATAGTGAACCCCCATGATAATAAATTATCTTCTGAAATAAACTGTTTATATTGTTCGATCAGTGACCATACTATTTATAAATGTGTGAAATTCAATTCACTTAATCATTCACAAAAAAGACAATTCGTATATACTAACAAGCTTTGCATCAATTGCCTTGGTACAAAACATTTATCGATAGACTGTAAATCAAAAAATTGTTCAATTTGTGATAAAAGACACCACACTTTACTGCATAATGATAATTTTACTAATTCCAAGTACTCTCACTTGAATAATAAGCGCCCTGGTCTTACCAATTTAGGTACCCCTAATGCTCAAAATAATTCACAATTGTTTCTCTTAAACACTCAAAATAATCCATCGAATTACTCTCACTCTAATAACACACGCTTTAACCACTCAAGTACTCAAAGTAACCCCACAAATTTATCAAATAATACTCACTCTCAACCAAACACTCAACTGAATTATTCTCAACAGTCTCAAAATACTCGTTCAAATTACAATCAACCCCATGGTCTCAGTAACCACACTCACACTCAAATAACCCAAGCTTCTCATCAAAATGCAGAAAATACTCAAATCGCTAATCCAAATAATCATTCTTTACATTGTACACAAACTCAAGTAATGAACACTAAGTCTATAGAGAATACATTTACACTATTCAATAACGCAACACAAATACTATTAGCCACAGCTACAGTTCAGGTACAATCAGACAATGGTGAGATCTTTTACGCAAAGGCATTGCTCGATAATGGATCACAGTCATCTTTTATTTCTTCTGAATTATTTAAAAAACTTAAAAATTCATCTTACACAAGAGAACTTCAAATCACAGGAATTACAAATACTTCGATGGAATCAAATAAAATGACTGATATAATAATAAGATCAACCTCGTGCAGAGTTGGGTAGTATCCGGATACAGTATCCGGATACTTTATGTGTATCCGAAAGCTGTATCCGGATACTTTTCAAATTTTGGATCCGGTATCCGTATCCGTGAACTTATTTA
Organism: Psylliodes chrysocephalus; assembly: GCA_927349885.1. Classification (NCBI taxonomy): domain Eukaryota; kingdom Metazoa; phylum Arthropoda; class Insecta; order Coleoptera; family Chrysomelidae; genus Psylliodes; species Psylliodes chrysocephalus. Next base: position 59,310,022 of record OV651822.1, on the reverse strand, counting down.
TAAGTATCCGGATACTGGATACTTTTTTCGGCCATCAGATCCTTTTAAATTATTTACCATTGTCGTAACTGATCCAATCCATATTATCTCTATTAAAATATATAATATAAATACTTTGAGCTACCCTGTATAATCAGAAATAAAATAAGTATTTTTCAATATTACAATATTTACGACACAATTGCAATAGGTACTTAAATAAAAAATAGTAAAATAATTATTTTTTTTATGATTTGTAATTTTGTTTGGTGCACCCTATAAAATTTAAAATAAGGCAAAAAAAAATTTCTCATCGCCAAGGATGAATTCGACGATTAACCCAGTTTACAGACGGCTGGGATTCAGCATCTTGCGGTACGTTTTTACAGGAAAAATCCTGCAAGCTCTTGTCCGTTGTTAGCGTGACAAACTTGTGGAGGTTCCATTAGCCTAGTTATGTTTCAATTGGCAAAGACAAGAGACGGTTGTTCCTGTATTTTTATTATGGTTTTTATATAGTGCAATATAACTAAACTTTCTGTCATCAATAAAGTATACGGATCTGACAAGATCAAATATACAAGTCTGCTTTGCCTATACCAGAACGAAACATTCAGCAATCTCTCACTCCTCCTCCTTTCGACGCTCTCGACTCTACCAAGTACCGCTTGTCAGAGGATCCACAAAAAATGGGTTGACGAATACATCTGACACTGACGAGAATATCGAAAGGTTGTATAAACATGGCAAGTCGCGCCAAAAACGAGCTTATTTCGTTAGATTTATATGGACACGACACTGGCTGGTTTTTGGCGCGACTTGTTTTATATACACGCACCTTTATGTTTTATGTTCATTTTGTTTTAATGTTTTATATTCATAGAATAAAAATAATAAACAATTTATTGAGTAGTTTTTTTCCTTTTCCTATTGCATCGCTTTCCATTTTCGATAATTTATTTATGCCTAGTATTGTTTATTGTTACTCGTAATCAATCTCATTGCATAATTATAACTATTGGTATGAAAACATTATTTTAACTTGCTTTAAAACTATCCGTGAAAGTATCCTTTTTAAAGTATCCGAAAAAAGTATCCGGATACTTGTATCCGAGTACTTTTTAAGTGAAAGTATCCTAAAAAGTATCCGGATACATTGTAAGTATCCGTATCCGGTACTCGGATACTTTTTTCCTGTATCCGACCCAACTCTGACCTCGTGTAATAAAAAGTTTAAGGTATCTTGTGCAATATTACCAAAAATCACTTGTGATTTACCCCAAATTGGTATAGGGAAATTTTCATTACCAATACCAAACAATATAGAATTAGCTGACCCTACTTTTTACACCCCTTCAAAAATAGACTTATTACTTGGCTCAGACGTCTATTATGAATTAATAAAACCAGGTTTCATCAGATTAGTTGAAAATCTGCCTCTTTTACAAAATACTTATCTTGGTTGGGTTTTAGGTGGCCCTATTGAAATGAAAAATTGTCTTCCATCACAATCTCAATTAAGTTTTTTTGCACAAACAGAACAAAACGATTTGTTAACAAAATTTTGGCAATTAGAGGAAATTCCAAACAAACAGCGTTTAACACCTGATGATGAACTCGCCGAAATTAAGTTTAAATACACTCTTATTATTTTGGAAAATGGTCGTTTTCAGATTGATCTTCCTATAAAAAATTCAACTGAGCATTTAAAACTAGGAGACTCTTTTTCACAAGCCAGCAAAAGGTTTTATTTGTTAGAAAAACGTTTTCAAAGGAACTATAATTTATTCTCACAATATCAATAATTTATAAATGAATACATTTCGTTAAATCATGCAAGGTATGTTCCATTGACACTAACTAATTCATTAAATGAAAATAAATATTTTCTACCGCATCATTGTGTGATTCGGGAAGAAAGCATTACAACTAAATTAAGAGTAGTTTTTGATGCCAGCATGAAGACAACATCTGGTATCTCATTAAATGATATAATGTTAAAGGGTTACACGGTACAACCGGAACTGTTTGATATCTTGTGTCGTTTTAGACACTTTAAATTTGTTTTAGTCTCTGATATACAAAAAATGTATCGGCAAATTGAAATTAATCCTAAGCATCGATTTTTACCTAATATTCTATGGAGAGATCACCCAGAGCAACTTCTCAAATGCATTGTCAACTGTCACATATGGTACTAATTGTGCTCCTTTTCTTGCAACCAGATCGCTTTTTGAATTAGCCAAAAAATACGAAAATAATTTTCCATTAGCCTCAGACGCCCTCATTAATCAATGTTATGTAGATGATATTCTCATGGGCACTAACGACATTGACCAGTTATTTAAATTATATCACCAACTTAAGGATTTATTAAATTTGGCTTGTTTCAATTTACATAAATGGAAATCCAATTCTGTTACATTTTTACAAAAAATTCATGAGAATTCCCATCATATAGACTATAATTTAACGTTAGATAATTCCACTAACAAGGTCTTAGGTCTTTCTTGGAATGCACTAACTGATGAATTTTCCATCCAATTACCGTCCATCCCTTTTTCACAAATACCCACAAAAAGAAACGTGTTGTCAACAATATCCCAACTATTTGATCCTTTAGGTTTAGTGGGCCCTGTTATTCTAAAAGCTAAACTTATTATGCAAAAAATATGGTACAATAAGATTAATTGGGATGATCAATTACCGCAAGAATTGCAAAGTGAGTGGAATACATTTGTAAATACTATCTCAAAATTGTCAGCAGTAAAAATTCCGAGATATATCTTTCTATCTATCAAAACAATAAGTATCGATATTTGTGGATTCTGCAATGCAAGTCTCAAGGCTTACGGAGCTTGCATCTACATAAGAACTTTATATGAAAACAATCAAACTTCCTCACATTTAATTTGTTCCAAATCTCGAGTTGCCCCACTGAAATCATTAACGTTACCTCGTTTAGAGTTGTGTGGAGCATATCTTCTTTCCAAACAAATGTTGCAGATATCAATAACGAGGAAAACCCACAGTCAATATTTTACATGGTACTACCTTACATAAAGGAAATCACACCAGGACTAAATAGACTTTTCGCAGACTTACAAAATGTAAAAATTGCGTATAAAACCATTCTAACAATTAATTCAATTTATACAAAGGTAAAAGATAAAACACCGATTACATCTCGAACAAATGTAATCTATTCTATACCATGCTTAACATGTAATAAAAAATACATAGGTCAAACCTCAAGGGCTGTAACGAGCCGTATTGTGTCACATAAAAGTGACAGTAGATTGCACCCGGAACGATGTGCACTGGCAAACCATGTTAATGAATTAGATCACCAAATAGATTATAACTCAGTTCAAATTCTTACAACTGAAAATAACTATGCAAAAAGATTATTCCTAGAAATGGCATATATATCACAGGAACAAAATTGTATCAATAAAAAAACGGACATCAAACATCTAAGCGAAATGTATTCCTATTTACTTCAAATTGATAACATCCATAAATAATGAGTTCTCAAGGTTTGATTACAGCAAGCCTGATTTCAAATTTTGGCGCCGAGGTCGAACTGTCACTATCTGTCATGTCAATGTCACAACTGACAACTGTCATGTTGATTGATAGGTGGTGGGAGTAAGATTTCTAACCTAAAATTTGAAAGTCATGGCCCATGCGGTCTAACAAAATAATTTTACTAACCATTCGTTTTAAATTCAAAGTGATCGTGATATATTTTAACTTTTACAATGTGATAATACAAAGTGGACTTTTAAACCTTTTTTAAATTTTACTATTAATTTTAACCATTTTTGACCATTAATTCAATGTTTATTACAATTAACTTTACCATTTTATCAAACATCAATGTAATTCATTCTCGCAGAGATGTATTTGAATATTAAATTTTAATTTCAACTACTTACACATACTATTTTTTTGCAATGTAGATTCCTGATGATGGAGATAATTAATAAAATTTCCGAAAGCTTGAAAATACTCTAAAGAGTCTTCTTTTTACATGCTGTATTCCCAATATTCCTAGTCTACCTAACTAGTCAGCAAAGACTACCCTTTCACTATATATATATATATTTACATCTTTCTATCAATCCCAAGCCAATTGGAGATTCTATCAAACCTGAACCACCCAAAAATAATAAAGTTGGATAAGTATATTTAATGTATATTGGAAACAGAGGGTCTCTTTATCTGTAATATGAAATGTATACTCTGAATATTTCATTAAAAAAATTTAATTTTTCTAAAGATTTTACTGGACCAGTGCAATCCTGAACCATTAGAAGATTGATACAATCTTGAACCATTTTATACAGTTTTGTTCACACTAATCATACAATTCTGAACCTTCGCTCAGTTGCCAAATGTAAATTAAGTATGAAATCTACGATTTAGTGATACGAGAATAATCATAAAATTTAACTGTTTATATAATTCTAAACTTAAATTGAAATTTAAAATAATTTAAGTTGGATTATGTAAACACATTAAAATCACTCTTGTGGCTAGGGCAGTTTGGGTCGAGATATTAAGAGCAAACTATATATATGGATGTATTTTCTCATAAATAGGAAATCCGATAATCTACGATTTTTCCTTACCTTTGCAATTAAAAAAAATTAACAGGTGAGATAAAAAATTAATTTTTGACATTTTACAATAAACCAGTTTTACAACGCTTTCCTATAAAAATCTTACCCCCCACCATCCCATAGAGGGAGAGTGGGGGTGGCATTCCCAAAATATTAGGTTAAAACTTTTTAAATAAAACAGTTTGAATTCCAAAATTTGGTCAAAATGATAGGGGTAAATTTTTATAAAAAAAAGTTGAAACTTATGTCTTTTACAAATGTACCAAAAATAAGAGTTTTATCTCCTCTGTGATGATTTTTATAAATAATATCAAGTTGTTTGTTGCCGTTCATTCTGATAATCAAAATTTTATTTGGAATCATACCACATATGGCTGACAATTTAAAAACTTACAAAAACTTGAACTCATGAACTGGATGTAGGAAAAAAATTAAAATCTGGGAACTTGCAAGATGTCTTGGGGCTCATTTAGCTATTCCTATTGACCGGAAATAGATCTTAAGTCGCTTATTTTAAATACGGCATCCTATTATTACAAATTTGAATTTTACTTCAGATTCTGGGCAGGTTTTATGTATCATATCATCAGAGCGATTTTACATATTTTAGTTTTTATATCAAAAATGACGTTGGTAAGCCCTCATATAATTATCAGTTAGTCCTATAAAGAAGTCCTTATATCTACTTCGGGTTGGATTCCTTGGGTTTAAGGTTTAAAATGAGATTAAGAAAACTGTCAAAAATCGATTTTTCAAATGGAACAACTCATTTTTCTTATTTTGTAGTATTTAGCATCTAAAATAAAGGTAACCTTGTATAAAGTCGTCTACAGGGTGGTCCGTTAATAATGAGATTCAGAGCTACTTTATAAAAGTATTGAGATATAACACAATTTACCTTAGTTCAATTTTTGATATTAAAGAATATACATAGTGTTAAAATAGATACATTTATATCAGTATTTTTGATTGAAATATTTGACACTTCATTTTATTAAGTATCTACTTTAACACCTTATAATATCTTCAATATCCAGAATTGAACAAAGGTAAATTTTTATATCGCAAGATTTTTATGCAAGGAATTTATAGATGTTATGTGTCCCATTGTTAACGGCCCATCTTGTAGACAACCTTATTTTCCATACTTTATTTTCGATACTAAATACTATAAAATGAGAAAAATGTGAATTTCCATAAAAACATTTTTTTTGTAGTTTTCTCAATCTTATTTTAAACCTTATTTTTGAACAGCCTGCATGATTAGTTGTCTAAATATAAAAAAATCTATTAATGAGATTTTTTTAACAAGGAATCCAACCCAAATTAACCAATAAGATCTCTGGTCCTCTCATTTCTTCTTAATCTACTTTGGACCACTTTAAGATATGGACAATATTTGGAAATAAAACAATATTATTTTTGAAATAGGTATACGCAGCTTTTAGTTCTTACATGTCAAGTCAGCGGCGGTAAGTCCCCAAACACAAATACGTCGAAATTAACAGTCGGGTATTTACAAAAGTTCAAGCATATACAGTGTGTCCACTTAAGTTCGCAGCATATGGGAAACTTTTTTATTATTAACTTTATGAAAAAAGTTTTTCTTCACAAAAAGTTCTGCAACTATCAGATATATTTTTACAATAGTATACGAGATATATCAAATAATATGAATTTAGCTGTAAAATAAAGTACCTTTATTTTTGATAAATCACGTATACGACTGACAAAATTTGATATTTGATGGTTGCATTTTACGTTTTAGACCATGCTCGACTTTTTATGAAAAATAAATTTTTTCATAAAATTAGTAATAAAAAAGGTTTCTGCATATAGCAAGACGAGGATGGTCTCAAACCTAAAATACTACCATCAGATATCAAATTTTATCAGTCGTATACGAGGTTTGTCAAAAATAAAGATATTTTACTCTTCAGCAAAATTACCTATTTGACATATCTCGTATAATACTGTAAAAATTTAATATATCATAGTTGCATTTTAGGTTTCAGACCATTTCGACCTTTTTATGAAAAATAACTAAATGAAAATATTTTTTCCTTCGACCACTTAGGAAAGTGACACATATTACACTATATAGTCCTATGGAAAGTGCCCTATATCGCACGCGTATGAATAAGAATTTACTTTCCACCCGTGTACGAATATGCTACTTTCCGCAACAGCTGTCACAAAATGTCAAACACATCATTTCTATTTTGATCTATGTAATGTCCATATTAATACTAAAATCGATATTATGATTAAATTATTAAAATTGACGATTAACTTAGATCCTAGATACTTATTTTTAACAATTATTAAAATAAATTTAAAATAACTACATACATCTTATTATTTTGGCTTTTTATTCTAATAATAGTGACAGTATTATTGCAGATGAAATCTAATTTTTAAATGACCACCTTTTATGATACAAGTCTGATTAAAAAACTTTTAATATTCAACCTTTCATCATAACAATGGTGACAGTATTGTTTTTGATGAAATAATTTACAACATCCTTTCATTCATCACAACAATTAGTGACAGTTTTGTTGATGATGAAATAATTAATCAAACTGCATTCTCAGATAAAACATTATTAAGTAATAATTTAGGTACAAAGTAATCTTCCTAACTAGGTTCCTTATTAGTAATTTCTATATTTAATCTAACACACTTGTATACATAAACAACGAATGACACAAAATTTGACATAACAGTTAAATTTCAAACTGAATTTTAACCACAATAATTTTAAGTTATATTGTAAAACTGTGTAATTATAATTCTATATGTGCATCAAAATCATAACATTTAACATATTTAACATCATTAATAATTCATCCTCACAAAGATGTAAGTAACTCACTCTCTTAATAATATTATGTTCCTATGAAGACACACCACACCTTTTGTAGATTCCCTGAAGATGGAAATAAGTTATTAAATTTCCGAAAGCTTGGATCATCTTTAAAGAGTTTTCTTTATTACATATTGCTGCTGCCCCCAATAAATTAGTTTGAATTTTTTATATATATATATATTTACATCTCTGTATCATTGAAGCGTCCCGATAAAGATGCGCTTTAAAGCGCCCATGTCTGTTTACCCTTGATCTACTTATTTTAGACATATATACTCGTTGCTGTTGGAAGAAGCAGCTTAAATTAGGCGGATAACATTAAATTGAAAGGAAAACACAAATCGTTACTTTTACTTTATCGACACCTGGGCGTCATTTCAATTGATACACATTGCAGCGTCACCAATATTCAAATTTACGTATATTTGACCGCTTTTGTGGCGTCAATTAGCGTTTTGCGGTGTTGTCATATATTTAAATGATAGGCAGTTTAAGTTTTTGTTTAACTGTGTTAAAGATATATTTTGATACATAACGATAGACCTGCAGAGCGTTAATTTATCATTTCGGTAGCGCAGAGAGTGCGGCAGAAAGTGAATAATTTAGTTATGCAATATTGATTGTAATTTAATTCTGATTGTTTTTAATATTATTATTATTATTATTATTATTGTTTTTTTCTAAGAATAATATTTCATTAAGAGTTATTGACGTTTCAAAATTTTGCCAGCCTTTTCATGCAGAATTCTGTGGTGTAGAATTGATAAATAAAAATTATGCCTTAGTAACAGTGTACAGATCCTCCTCCCATGGGGACATATCAATATTCAAAACGTATTTTCTAAATTTAATTATTTATATAAAAAATTTCAAAACCTAATTTTTATCGGTAATTTTAATGTTGATTCTAATAGTTTAAATTAGCATTCGCTTGATTTAATTATTATATTAAATATGTATGGTATGAAACATTACATCACAGTTCCAACTAGAATAACTCCCACTTCTAAATCATGTTTGGACAATATTATTTCCAATATAAATCCGGAAGTTATAATATCAAAAGTCATTGATGCCGACATAGCCGACCATTTGACTTTATTTTTGGAGATAAAAGACTTTAATATTTTAAGTGATACCAGTTATGTCAACAAAAGATTTATTAATGAACGTACAATTTTACAGTTCGCAGAAAAGTTATCTGAAATTAGTTGGCATGGACTAGAAATGGGAAATTACTGCTCCCAGGAGATTTGTAATATAATATTTACTATTCTATGTCCTATTGTAGATCTATGCTTTTCCATAAAAAAAATTCGCAGTGGTGACAAAAAGATTTTGTGGTTTAATGAGGAACTGCGGGTACAGCGAAATCAAGTATTTCAAAACAAATCTAGATTCAAAAAAACCAATTCGTTAGAAGATTGAAGACTATATTCTGAATCGCGCAAAAACTATAGGAGGTCAATTAGATTAGAGAAACGTAACGCTTACAATAAAAGAATAGCTGCATCAGAAAATAAAAATAAAACAATCTGGAATATTGTAAACGCAGAAAGAAAATCCAACAACAAATCATCCAGTACATCGAATCTAACATCTGAAGACTTCAATGTAGCAGAGAAGGTTATTCAAACAATCGAAAACGATAATAATATTTCCTTTAATGATTTTATTAAAATGACACCGAAGCCCCCGTATTCGTTTTTTATGGGTCCAGTCTCTGAATCTCACGTAAGAGAGGCTATACTTCATATTAAAAATACGCCATGCACGGATTACTATGGCCTCAGTAGTCCCATGATTAAGGCCTTTATAGAATCCCTCATTAAACCACTTAATATTTTATATAACCAATGCATAATCGAAGGAAATTGGCCTAACCAACTTAAAATTAGTAAGGTATTGCCACTTTTTAAAAAAGGTGATTCTAATGATGCTGATAATTATAGGCCAATTGCCATTACACCTGTTATCGGTAAGATATTTGAAGTAAAGCTAAAAGAGAAATTAGTTAACTATTTTGAAAATAAAAATTTATTCTCGCCAGCCCAATTTGGGTTTAGAAGGCATAGATCTACAATAGGAGCAGTCGCAAAAGTAATTGATTACATAGTTGGTGGCTTTGACGAGGGCTCGAGTACTACTGCGGTATTATGTGACCTCACTAAGGCCTTCGACTGTGTAAGCATTGATATTATTTTGGAAAAAATGGAGTACTATGGCATAAGGGGAAAGGAACTTGCCTTATTTTTTCATATCTGACGAACAGATTACAGTGCGTGTTTCTCGATAATGTGGAGTCACAATTGGCTACCATTTTAAGAGGGGTTCCACAGGGATTTGTATTGGGCCCTGTTCTATTTCTAATATATATTAATGACTTACCGCGTATCATGAAACACTGTACTAGTGTTATGTTCGCAGATGATACGACTATCCTATCCAAAGATGACACGATCTCGAGCAGAACTTGTTTACCGTCCTCTCTAATGAATGGTTTGCTGCAAACGATTTAAAGTTAAATAATGTCAAAACTCAAAACATTACTTTTTCATCTAGTAAAGTCAAAGTAGCTGGGTCAGTAAACCTGCTAGGAGTAATGCTCGATGCCGGTTTAAATTGGTCGCACTATGTAGACAATGTCTGTTCGAAATTGGCGTCCCAAATTTTTGCACTCAGGCAAATATCGAGTTTTTCAGAAAAATCAGTACTAAGAACAGTCTATTATGCAATCATACATAGCCATCTGAATTATGGTGTCATGTTCTGGGGCGGCAGTTATCACTCTCAGAAGGCTTTTATTCTCCAAAAAGCTGCCTTGAGGATCATTGACGGTGCAGAACTCGACATGCTATTTAAAAGGTACGTGATTCTTCCATTGCCTTGTCTGTATATACTGGAATCATTAAAAGAAATTTTTAAAAAACGTAATTCATTGGATTCGAATTATAATTATCATAGCTACAATACAAGGAATGCACAGAGTCTAGTTCCTTTTAAATCAAGAATTTGCCTGACGCATAATAATAAGTTGGATTTGGCCCTTTATAATCAATTCGTTAAATGTCATAGGGATATCAATACCATTCAGTGGTAGAGTCCCTGCCTGTGGACATAATGGTTCCAGGTTCGAATTCCACCGTTGGCCGGGATTTTTTTATTTAATTAATTTATTTAAAATTAATTCTGATGCCTTGGTAGGATTTTCTACTCGACCACTCATTGTCGGGTTCTAATTAACAGTGCTGTTCCTAAAGTGGCGCTGGGAAACAATAACAAAGCCTGCACAGAAACGAGGCGATATAACCATTAGTAGTTGAAGCCGATGACATCATATAATAATAATAATAATAATAATAATAATTTGATTTTTTCCTAATCAATCCCCCTTACTCCTCCTATTTGCAATCAGATTTCTTTTAAATCAATAATCTTTGTCCCCTTACAGAGCAATTTCATGATGATATCATGTTTCGTTTTTGACTTATGATTTTTTTTAACTTCCCTTCAACCCCCCATTTTTTATTAGATTTTTTTATAATCGATAGGCTTTGTCCTCTTATAAATCTTGATTTTTATTAAAAATGTTAAGTTGATATTTTTTTTTCTTTTTTATTTTTTTAAGTTTCTCCCCTGAACCTCCCATTTTAAATCGGATTTTTTTTAATCAATGGTCTTTGTCTCCTTATAGAGCTTGATTTTCCTAAAAATTTCATTTCGATATCATGTTTCGTTTTTGATTTATGATTTTTTTAACCCCCCCTTAAATCCCACACTTTTTTCAATAGGCTTTGTCCACTTATAGAGTTTCATTTTTTTTAAAACGTTCAAGTTAATATTGTTTTTCAATTTTGATATGATTTATTTTTAGGTTTCAACCCCTTCCCCTTCCTTAATTCACATATTTTTAATTGTATTTTTTTAATTAATAGTCTTTGTCCCCTTATAGAGCTTGATTTTTCTGAAAATTTCAAGCCCTCATAAACCACCCTTTTTTTATCAAAATTTATTTCTTAATCATTAGACATCGCCAACTTATAAACTTTGATTTTTCTTAAAAATTTCAAGTTGTTATTGTTTTTCAATTTTGATTTATGATTTTTTTTTAAATTTCACCCCCCTTCCCCTTAAATCCCTAATTTTTATTCGTTTTTTTTTAATCAATAGCCTTTGTCTTCTTATAGAGCTTGATTTTTCTTAAAAACTTCATGTTGTTATCATGTTTCTGTTTTAACTTATGATTTTTTATATTTTAACCCCCCTTAAACCCTCATTGTTTTTTAGATTTTTTCATAATCAACAGACTTTGTTTACTTATAGAGTTTGATTTTTCTTAAAAATATCAAGTTGTTTTTCGTTTCTGATTTATGATTTTTTTTGAACACTTTTAACCAGATTGTTTCAAAATCAATATGCTTCGTCCCCTTATAGAGCTTGATTTTTTCTTAAAATTGATTTTTCCTAAAAATTTCAAGTTGATATTGTTTTTCGATTTTGATTTATAATGTTTTTTTAAGTTTCCACCCCCACCCTTATATCCCCCATTTTTAATCAGATTTTTTTTCATAATCAATATTCGGTGTCCCCTCATAGAGCTTGATTTATAGACTTTGATTTTTCCTAAAAAAGTTGATATTGTTTTTCAATTTTGATTTATATTTTTTTCAAATCCACCCCCCCTCCCTTTAAAGTTCCAATTTTTATTCGTTTTATTTTAATTAATAGCCTTTGTCTTCTTATAGAGCTTGATTTTTCTAAAAAACTTCATGTTGATATGTTTCGGTTTTGACTTATGATTTTTTAAAGTTTTAACTCCCCTTAAACCCCCCAGATGCTTCAACTATGCCGAAACTTTAATCAGCTCATCGCAGGATGGATTAAAGCTTAAATTTAAAATTTTGTGTTTTTCTCTTGGTCCGTTTTTGAGTTGTCTTCAAAATTCGAAATTTGCACTTTTCCTCAAATATCTCGAATTAGGTTCATTTTAGGAAAATCATGTATAGGAACAAAATAATAGATAATGACATCATAAACAACTTTTATCATTATTTTTATACTTTTCTTATCTGTACACAGAAAGGAAAGTAAAAAATGGGCGTGACCGTATTTTCTTAGGCAACCCATTTGCAGTATATTTAAAAACATTTTATTTATTAAAAAATAAGTTTTTTCAATTAAACAGATGGGTGAAGGTCGACCCTACTTACGGATCCTGGACTATTATGGCTGATGATTAGGATTGATGATTAAAATTGCAGATTATGATTGAAGAATATAATTAATGATTATGCTTGATGAATTATGATTGATTATTATGATTGATGATTATGATTGATGATTATGATTGATAATTATGATTGATGATTGTGAATGATGATTATGATTGATAGTTATAATTGATGATTATTATTGACGATTATTATGATTATGATTAATGATTATGATCGATGATTTTGTTCGATGATTATGGTTGATGATTAGGATTGATGATTATGATTGGTGATTATGATTGATGATTATGATTGATGATTATGATTGATGATTATGATTGATGATTATGATTGATGATTATGATTGATGATTATGATTGATGATTATGATTGATGATTATGATTGATGATTATGATTGATGATTATGATTGATGATTATGATTGATGATTATGATTGATGATTATGATTGATGATTATGATTGATGATTATGATTGATGATTATGATTGATGATTATGATTGATGATTATGATTGATGATTATGATTGATGATTATGATTGATGATTATGATTGATGATTATGATTGATGATTATGATTGATGATTATGATTGATGATTATGATTGATGATTATGATTGATGATTATGATTGATGATTATGATTGATGATTATGATTGATGATTATGATTGATGATTATGATTGATGATTATGATTGATGATTATGATTGATAATTATGATTGATGATTATGATTGATGATTATGATTGATGATTATGATTGATGATTATGATTGATGATTATGATTGATGATTATGATTGATAATTATGATTGATGATTATGATTGATGATTATGATTGATGATTATGATTGATGATTATGATTGATGATTATGATTGATGATTATGATTGATGATTATGATTGATGATTATGATTGATGATTATGATTGATGATTATGATTGATGATTATGATTGATGATTATGATTGATGATTATGATTGATGATTATGATTGATGATTATGATTTATGATTATGATTGATGATTATGATTGATGATTATGATTGACGATTATGATTGATGATTATGATTGATGATTATGATTGATGATTATGATTGATGATTATGATTGATGATTATGATTTATTATTATGATTCGTAATTAAATTTGATAATTTATTTTTATTTCTTTTTATTAATTTTTGTTTATTTTTTTATTTTTATTTATTTTTGTTTATTATATTTATTTTTATTTATTTTAATTATTTATTTTTATTTATTTTTATTTATTTTTATTTATTTTTATTTATTTTTATTTATTTTTATTTATTTTTATTTATTTTTATTTATTTTTATTTATTTTTATTTATTTTTATTTATTTTTATTTATTTTTATTTATTTTTATTTATTTTTATTTATTTTTATTTATTTTTATTTATTTTTATTTATTTTTATTTATTTTTATTTATTTTTATTTATTTTTATTTATTTTTATTTATTTTTATTTATTTTTATTTATTTTTATTTATTTTTATTTATTTTTATTTATTTTTATTTATTTTTATTTATTTTTATTTATTTTTATTTATTTTTATTTATTTTTATTTATTTTTATTTATTTTTATTTATTTTTATTTATTTTTATTTATTTTTATTTATTTTTATTTATTTTTATTTATTTTTATTTATTTTTATTTATTTTTATTTATTTTTATTTATTTTTATTTATTTTTATTTATTTTTATTTATTTTTATTTATTTTTATTTATTTTTATTTATTTTTATTTATTTTTATTTATTTTTATTTATTTTTATTTATTTTTATTTATTTTTATTTATTTTTATTTATTTTTATTTATTTTTATTTATTTTTATTTATTTTTATTTATTTTTATTTATTTTTATTTATTTTTATTTATTTTTATTTATTTTTATTTATTTTTATTTATTTTTATTTATTTTTATTTATTTTTATTTATTTTTATTTATTTTTATTTATTTTTATTTATTTTTATTTATTTTTATTTATTTTTATTTATTTTTATTTATTTTTATTTATTTTTATTTATTTTTATTTATTTTTATCTATTTTTATTTATTTTTATTTATTTTTATTTATTTTTATTTATTTTTATTTATTTTTATTTATTTTTATTTATTTTTATTTACTTTTATTTATTTTTATTTATTTTTATTTATTTTTATTTATTTTTATTTATTTTTATTTATTTTTATTTATTTTTATTTATTTTTATTTATTTTTATTTATTTTTATTTATTTTTATTTATTTTTATTTATTTTTATTTATTTTTATTTATTTTTATTTATTTTTATTTATTTTTATTTATTTTTATTTATTTTTATTTATTTTTATTTATTTTTATTTATTTTTATTTATTTTTATTTATTTTTATTTATTTTTATTTATTTTTATTTATTTTTATTTATTTTTATTTATTTTTATTTATTTTTATTTATTTTTATTTATTTTTATTTATTTTTATTTATTTTTATTTATTTTTATTTATTTTTATTTATTTTTATTTATTTTTATTTATTTTTATTTATTTTTATTTATTTTTATTTATTTTTATTTATTTTTATTTATTTTTATTTATTTTTATTTATTTTTATTTATTTTTATTTATTTTTATTTATTTTTATTTATTTTTATTTATTTTTATTTATTTTTATTTATTTTTATTTATTTTTATTTATTTTTATTTTTTTTATTTATTTTTATTTATCTTTATTTATTTTTATTTATTTTTATTTATTTTTATTTATTTATTTATTTTTATTTATTTATTTTTATTTATTTTTATTTATTTTTATTTATTTTTATTTATTTTTATTTATTTTTATTTATTTTTATTTATTTTTATTTATTTTTATTTATTTATTTTTATTTATTTTCATTTATTTTTATTTATATTTATTTTTTTTATTTAATTTTATTTATTTTTATTTATGTTTTTCTAAATTTAATTTTATATATTTTTGTGTATTTTTATTTATTTTTATTTATTTTTATTTATTTATTTTTATTTATTTTCATTTATTTTTATTTATATTTATTTTTTTTATTTAATTTTATTTATTTTTATTTATGTTTTTCTAAATTTAATTTTATATATTTTTGTGTATTTTTATTTCTTTCTCCATAAAAAATGTTTCTCCACCCTTAAAATATGAAAATCCAAACACCCGAAAATATATCATTATTTATTTATGATGAGTAGCTGCAATTCATACCTTTGGAAAACCGATACTCCCATAAAAACTTTTACCCCACCCCCCGTTTCTCGCCCTTTAAATGTGAAAATATAAAAAATATTTAAGATGAGTAGCTACACTTCCAATTTTCAAGTTCCTATATTTAAAAAACCAATACCCCATACTAAACTTTACCCCCATTCCCTCCTCTTTAAAATGTGAAAATCCAAACACCCGGAAGCAAGTCATTATTTATGTATGATGAGTAGCTACAATTCCAATTTTTAAGTTGCTATCTTTAAAAACCAATATTTAATAAAAACTTTAAACTTCCATTTCCCCCCCTTAAAATGTGAAAATCCTAAACACTTAAACAATTCATTACCTATTTATTTATGATGTGTAGCTATATTTCCAATTTTTAAATTCCTACCTTTAAAAAATCGATACTCGCATACAAATTTTCATCCCCTGTTCCCACTTGTTTCCCGCCTTAAAATATGAAAATTCAAAAACGATAACCTAAAAAAAATTATTTTTCTATACAAGCGTTCACTTCCCCGTTTCCTCCCCTTTAAATTTGAACATCCTAAAACCCTAAAACATGTTATTATTTATTTACGCTGTAGCTGTATTTCAAATTTTTATGTGTCTAACTTCAAACAACAAAGAGATACAAAGCATTAGAATTAAAATTTTTGAAAATTCTTTTTTGCATACGTTATAAAAAAAACCTATCTTATAAATTTTAGCTTCCTAGACTTAGAAGTTTTGGCGGTAAGATTGATGGGTCAGTCAGTCAATCAGAACAAATAATTTTATATATTTAGACTATTCTTATGGTTGGTTTCGAAATAAATTGGACTTTAATACAAAGCCTTCCTGAATTATAAAAAATATTGGCAACACTGTTGGACGTAAATTAATATGTTAAATGAAACAAAAATATTCTTTTGGACGTAAAATAGTAATATACGGATGCAAGATAGATATTAATATAAAAGGAGTCAAAGTGGTCGGAAAATAAAAAAAAAACGTATATAATTTTTTAACGATATGGTCATAAAAAACATATTTTGAGACAATTAATTTTTAGTAGTTTCAATATACTCGATGAAATCTATTCTAAACACACTGTTTCCAGAGACGCAAAATGTATGGGTTATGAAAGGACGCAATATTGCTGCGGGATGTAAATATATATATATATATATATATATATATATATATATATATATATATATATATATATATATATATATATATATATATATATATATATATATACAGGTAAAACGACGAAGTCACACCAAAAACTATTTAATCGTTCTCGCACCCGGAATTTTTGGCACTTAATTTGACTAAATGGCTCCTTATATATGGTTTATACATATATACATTCTAGCACCCTATATATGTATATATAATTTGTACATATATACCTTCTAGCTCCATATATATCATATTAAATAAAAGTTGACGAAAAACAAATTTGTTAGCTTGAGAATGAGTAGAACTTGATGGTGTGACGTTTGATTTTAACACGTTGGCTTCCAAGTCAAATTTCGGGATTTACGTATTTGATAAGTTTGGTTGGGGCGACTTCTGTACCGTGTGTCACCGTTGATATTGAGCATTATTTTTTGCAATCAATTTTAAAAATGTATGGCTTCAATTTAAAGAAATTTAAATTAAATAACCGATACTGGAATAGTGGGAATTACCAGTGATATACATAAGTATGTAAGCATCTAAAAATCGTAATTTAATTTGATATTAATTAATTATAGCTACTGTTGTATTTATGCATTTATTTTAACAAAACAAATGCAATGTACAAACGATAAGGGCATCTATAATCTATAAGGTGTTGAGAATTAGTTACCTTCACAGCACTAAGGCCTCATTAGGCCCATTGTGCATCCTCCTAAGACGACAGGCACCTCCTAGCTCGTGATCCAGCCTACAGATTTAATATAGTTGACAACGTCGCCAAGAGGTTCTTCTCTTATATCGGCCGTGTTAGCCGATACTTGCCGAACACAAATCTTCTAATAAATGAGAACGTGGAGCAATCGTAAAGGATATGCTCGATGGTCTCATCTTCTTGTTCGCACCCTCTGCAGAATGCGGATCTTGACAACCCCATAATACGGAGATGCTTCCGTACTTGGCAAAGAATCTCCTATAAGTTCAGTTTTGGAAATAGGCAACTTCAAGGTACCCGTTTGGCAAGTTACACGGGATATATTCGATTTATATTTCGACTTGTTCTTGTGGATTATGCAACAAGTTTTTGAGATAAATAAAGAAAATAATGTTAATATTTCTTGTTTTAAGAACAGCGGTCTACATGAAACTAATCTGTGTGCTCCACATAAGAACCTTATTACCCGTTTCTGCATTATAAAGACTCTACCAAATAATTCGGCAGAACAGACTCCCCAAAACTGAACAGCATAACGTAAATGAGAGTCAACTAACGCATAATATGCAGTTTTTGCTGCACAAACTCCTAATTCATGAGAGGTAGTTCTAATTGCATAACAACCCGATGCGAATTTTTTAAAAGTGGATCCACATGTGATTTGAATTTCAAATCCGTGTCTATTTTTAAACCCTAAAATTTTGTACAGTTTGTGGCTTCTACAGTATCCATATCTATTAAAATATCAGGAATATTACATTTAAAGGTTAGCATTTTTGTTTTTTTTTTTAAATTTAATGACAGAAAATTTGCAGTACACAATGTTTTAAAGGATTTAAGGTCATTACTAATATTTGCATAAAGAATATTGACGTCTTTATTATGCCACAAGATAGTAAATTTAAATCGTCAATATTTATTTCTCTACCTAGATTCTAGATAATTATTTTTAACAAATTATTAAAATAATTTTAAAGTAATATTATTTTTTTTTTTTTGTTTATATATTTGATTAGATAATTTATGCGACAAGCTTGTTAGCTCAGTTCACAGATCGTTTAATTTTTATCAACTTTGCATGTTTCGACCATAACGCGACGCAATGGAAGCAATGTTTTTTTTTTAAATATGAAAATTGAAAAATAGCAGTTTTGTTATTTATTTTAAATAGGTACTTTTTATTAATCTTATAGCCGATCTTTTCTTTTCGCTATTTATTTTGTACTATTTCAGCAAAAAATTTAAAGTAGAATTATAAGTTCTCGTTCACGATTGTTCATCTTATTATATATTGTATTTAAAATAAAAATGAACTAATATTTTTTTATACCTAATATTATTTCACCGCTATTATTTTATGAAAGTGTTTATAAATGAAATTAAGTTTTTAATTACGACAAAACACAAGAGGTAGAATGCTCTAAAAATTATTTATTAAGGCATATAAAACTTTATAGCCAGATTTCCTGATTTTAAACTTTTTTTTTTTTTATAAAATGAATTTGTAGTCGTAGGAACAATATTGTACATCACTTGTGTAAAATCGATTTTATACATTTGTATCCCACTCGAGTAAAAAATTTCAATTTTTATACTTGTAATGTAATACACTATATCAGTATAAGTAATACAAAAACAACATAGTTGGCTCGGTAGCGTAGTTGTTTATATTCACTTGTGGGCAATATTGTGGTTGAGAGACAGCTTCGCAAACCAGGAGAATTTTTAATTAATTTGCATGGTTCGTTATAGAATTTGGTGTGTGCCGCATTTGCAGTAATTTAATTTCTATTAATATGACGTCCATATTACAAATTCGCCATGCTTTACCGTTTCGATGATAATGCTTGAGGTTTTTCGAGTTTTCTTCACTTTTAAGTCAAATAGCCCTATAAATCATCTTTAAGTCACTGAGCGCCACGGCAAATAAAAATAATAGCCGTCCCTTCCCCACACAGGCTCGGTCGGCTTCAGGAAATTTATTCGCGAGATTAAATTATGGAAAGTAATATTATAACAAATAATTGTCAATTCTAAGATAATTAAAAACAATAAAAATATTAAAAAAATTATCACTAGTATTCTCTTCACTTAACAAAACATAAAAATAATTTATTTAATTTTTTACATTGTTTTAATTTATTTTAATTTATTTTAATTTATTTTAATTTATTTTAATTTATTTTAATTTATTTTAATTTATTTTAATTTATTTTAATTTATTTTAATTTATTTTAATTTATTTTAATTTATTTTAATTTATTTTAATTTATTTTAATTTATTTTAATTTATTTTAATTTATTTTAATTTATTTTAATTTATTTTAATTTATTTTAATTTATTTTAATTTATTTTAATTTATTTTAATTTATTTTAATTTATTTTAATTTATTTTAATTTATTTTAATTTATTTTAATTTATTTTAATTTATTTTAATTTATTTTAATTTATTTTAATTTATTTTAATTTATTTTAATTTATTTTAATTTATTTTAATTTATTTTAATTTATTTTAATTTATTTTAATTTATTTTAATTTATTTTAATTTATTTTAATTTATTTTAATTTATTTTAATTTATTTTAATTTATTTTAATTTATTTTAATTTATTTTAATTTATTTTAATTTATTTTAATTTATTTTAATTTATTTTAATTTATTTTAATTTATTTTAATTTATTTTAATTTATTTTAATTTATTTTAATTTATTTTAATTTATTTTAATTTATTTTAATTTATTTTAATTTATTTTAATTTATTTTAATTTATTTTAATTTATTTTAATTTATTTTAATTTATTTTAATTTATTTTAATTTATTTTAATTTATTTTAATTTATTTTAATTTATTTTAATTTATTTTAATTTATTTTAATTTATTTTAATTTATTTTAATTTATTTTAATTTATTTTAATTTATTTTAATTTATTTTAATTTATTTTAATTTATTTTAATTTATTTTAATTTATTTTAATTTATTTTAATTTATTTTAATTTATTTTAATTTATTTTAATTTATTTTAATTTATTTTAATTTATTTTAATTTATTTTAATTTATTTTAATTTATTTTAATTTATTTTAATTTATTTTAATTTATTTTAATTTATTTTAATTTATTTTAATTTATTTTAATTTATTTTAATTTATTTATATAATTTTATTTTAGCTCTGAAAAAGTAAATTTATATTGTCAAATTTGGAATTGAATCATACATAATATAATATTCTTTCGTTCGTCGACATATATTTTAGCCGGTATCTGGGATATTTTCACCAAAGGACCTAAGGTGCTCTTACGTTCCATTACGAAAACAAATTGGGGTGCCACAAAGTAAGAAAATGTATACAAAGTGAGGTGCCACAAAGTAAGGAAGCATTTTTACATGCGAGGTGCCACTACGTCGTAAAAGTCTGAGCGTTGTTAGCGACTGGCCTGACCTCTGGGGAGTATACGGTTCAACTAAAATCGAGTTTTTATAGAAAAATGGTCGAAATGGCACCTTTCTGAAATTTGGTAGAGGGGTTAGTAAGGAGTTAAAACGACCAAATATGCAATAAAACGATCTGGCACCTTGCAATGGTGCAACAACGTAAATATAGGTGCCACTTCGCCCATATAAATGCGTTTTTGGTGCCTCAACGTACGATTACCTATATATATATATATATATATATATATATATATATATATATATATATATATATATATATATATATATATATATATATATATATATATATATATATATATATATATATATATATATAATGTATGGGTTATGAAAGGACGCAATATTGCTGCGGGATGTAATATATATATATTACATCCCGCAGCAATATTGCGTCTTTCATAACCATACATTATTTATATATATATATATATATATATATATATATATATATATATATATATATAATATATATATATAATATATATATTGTAATGTAATAAAATATCATGTAGAAAAGGATATGCTTAGCTAGATAAAATACCATAAATTAAAAATTTACCTTCAGTAAGAATGCATTAAAGCCATCAGAAACTTAATTTTTCATGGAGCCATTAAAAGAATACTCGTTTCTATAATTTATAAAGCCTTGTACTTATATGATTCCATGAAAATCTATGTGTCATTACCTAAAATAAAATAACAATCATTAAAAATAAAATAAAATAAATTTTAATCAAAATAAAAAAAAAAATTTTCCCGAATAATTATATTATTACCCTGTACAGCAAGTTTATCAAGAAAGTTTGACAAACTTGACAATTTTCAAAAAATTGGTAAAATTGTTGTCAACATGATTTTATATGAGAAGATTTTTCTAAATTAATAAAAATTGACAACCAGAATAAAGAAATTATAATAACAACAGTATGAAATAATTTCACAAAAATAATCGGACAGTGATATTTTAAATAAAGTCTTTTAGTTAAAATAGTAAATCAAATAAATAATAGATCACTAGAAGCAAATCGTTGTGATTGGTTAAATTTAAAAAGTTATTGATGAAAATTGGTAACTAAGGGGTTGTTGATTAAAAAAAAAATTGGTGATAGAAAAATTGATAAAAGATGAAATGTATGAAAAATTTTTGAATCCCGTAAAATGATAAAAGAAAAGAATCAATCGATCAGTTATCAAGAAATTAAAGAAACCTAGTTGTAAATTTTATTTGTAATTGACAAATAGTCAGAGCAAGGTATTTATTTACTCACCTCAAAAGTGCGTTGTGCCGGCTTAGTGCGTCACAGGACAGTTTTTATTTAACACATATAAAAGATCCCGCATCTTAGCAGATGATGGTAAATTGACTTTGTTTTTATTGGAGAAGAACTTTACCACGGCTGGGAATACAGCATTCCTACTGCTAGTGATTGACCTGCAAAGAAAAAAGGACAAGAAGGACAATCTCAGTGATTATGCTTAAAGGTATTGACTGTATAATTATATTTAAATTGATATTTCTTACCTTTTGAACATATAAAGTTTTAATACAAGACAACTTCATTCAATATACCAATCATTGTAGTTTGAGGTTATATTTCTTAAACACGAATAGAAATATTCAAGGACATTGTTACCAATTCAGGTCTCATATAACTACGGGCCATTTGAACTACAAATTGTGTAGAGAATGAACTGGTTTTGTGTAATAATTTAAATTTAAGTTCTTACGTTAATCAAGTATGATAGAACGAATGAATGAGTTGATATTTGACTAACCTAATTGTCTATTTAACTGTATTGTCTTTGGTTTTTCTTTTCAAATAAATGTGTATTGTTGGTTGCATAACTGATTGATTAATTTTGAAGATCATTGCCGTTTCACAAAATTTGATAGGGGAGATTGGGACAATCTCTTATTTGCTTCTTGAAACCACTATAAATCCCTGAGAACTATAAATATTTTATGAAAGGTAATAACATATTAAACAAATAACTAAGTCTCGTGCAAATTTAATAAAAAAGGAATGTTATAGGCCTATATAGGTAAGTTTCTGAAGTGCTTATTATATAACATTAATAATATTGTCATTGGCGTCTAATATAAATTTATTTTATGAGCTAGCTGAAAGGTATTATTTTCTACACTAAGAAAACAAATTTATATTAAAAAAATATTTTCTTAAAAATAATTAAATTATACATACGTATCATTACAAATGGCGCCCAACGTGGGGCTAAAAAGAAGTGGGAGTGATTTATTATAATATAAATTTCATAAAAGTGTAAACAGTGGTAAAATTGAGAAAGTGAAGTTGAAAAATTAAGTGTAAATAAACATAGAAGAATAATAATAAAATGGAGCAAGGAAAGAAGTTAATGGACTTAAAAGTCAACGAATTAAAAGAGGAATTAGAGAAGAGAGGTGAAAGTGTGATAGGACTTAAATCAGAATTACGGGAAAAATTAAAGAAAATACTTGAAGAAAATGGGGAAGACCCAGATGAATATGTGTTCGAAATAAAACAAATAGAAGAAGATACACAAGCAACCGAGGAAATAGGACAAGGAGATTTAAAATCACAAAAAAAAGATGAAACGGAAACAGAAAAAAGACAAGAAATAGAACCAACAGTGTCCGAAGAAACGAATGAGGGACAAAATGATGGAATAATGATGATATTATTTGAAATGCAAAAAAATGAAAATATAAGACAATTAGAAAAACAAGAAGAAGAAAAGAAAAGACAATTAGAAAGATAACAAGATAAGGAGGAGATTAAGAGAGAAATAAATAGTATCAAGGAAAAAATAGAAGATACAATAGTGTATACGGATAAAAGAATAGAAGAAACAAAAAAGGAAATTAGAGAAGAATGGTAGAATAATTGAAATAGAAAAACTGCAGGATGAAAAATTTGAAATGGTATTCGAAAAGGAAAAAATATTCCAAAAGGAAGTAAAGGAGGAAGTTAAAGGAATGAAATTGGGATTACAAGATACAGAAGAAAGAATGAAAGGATTAGAGGGAAAGTGGATGAAAACAATAACGGAAATTGATCAACATCTTGATGTAAGAATGAAGGACATAGTGGAAAAAGAGAGGGACGATTCCAGAACTATTATTGAAAAGAATAGTAATACGACAAGTCAGAGAATAAAAGAATTGGAGAGAAAAATTGAAAAAGTTGATAGAAGAGTGGAACAAAACACGATTAAAGGAATCAGTCCAGATCAGTGTTTTATTAATCCAGGTCTAACAGAAAATGGACTCAAATTCGATGGAGACGTTAACAAAATGAATCCCAAAGTATTAATACAGATGATACGCAATAAAGTAAGATTTATCAATAATATTGATGACCTTAGAGAGATATTCAGAAGCCAATTATCGGGACATGCCTTACTATGGTATACCAGTAAGATATTTGAAATAGACAGTTATGAACAATTTAAAGAATTGTTCCTTAAATATTTCTGGGGAGAAAATATACAGGCTACCATTCGAGAAAAATTGTATTTCGGAAAATTCGATTACAATAGAAGCTATAATATGAATCATTATGCTCTTCAGTTATATACTGCAGCCAAGTTTCTTGATCCTCCCATGTTAGAGGAAGAAATAATTTTGTCCATTGCAAGACATTACAAGATTGAAGTAGCAGAGACCATAACAATACAAAACAGTAAAACTTTTGAACAGTTCTCAAAATATTTGACTAGGATGGAGAGAAATTTTAACTCAATAAAAAGAAGTCAACATAACAATTATTACCAAAATAACCGACAGAGTACAACAAATAGAAATAATAACAATTATGAAAATTATAACAGTAACAACAGGTATAATAGATTCTCGAGTCAAAATAACAATAATTATAATAATAACAACTACAATATGAGAAACAATCAGTTTAACAGATATAACAATCAAAATAATAATAATAATAATAATAATAATAATAATAATCAATTTAACAGATATAACAATCAAAATAATAACAATAATAGAAATTATAACACTTACGGCAGAGGAAGTAACAATAGCACAGAAGAGAGACGAGTGAATTTTCAGAGACAAGAGAGAAGAAATAGTAGTTTGGACAGAACAAGAAATACAAGACAAGAGCAGAGTCAAGAGATGGGAAATGAAATAAGAAGAATTTCTTCATGTGAAGAATTAGGACAACAAGAGTCTACTCAAAATTTTTAAATCAGCGCTCTACAAATCATTTAGCTACTTGTAATTATGAACACCCTCGAGAATTCATTAAATTAGATGATGATTTGCAAAATGAAAACACATACAATTTAATTATTATTAAAGGAAAATTATTGGGGAAGTAAATTAATATTTTAATCGATTCTGGATCAGAAGCATCACTAGTTAATAATAAAATAATTGAAAATAACCATGAAATAATAGAAAAGATAATAAACATTCCTAAAATTAATTTAATCAGTGTTAATAATAAAAAATTATACAATAACAACAAATTAGTAAATCTTAATGTAATATTAAAGGATCAACAAATTAATGTAGAGTTGCTCGTTGTGCCTGACATTGTTTCTGAGATTGTAATGGGATCAGATATGTTAAAAAAATACGATTGTTTAATTGACTATGAAAAAGGAAAAATTTGTATAAAGGGAATATGGATTGATTTTGAAAAAGGAAGACAGGAAGGAGTTAAAAGTGAAAATGAAGCAAAGGTAAACTTATGTACAGAAAGAGAAAAATTTATGAAAAATGATAAAAAAGATGAAATGAATTGGAATGATATAAAAATAGATTGTGAAGATGAAGTTTATAAAAAAATAAAGAGTATTATTATGAAATATGAAGGTTTAATAAATGAAGAGATGAGAGTTGCTTCGAATTATGTACATAAGATTGAGGTTAAAGATATCCATAATTTCAAAGTTAAAACATATCCAATCCCGTATAAATTTAAAAATGAAGTTAAAAAAGAAATACAAGAGTTATTAAAAAAAGGCATTATAGAGCACAGTGTGACCCAATACATTAATCCTTTGGTAATTGTTATTAAGAAAAGTGGAGAGATACGTATGTGTCTTGACGCGAGGATGATCAACAAATATACCATCCCGCAATATGAATCTCCCATTAATATCGATGCTATTTTAGGCCGAATAACAAAATCGACTATCTTTTCCAAGATTGATTTAAAACATTCTTTTTGGTTGATTCCCTTAGAAAAAAATTGTCGTCAATATACTGGATTTTCCATAGATGGAGTAGTATACCATTTTAATGTAGTACCATTTGGTCTGCAGAGCGCGTGTGCATCCTTAGTAAGAGTCCTCCATAAAATTTTGAACAAGTACGAACAATTTGTGTTGCATTACATAGATGATATTTTGATATATTCCACAATCTGTCTGACCATTTTGAACACATTGACGTTGTTTTGCGAGAGCTAGATCAAGCAGGGCTGAAAATAAATTTAAATAAATGTGAGTTCGTGAAAAACGAAGTTACGTATTTAGGCTATGTAATAAATGAAATAGGAGTACAATTAGATCCCAAAAGAGTACAAATAATAAGAGAATACCATCGACCAAAGAATCTTAAAACATTAAGAGGTTTTTTAGGTACTTTAAATTACTATAAGAAATTAATACCTAATTTAACTGAATTAGAAATGCCATTATTAGAGCTACTTAGAAAAGGAGTTAGGTGGAAGTGGACTGCAGAGAGAGGACAAGCTTTTAATAAAATTAAAGAGAATTTCACAGAAAATCTTAAAATTTATCACCCCAGATATGATTTGCCCTTCTATTAAAAACCGATGCATCCAAGCAAAGATTCGCAGGAGTTTTGGTGCAAATCCAAGAGCAAAAGGAAGTTCCAATTTGTTTCATATCTAGAACCACCAAAATACATGAGAAAAATTACAGTGTAAGCGAGTTAGAGTTAGCCAGCATAATTTTCAGCATTACTAAATTACGATTTTACCTTTTGGGAAATAAATTTTATATAGAAACAGATAATCAAGGATTAACATCAATTTTAAGCAATAAATTTGGGAACAGTAGGATCCACAGATGGGCACTCCTGCTACAAGAATACGATTTTGAAATAAAATATGTTCCTGGGAAGATGAATTTGGTACCTGATTCCATTACCAGAATGGATGGTTGCTTATCCAATAAGTATAGAGAAGTAAAGATTGGTATCAATATAATGAAAAATGAAACTGGACTATATTCGACAAAACAAATTATCATGGATCAACAAAATTTATCTAGTACAGAAAAACAAAGATCACAAGTAACAGATAATATGTACTACAAAATTATACAAGATACAGAATTATATATAATTACCCAAGAGCTTACCAGAGAAATTGCAAGAGATATACATGAACAATTTGGACATATAGGTGTTAGAAAGACGTGGCTCATATTTAGAGAAAATTATTATTCGAAAAATGATATTAAAACAATCAAGAATTTAGTTAATAAATGCACAATATGTCAATATGCCAAAAGTAAAAATAATCATAACCAAAACAAACCTCGATCCATAATAGCAGAAAAGCCTTTGGAAACAATAGCAATAGATTTTTTATCAAATCTAACTACTAGTACGAACAGAAATAAACATTTGTTGGTTGTAGTAGACATATTCACCAAATATATCAAATTATATCCATGCAGGAGAACGAACACAAAAACTCTAAAAGTTCTACTTACACAATATTTTGAGGATGTGGGAAAACCGTTGAAATGCATATTGGACAATGCTACATATTTTCAGAATGAAAAATTTAAAAAGTTTTTGCAAGATAAAGAAATACAGCAATTTTTTACAAGTATAAGACATCCATCGGCTAACCCAGCTGAACGTTACATTAAGGAAATAATAAAATACTTACGAATTGTTACTCATTTTGACCACACCATGTGGGACGGACAGTTGCAGGACATAGAATATTATCTCAATGAAGTTCCAAACACTCATACTGAGGAAACTCCGATATTCCTGTTGAAAGGCATCAATCCTGACAGAATGTGGATATGCAATACACCTATAAATAAAGAAACTGTTATGCATGAGGTCAACAAGAAAATAAGAAGGAAAACTGAAAAATACTTAAGGAAGCAAGAAAAGAAAATTAAAAATAAGATACAATTTAAGGAAGGAGAGTTGGTATTAATTAAATCATTACAAGTAGCTAATAAAAAGAACAGTAGATGTGCCAAACTCCAACTTCCGTATGAAGGTCCCTACGTCATTGTCAACGAAACACCCATAAATAGTTATTTACATAAAGAAGTAAACAGTGAACGAATAAGAGGAGTGTTTCACATTTCACAAGTATATAGATATTTAGAATAGTAGAAATTTATTTTTATGTAAATAGGATTAGTGTAAATAAATTAGTAATGTATAAAACTTACGTGAAAATAAAGAAATCCTTCTGCATCAGCCGAAACATATGAGGGAAAGTGACAGTGGATAATGTGTGTTAGTTTCCTAAAATCAAAAACAAGGTTTTTAATCTAAAGTCCTAAATTAAAAAAACAATAGAAATTTGGTGTTAATAAAATATATCGTATCGAATATTTTAATTAACACAAAATTTGGGAAAATTGTAATGTAATAAAATATCATGTAGAAAAGGATATGCTTAGCTAGATAAAATAACATAAATTAAAAATTTACCTTCAGTAAGAATGCATTAAAGCCATCAGAAACTTAATTTTTCATGGAGCCATTAAAAGAATACTCGTTTCTATAATTTATAAAGCCAGTTACAACCCCAATCCAAGGTGCGGTCCACCTACATGAATGCGGATCCAGCCTAATCAGCAGGAAGCTTATCAACCTATAAATACCATTGTTTTCAATTTTAGATTTAGATTCATTAGCCACTCGTAATTACTGTTCGGGAGAATCTCTGTTAATTTTCGAAATAAATTGTTTTTTAAAAAGTATTTTCACGCTCGTTTAAATTTATTTGGCGCAGTCATTCGGATGTTATAACGAGTTCAATTTCGTGATTCTCGGTTCGTTTCAACGATTTGTGTAACAAAAAGAACATTTTCGACGGTCGTGAAAACTTAAGAAAATTCCATTTCGAAGAATTAATACTGGCTTTGGGACAAGCATCGCCCGCCACCCTCCTCTAGCATTGGAGAAAAACCTGGGACAAGCATCGCCCGCCTTCCTTTAACATTGGAAAATGAACGTAATGTAAGTTAGTATTAGTCCTTTTAATCCTTATTCCTTTTCAAGTGATAAAATAACGTGTAATCTACATTATTTTTACACAGTAACTTTTATTTTTGAGAATAAACATTTTGAATACCCCTACAAAAAATACAAGACAATTTCAACAATTTAAACAAGCTTATCCACCCACTCCTTTTAATTACCCTATGAATTCGCAACAAAATCCTTTTTCTATGTCAAGACATTTTCAACCACAATTTCAAAATCAATTCCCAAATAATTATAGACAAAACCAAAATTTCCAAAATGGTTTCCAAAATCAAAACAGATTTTTCCCAAATCAAAATCAAAACAGATTTTTCCCAAATCAAAATCAAAACAGATTTTTCCCAAATCAAAATCAAAACAGATTTTTCCCTAACTATCAGAATCAAAATCAAAATAGATTTATCCCCAACAATCAAAATCAAACAAGATTTTTACAAAATAATCAAAACCAAAATTTTCCCTTTGCAAATACCCAACAACAAAATAGATTTCCTAAACCCGAACCAATGGACATTTCCTCTGGTCGAACAATTATGAAAAGCCACCAAAATAAACTTTATAACATTTCAGAAAAAAATCCTAAAAGCACTCCAAAAAATAATCCTAATAATTTGTATAACCAAAGTTATTATACAGCTAATAACTATCATCTTGACGTTAATCCTTACGAAAATTCATACGAAGATCCTTACCAAAATTCATACGAAGATCCCTACCAAAATTCATACGAAAATCCTTACCAAAATTCATACAAAAAATACCATGAAAATCCTTGCGAAAACCCTTTCGAAATTTCTTTCGAAAATCCTTTCGAAAACCCATATGAAAATTCCTATATTAATCCTTTTGAAAACCCCGAAATTCCTGATGAAAATTATTACGAACAAAAATTCGACAATGAAAATTTTATCAAAACCAGCCCACTCAAATCCCCGAGTTAATAAATATAAATTCATTACAATGTAATTTGCCATGGATATCTATACCGGAAATAAACGCAAAATTTTTAATCGATACCGGCAGTTCTAGAAGTCTAATCAACCCCGAATTGGCGTATAAATTTTATCATCCTTTCCTTGAAAAAGAATCGTTTAATATACAATCTGCACATGATATCACCTATCACGATGAAATAGTCTTCATTCCTTTATTCGAAGTATTCAAAACTTCCGACGCCCACAAATTTTATCTCTTTAAATTTCACGATGAATATGATGGAATAATTGGTTGTGACCTTTTAAAAAAATTAAAAGCCACGGTCAATATCAACAAAAAACTTCTTATCACTCCACTAACCCAAATTAGAATTAACTACGATTCAGAACAAAACATTGAATTAAAAAAATTCTTAAATACAAATCCTCACACTTTATCAATTCCCCCTAGAACAACAAAAATAGTAACAATTCCAGTAACCCAAAACCAAGGTACAGGATACCTGAACTTTATAAAATTTCGTGATCAAATAGAATCCCCACAAGCAATAGTGAACATTAAAAATAATTTCGCAATTACCTCAATTACAAACTCTTCAAATTTAGCTTTCCAAATATTAATCAATGAACCCCTTGAATGTGAACCCCTTGATATTAATGAAGTAAATTTTATGGAAAAAATGGAAACTGATCAAGACTTTGAAATCCCTTTTAAAATCGATAATATGCTAAAAGAAAATTTAAAAAATCTTAGAATTAATCATTGTAACCCCGAAGAGAAAAAACAAATCAAAAATCTTTGCTATGAATATCGCGACATATTTTTTCATGAAGACATTCCCTTGACATTTACAAATCAAATTACACACAAAATAAAAACTAAAGACGAAAATCCTATATTTACAAAGACATACAGATACCCTGAAATCCACCGCGAAGAAGTTAGAACCCAAATTAATAAAATGTTAAACCAAGGAATAATTCAAGACAGTACCTCACCCTGGTCATCCCCTATATGGATAGTTCCAAAAAAATTAGATGCCTCTGGTAAACGAAAATGGCGTTTAGTAATAGATTATCGCAAACTTAACGAAAAAACAATTGACGACAAATACCCCCTACCAAACATTACTGAAATACTCGACAAATTAGGAAAAAGCCAATACTTTACAACCCTTGATTTAGCTAACGGTTTTTATCAAATAGAAATGGACAAAGACGATATTCCTAAGACAGCTTTCTCAACAGAACAAGGACATTACGAATATAAACGAATGCCCTTTGGTTTAAAAAATGCCCCCAGCACCTTTCAACGTGTTATGGACAACATATTACGTGGTCTACACAATGAATGTTGTTTAGTATACCTCGATGACATTATAATTTACAGTACTTCCCTACAAGAACACATTTCCAGACTAAAATTAATTTTTGACAGACTTAGAGCCGCAAATTTCAAAATTCAACTTGACAAATCAGAATTTTTACGAAAAGAAGTAAGTTACCTCGGACACATAATAACCCCAAATGGAGTCAAACCAAACCCCGAAAAATTAAAAGCAATTAAATATTTTCCTATTCCAAAAACCCCCCGTCAAATTAAAAGTTTTTTAGGCCTTATAGGTTATTACAGAAAATTCATTAAAGATTTCGCAAAAATTGTAAAACCATTAACCCTTTGTTTAAAGAAAGATGCAACAATTATACATGATTCAAAATTTATTGAAGCTTTTGAAAAATGCAAACAAATTCTTTGCAATGCCCCTATCTTACAATATCCTGATTTTTCTAAACCTTTTATTCTAACAACGGACGCATCAAATGTAGCGATCGGCGCTATCTTAAGCCAAGGAACCATCGGTTCAGACAAACCCATAGCTTATGCCTCACGGACACTAAACGAAACAGAACAAAAATACAGCACTATTGAAAAAGAACTCCTTGCCATCGTTTGGGCATGTAAATATTTCAGACCATACCTCTTTGGACGAAAATTCACTATTTTTACAGATCATCGACCCCTAATTTGGTTATTTAAATTAAAAGAACCCAACTCTAAATTAGTACGTTGGAGATTAAAATTAGAAGAATACGATTACGATATAATTTATAAAAAAGGTAAATTCAATACAAATGCAGACGCATTATCTCGTATACAAATCAATGCAATAGAAAATGAATCCATAATCAATAACCCTGGAGACACTGACGAAAATATCGTAGATTATCTTAGAAATTTAGCAGAAAAACCCTTATCTGATACTGACGAACCCCACAAACAAAAAAAAAAGAAAAGTAAATATAATTTCAGACATACAAATTCGACCCCCTGACAATGAAGACGAATCTTCCTCAGAAACACAACACAGTATAAATACAGACTCACACACAGGTATAAAAATTTTAGATGAAATCATTAATAACAAAGTAAATCAAATTCTAGTATACTCTCAAATATATCCAAAATTAGATGTATCTCAAGAAAATTACCAACACCATAAAATTGTAACAGTTAAAATTCCCGAAACCAATAACGAAAACTTTATTTTTCAATTTTTAAGAGACTATATTACTGCAGGAAAAACTTTTTGTATCTATTTTCAAAATGACGCTTTGTACAATTGTTTCAATAAAGTATACATGGAAAGATTTGTAGAAACTAAAGTTAAACTCATTCGCTGTACAAAACTTGTAAACACTGTGACAGACAAAGACGAACAAATCCTTTTAATTAAATATGCACACGAAAGTAAAACCAATCACCGCGGAATTAATGAAACCCTTTTAAAATTACGACAAAATTATTATTGGATAAAAATTAAAGATGACGTAACTCAATACATAAATAATTGTGACATTTGTCAAAGAACAAAATATTGTAGAAAAAACCCTTATGTACCTATTGTTTTAACAGCAACGCCTTCCAGACCCTTTCAGATAGTCCACATTGACCTTTTCTTTTATAATAAAAATATATATCTAACTCTAGTAGATTCCTTTACAAAATTAGCACAAGCCTACCCTGTACAATCTAAAACCGCTATAGACATTACAAATGCCTTAATTCAATACTTTTCAGTCTACGGAATTCCTGAACAATTAATAATAGATAAAGGTACCGAATTTAACAATGAAACTGTTAAAGAAATTTTAAACCTTCATAAAATAAAAATTCACTTTACTACCCCTCATCATCATGAATCCCAAGGTACTATAGAAAGATTTCATTCAACCCTGATTGAACATTTAAGAATACTCCAAGAACTTTACCCAAATGAACCCACTAATAGACAAATTATCTACGCAATTATTGGTTACAACAATACAATACATTCTAACACAAAATTTACCCCTTTTGAATTAACTTTTGGACATACTAATAGCAGAAATGCAACAGACATATTTCTACCTGAAATTTTTTATACAGATTACGCTGAAAACCACAAAAATAAATTAGATAAAGTATACACTGACGTACAAAAGACAATTTCCGCAAATAAAGAAAAAGTAATTACTAAAAGAAATATACAAGGTAACGAAACAAAAGAATTTAAATTAGGTCAACAAGTTTATAAAAAGAACCCCGAATCTAGAAATAAAAAACATAATAAATTTTTAGGCCCTTACGTAATTTCAGAAATTTTAGAAAATAATAAATTCGAACTAACAGACATTTCTAACTATAACAGAAAAGAAATTGTTCATGCAAAAGAACTAAGAAAACCCGTTTTAATTACAGATACCTCCTCATCTTTACCCTCTACTTCAAAAAGACAAGATCGACAGTGACAGAACCAAAAGTACATGACTTAACACAAAACCCTGGTATATTACCCTTAAAATTAGGAATAGCAAAAAATAAAATAGACACTTGGTCTTTTATACAAATATTCGATATAAGCGATACAATTAATGAATTCGAAAAATTACAGAGTGAATATAAAAAATTACATTTTACAGTTAGACAAGCTAACACAACCTACTTAAATGAATTTGGAAATTCCCTCATTTTAGGCACAGCCCTTGAACAGAAAATTACATCTCAATTAAATCAAATTAATCCCACCTTAAATAAGCGAACAAAATGAGGACTAATTAACGGCTTGGGTACCATTTTTAAATCAATAACAGGTAATTTAGATCAAGACGACGCTTCAATCTTCAATCTTTAATGACAAATCAAGATAAATTAAAAACGATTACACTTAATCAAGCTTCCTTATTACAAAAATCAATTGATACATTTCAAAATAATACCAAAAAACTATGGCGTAATGAACAAGAACTTGCTTTAAAAGTAGAATTAATAGAAAATATAATTAAACAAGAAAAAGCATACGTTTATAATGTAGAACAAATGTTTTTAATTCACCTAACTGCCACTCAATTTGCACAAGCTTTTCAAAGAATTTATGACATATTAGAAAGACTAGAAATTGCCATTACCTTTGCAAAATTAAATACATTTCATAATAGCATGGTGGAACCAACAGATTTATTATCAGAAATAGTTAATATTCGAAAAATTATAGAAAGTAACTATAGATTACCTTTTGAACCCAAACTAGAAAATATATTATCATTTGAAGGAGTTCTCGAAATAAAAAGTTATAATAAGAATAATCAGATTATTTTTATCATTGAAATTCCTTTAGTCGAACCTATAACATATAATTACTACCATATCTATCCCTTACCTACTCCTAGAATACAAACCTTTAAAATGATTATTCCCCATTCAAAATACCTTCTCCTTCATGATACTACTTACTTACGATTCGAACAACCCTGTAAAGAAGTTGGAAAAGAATCATACCTCTGTCAAGAAACAAATCAAGAAACAATTCACGAAGAATCCCCTTGCGAAGTCCACATGCTACGATTTTCAAAAGAAGCCCTTACTTGTCAACCCTTTGAAGTGTCAATAAATAATACAAAAATTCAAAAAGTTGAAGAAAATAGATGGATAGTCATAGTTCCTAAAAGAAAAGTAGCCACCCAAGTATGTGGAATACAAGAAGACAAATTTCCTCTTCAAGGTACTTACCTTATAGAACTACCCAGTCAATGTTCTATAATCATCGAAAATTTAAAATTAAAAACTTATAAAAATCCTACCATTGAATTTAATCCAATAAGAATACCAGAATTAAACATCGAAGTAAAATCAGAAGAAGACGATAGAAACCACATCGAATTGAAGCCACTCCAATTAGACTCAATAAACTTGGACGAAATTAACAATTTAAAATCAGCTTTAGAAATTCAAAAAATTCAAATTAAAAGTCTACCTTAAAAGATTTTCATTCCACAAAGTACGAGCTACATTTCAATTTTAATATTAATAATAATAGTAATTCTAATTACTTTATTTATTTGTTTAAGTAAAAAAATTTAAACTTTTCAATCTAATTCGAAAATGTATCAAGCCAAAGAAGAAAGAAAATCCGAAGAAAGAAAATCCGAAGAAAGAAATTTATTTAGAAGAAATTCCAGAGCGAATGTCAAGACAATCTAACCCTGTAATTTCACTCTAAGAAGGGAGGAGTTACAACCCCAATCCAAGGTGCGGTCCACCTACATGAATGCGGATCCAGCCTAATCAGCAGGAAGCTTATCAACCTATAAATACCATTGTTTTCAATTTTAGATTTAGATTCATTATAGCCACTCGTAATTACTGTTCGGGAGAATCTCTGTTAATTTTCGAAATAAATTGTTTTTTAAAAAGTATTTTCACGCTCGTTTAAATTTATTTAGCCTTGTACGTCTTAAAAACGTCTTATTTATGGCTTATTTAAGGCTTCATAAGACCATTATAAGCCAATAATAAGACGTCTTATTTAAGGCTTCATAAGACCATTATAAGCCATTAATAAGACGTCTTATTTAAGGCTTATTTTAAGCTCTACAGACCAATATAAGCCATTAATAAGACGTCTTAAAGACGTCGTTTTTTGTAACATCAGACGTCTTAAAGACGTCTTTCAAGAAATACCAGACGTCTTAAAGATGTCTCGAATGTCTTATGCTAGACGTCTTAAAGACATCTTTAAGACGACTTTGTGCTATCTGGGTTGGTAGCACTGAGTGAGATTCAATATATTCTTTGAGCTGCATTTCAATTGCCCTTTCTAGAACTTTGGATAACGTAGGCAGTATACTAATAGGTCGAATGTCCTTATAGTCAGTAGGATTAGGTAAGACTCGTACAACTACTCGTTTCCATATAGTTGGAAATACATGGTTTATTAGGCAAAAGTTAAGAATATGTGTTATATAGGGCACTATATGTGGACAGCACATACGTAAAAGTTTTAAATTTATTCCATCGTCACCAGTTGAATTCGTATTTATTTTTGCAATGGTTTGAAGTACGAATAGATCATTGATTTCTCTAAATTCAAAATTAGAATTAACTAGTTTATTATTGTTGTAATAGAAAAATAATTCAGGGGGTGGATCATTATGAGGTATTGAATTGAAGAAAAAATTGTTGACATTTTCAGGATTTTTAAGATTTTCAGGAATATTATAATTTTTTTCAGGTATTAATTTGTTTGACTTTGGGAGCTTCCAGAAATCACGCGAATTTTTTTGATTAAATTGTGAAGTAAAAAAAGCACGCTCTCCTCTTTTTATTGCCCCGTTGGTATAGTTACGCATATCTTTATAA
The DNA here is from genome assembly GCA_927349885.1 of Psylliodes chrysocephalus. Lineage (NCBI taxonomy): Eukaryota > Metazoa > Arthropoda > Insecta > Coleoptera > Chrysomelidae > Psylliodes > Psylliodes chrysocephalus. The sequence goes on along the minus strand of OV651822.1, from coordinate 59,272,866 downwards.
AATTGCAGATGAGCATTCGATTTGCTTTTTCGATACCTAATAAGGGCTTTATCTCTAATTGCCATCATTTCTTTTATAGCACCCGTCAGCCATGGAGCTTTAGCTTTAGTTGTTCTAGTAGTTTTGATAGGCATATGCCTGTCATAAAGATTAATTAACAAGTTTACGAACAGCGAAACTTTTTCGTCAACAGTATTTTGATTCAAAATTAAAAAAAATGGCGTATTGAACAAGTCGACTTTAAAATTATCCTCATTAAAGTATTTAAAACATCTATATGTTACCATTTTGGGCCCATTACTCTCCATTACTAAATTCAATTTACAAAAAGGTAGCTTATGATCTGAAATATAAATATTTGGGGTTTTGTCATCTGTATGAATAACACCCCTCTCCACCACCCAGTCAGAATTAGTAATAATTCCATTTAAAAGAGTAGCAGTAGTTGAAGTAACTCTAGTTGGAGAATCTGTAATTTGACATATGTCAAAATAATTTAAAACTGATATTAGTTTATCGACATATTGGTCTGCAAAATTTAAAAAATCTACGTTGAAATCTCCACCACATATAATTCCATCAGTACTAGAGTAAATTAGGCTAAACATATCTTCAATTTCATCAATGAACTTATGTATATTTTCACGGGGAGGTTTATACACAACACCCAGTGCATACGTTTTGTTTTCATGTTTAATTTTAACCCACAACTGCTCAGAGTAAATAGCTCTAAAACTTAATTTCTCACTATACAATTTATCATTAATATATAAGCACGATCTAATCTATAACATTTATATCCTTCTATGTGTACAATATCATCTAGTTCATTTTTTAATCAAGTCTCGCAGATAAATAAAATATCAAAACAATACCGAGATAATATTACTTTTACTATTCTAAGAGAAGGAAGTAGTGATCTCCCATTCAAACTACCAATTTTTAAATAACTCTTCATAAAATAATTTTAAACTCGAAATAAAACAGTCGGTAAGTAAATATAAAATTTTTGTGACCAGCTGTGATAAATTGATAAAATACAAGCAACAAAAAGTAGTTTCTTGAAAGAGAACCAAATTTATTATAAAGAGACACGTCAGCTGTACGTGTACTGCACTATTTAATCCTTATAAAATATTAATTCTTGAATTAAATTTAAACCTACAGAATTTAACATAAATTTAAAGAAAAAACAAGAAAAAAAAATTTATCCTTTTAAAATAATACCCATTTATATAAAACTAAACTTACAAGTATTGAAATAAATTAAAAATCAAAGAACAGAATTTTTTAATCGAAAGCGAAAGTGAAATATATTTATGAGAGTTTCTGGAGTTCTTCGGTGGAAGTAATCTTATAGATTTCTTCATCTTCAGATTTAAAGTAGATCACACCATGATTTGTCCACACTTTCCCATTCCTACCCGCCTTGGTTGTAGCTGCTTTCAATAAATTTAATTGAACAGGAGTTAAGACTTCTTTTAACACTAACCCCGAAACTTTTAACTTCTTTTTATTGCTATACGCGATATTTTTATCATAAGATTTATAGAACTTTACTATAATTGGACGGGTTTTACCTTCAATTCGCTTACCAATTCGAAAGCAACTTTCAATATCCGCCGAAATTATCTTTAGATTCATTTTAGTATTTAAGAGATTTAGAATTAATTGAACACAATTTTCATCACCTTTTTCACAAGAGCCATATAATAGTAGGTTATTTCTTCGAAGATATTGCTTATATTTTTGAAAAGACTTGGAAGCATCACTAAGTATCTTTTCATGATTTTTCAATGCAGAATCATGTTCCTCAACTAACAGTTGTTGATTACTTATCTTATTAGCAAGTATTTCATTTTCAGCCTTCCATGTTCTTATTTTTTCTTCAAACTTCACATTTAGAATATCAAAAACAGAATCACTCAGTTGACTTACGAAATCCTCTGAGGAACAAATTTGTTAGGATTAATTTTATCGTCGTGTGCAGTTCATCCTCTCCTTTCTTTTGCTTTGGCGGAACCATGATAAAAACAATAATTGGTATCAAAATGCACCTAATTATTAATATTTTGCAATTTATGAAACAGGATACTACTCACGATCATTAACAGGGACCATCTTGAAAGTTTAGTAATTTTCTGTTCACTTTTTCTTATAATTTTTAACACATTTGCAGTACACGATAAGCACACGTCTATTCACAACCGATCATCGCCTCGCCAATATCATACTTGTCTAGATATGTCTTTTTTTGCAGATACCTGAAACGAAATCGAAAAAGCATTTTAATTGAGCGAGTTAAATTTATTTAGATCAAAAATAATTTTTTAAAAAACAAAAATTTACTTTTTGAAGATAAGAGACTTTATCTGACTTTACTTTACAACAATCTAAGCTGGAATGAATTTTTAATAATCTATTTTACAAGATAATGCTAAATGCAGAGTTAACAGTTTACACCGTTTACGGTTTTATATTTAGATAGAATTAGCGTTTCTTCTTATATAACTCCTCCCTCCTTAGGCGAAAACAATACTGACATGGGGATGTTTTCGGGTTGGTGGTTTTCTTCTGATAAATTTTGGTGATTTTTGGATTTCTTCTTTCGGTACCATACGTAGATAATAGTAGATATCAAGGCTATTACTATCGTTAGACTGGGCACATTTCTTGTGGAATTTGGGTGGATTTTGCTATCTTCTGTAGTTCTTGGATGGCTTTGAAGTTTATTGAATGTAATTTCAGAGGAAGGTTTTGGTAAATTGGATTTGATTCTGATGGACTCCATTCCATTTTTGGCAATATTAGAGGGTTTCCAATTGCATTTTCTTCTGTGTTTTCGTATAGGGAATTTTCTATTTTAATACTACATCCCTTGGGAATTTTGATAATTGTATTGACGTTGATTATGGCTATTTTCTTTCTCTCGCAGTTTATCCAGACTTTTATGGGAATTTTGGTAGGTAGTACTAGTAGGAATGTATTGTTGATTTGTTCTATTATGGGGTAATATAGAACTATTTTTTCAACTTTGCAAACTGATTTTTCGTTTCGAATCAGGGCTATGGCACAGGTGTCGTTTGTGACATCTTCATGGTGTTCGCAGCAAAAGATTCTCTCGATTTGTGGGCAAGGTTTATCTTCATATTGATGGAGTTCGGTACTGAGTACGAGGAAGGGACTGGGTGTTATGATTATGGAATTTTCATAGGGCAAAGGAATAATGTGATAGGTCAAGAAATCGCTGTTAATTAAAATAGGAATGTGAATAGCAAATATTATTTTTGAAATTTCGAATTTTACTTGTATTCCTACTATTTGGAAATAATTGTATGGATTTTTAAATTTAATGACATTTGTTTCGCCGTGAATTATTGAAACATGTTCTATCAAATTTGTCAATTGTTTTAAAGGAATTATTGAAGTGTGTAAGCTACCTAAATGGGCAAATATAATAGCATTTTCCAAGTTATCTACGAAATTTATTAAATTTTGGCAATTCAAAATTATTTAATCAAGAGCATTGGGTAACCGTATATATGTCGTAGGCAAAATGCAAATTTAGGATTTTTATAAACTGCCTAGGCATTTTACAAAAAACCGGCAAAACGCGAGAATAAAATACATTTTTCGTTATGCCGACACCAATACAGACAAATTGATAAAATGCCGGCAAAACAAGAACATAATAATGTATATCATGTTGTGACTGATTATTTTTAGGCATTTTACAATTTGCCCAAAAACGGTGCCGTCAAAACGTGAATAGATATAAAAGAAGTCGACTTTTTTCGATTAATTAGTACATTAGGTATTAGGAATTGTCTGTTTGCATTGCAGTTTGCTATCAGCCAGCGGTCGGTAATAACGCACACTGCGTTATAATTTAATATTTCGCGTAACTTTTATTTTGTTGTTTATCTATTTTGATGTGTTCAAGAACATCAAAATGAGCGAAAACCGCAAAGATATACAAATCGAGAAAGAGAAACGCGATTTAGAAGTCATGAAAGCGCAATTTAATGAACAGCTACAAAAGTTTTATAGTGAAAGAGTGGAAAAAGATGTTATTAAAAATGTCTTGGACGGCTGAAAGGGTTAAAGAAGTTATTACAGATATTAAGCATGGTAAATTAGCTGACTCAAAAGGTAACAAAAAAAAAATAATAATAAGCAGTATCATTTAATGAGAAAATATGATATTTTGTCTATCTGTACTGATGAACATTTAGTCGTAAAACGAAGCTCTCTTGACCAACCTATTGTTTACATAATTCCCATAGAACAGTATTTTGATGTGTTGCTAGAATCTCACCGATCTGCAGGTCATGGTGGCAGGGATAAAATGGTATTTGCATTAAAAAATAAATATAACATTCCTAGAAGAGCAGTAGAAACTTTTATTTCACTATGCAAGGAATGTCAACTGAAGAAATCGCAACCTCATAAGGGATTGCTTGTGCGACCAATCCTTTCTAAAGATTTTAATGTTCGCGGCCAAGTAGATTTAATAGATTTTTAATCTGCTCCTGCTTCTTAATTATCAAGACCAGAGGTAGCTATAGAATTACTGAAAATATTTTTGGAGTTTGGAGCACCGCACATATTGCAAAGTGACAATGGCCGGGAACAGGCCCGACTAGAGGGGGGTAGCCGGGACTAAATAGGGTTTTCTGTTCCCGCATGGTGATGTGATTGAATAATAGAAGTTAGGGATCAAATATTTTTGTAGAGGTGAGGACCTTTTTTTACTTTCCTATCTGTATACAGATATAAGGAAAGTATAGGAATCATGATTTTTTTCGACCTCGAGTTTTTGACGGATTTTTACGTTTTGAGGTCCCCTGAATCCGTTTTGACTATTTTCGCGATGATGTCTGTGTGTGTGTCTGTGTGTGTGTCTGTGTGTGTGTCTGTGTGTGTGTGTGTGTGTGTGTGTGTGTGTGTGTGTGTGTGTGTGTGTGTGTGTGTGTGTGTGTGTGTGTGTCTGTATAACGCATAACTCATGAACCGATACACATAAAAACACCAAATTTTAAACTTAAGCTTTGTTTCAGCGTCCAATGAGCTGATTAGATTTTGGGCAGAGTCGGAACATCTGGGGGGGTACTTTATAGGTGGTCATTTTTATATTTTATGGAATATATTCGTTATTTACGTTTGGAGAAGAAAATTCTTCAAATAAAAGTTACTTACAATATTATTATCTATAATTTTTATTCTATACAAAATTTTTCTAAAATGGTCCGTATTCGAGAAATTTGACAAAATGTAAAAAAAAATATTTTTTTATAAAAATTGTTCAAACAAAAGTTGTTTGTAATATAATTCTCTATAATTTTTGTCCCATAGATAATTTCTCTAAAATGGACCGTATTCGAGATATTTAAGAAAATGTGTAAATTTCGAAATTTGAAGAAAACTCAAAAACGGATAAAGAAAAAATCAATAAATTTTAAACTTAAGTTTTATTTCGGCCTGACGTGAAATGATTAGATTTTGGACAAAGTCGGAACATCTGGGGGGGTACTTTATGGGAGGCCGTTTTTATATTTTATGGAATATATCTGTTATTTATGTTTGGAGAAGAAAATTGTTCAAATAAAAGTTACTTCTAATATTATTATCTTTAATTTTTGCTTTATGTAAAAATTTCCTGAAATGGTCCGTATTCGAGAAATTTGACAAAATGTGCAAAATTCTGATTTTTATGAAAATTGTTGAAATAAATGGACCGTAATGGAAAAATTGTAGGAAAAGTGCTAAATTTAAATTTTTCAGTATTTTCATTTTCAATGAATATCTATAGAAAAATGATTCGCGGTAGATGCATGTGGACAATGTATATATTTAGTTTATCCTCTAAACATTTATAGAGATGTTGCAATAGGTTGTACACAATAAACGGAAAAAGCCTGTAATAACTAGATAGGAAAGTCATGTGTTGGACACATCAGATTTTTTTTTTAGAAAACGAAAAGTTGTAGAGAATTGTCCCGGGGCCCGACCTGGCTCTCGGCGGCCCTGGCCGGGAATTTACTGCTTCGGTAATAGAAGAAATTGTTGGATACTGGTCTGAATGCAAAATTGTTCATGGCAGGCCACGTCACCCTCAAAGCCAGAGTAGCGTGGAAGCAAGTAATCAAGAAGTTGAAAACATGCTTCGTTCCTGGATGTCCGATCACTCCTGCACAAATTGGTCCATGGAGTGCTATTTTGTACAGTGGCAGAAAAATTCATTAAAACATCGCAATATTGGAAGGACTCCGCACCGTGCATTGTTTAGAGCTGATCCGAAACTTGGATTAAAATAGACAAACCTGCTAGATTGTGTAATTAAAGAGCTTCGGATAGAAAAGGAACTTGAAAATATAATGAATCCTTCACGAACCAACAACACTGAACGGGAAATACCAGAAGATAATCTTGGTTCGGACTCAGAGGGTAGCATTCAACTGAACAATATGGAAGAAAATTCGACTGAGACTTTAAGTGATAATCTTGTATATTATGTAATGAAAAAATTACAGAAAAATCTAATTTCACTTGTGAGATATGTAATGCCACAATGCATTCAAATTATACAATTTTAAGTTCAGGACCATCTTCAAAACTAGATACAAGGATTTGTTCACTTTGTGAAACTCAAAATAAAATTGAAATTGAGAGACAACAATCTTACTCTGGTCAAAAAAGAGTAGCTGAAAAGATGACTAAGGCATCCAACAAAAAATTTAAGTCGATTTCAATCGGATCATATGTTTATTTAACATTTCCTAAGGTAGATCAAGGACCTCTCGATTCCAAGAATATCTTTGGAAAAGTGATTGACCTGAAAAATAGCCTCTACAAATTAGGTACCTCTAAAGAAATTCTTTATTTTCTAGAAATGATATTCAAGAATCCTTAGTAGGTTTTGAAGATGAAGTTCCTGATCGACTAATAACTCTCAGAGAGGTAGTTGCATATCAGTCGCGATTCGGAGGTCAAGGCTTTCAAAAATGTAGCTGTAAGGCGAGTAGTAAATAGTGCAATACAAAAAAATGTGCTTGCTTTAAAAATAATAATTTATGCTCTTCTAAATATCATGGAAGTTTGACATATAGTAATAAATAAAGATTTAGTTTTCCATTTTTAGTTATACTTTTATATTAGTAATAGCATAGGTGTTCGGACATTTTACTTAATCTGGCAACCGCGCTTGTGCTTGTGATCGGGAATGCCACGTGACGGATCTGGGGGAATGTGTGGGAGTGCGCGTAAAAATGAAGAGTTGAAAAAAGAGAACAATTAATTCATATAAGACCTTTGTAGAGTTGCATTGTTTGTACCAGTTTCTTTGTAATAAAATCGTTAAAAAATCAATTCTTTTCTATTCTATATAATACAGTCCAACATGGTCCTATAGAGCCGAATAGTTAAAAAAAAAAGTACATTTCTAGTTTGTGTTTTAACATAAAAATCTAGTTTAGTGCATATAGAAGAAGCTGAGTTCATCCAGATCACGTGAGTTCGTTCCAATTCTTTTCTTTCCTATTCTAAACTTAATTTGAGTTAATAATGGCGAGTTCAGCTGATTTAAGGAGAAATCGAGGTTTAATTGAAGATGCTTTAATTCGACAAAATAACTACTCTAATACTATTGATAAAAATTAAATCGATGATCTAACTGTTCAACAAATTGTAGCCAGGTTAACTAAGCTCGAACCTCTTTATTATGAGTTCACTGAAATTCAAAATTCTATAGATGTATTAGTTGACAGTAATATAAATGATGAGAAAAAAGTGCGCGAGGAGTTTGAAAATTTATATTTTGCAGTAGAAGCAAAGTTAAAATCATTTTTAGTTATATATGATAAAGGTTTATTACAAGCTGATAACGTTTCTGAGGCAAAAGCTCCATCGGTAACTGAATTTCAGCCACAGTTTTTTCCTAGAGTTAAATTACCGCCGGTAAAAGTGCCTACATTTAACGGTGATAACACTAAATGGGTAAATTTTAAGGAAGCATTTCTAGGTTTGATTCATAATAATCCAACAATAAGCACTTATGAAAAATGTGTGCACCTGCGTGATTCACTAGAAGGACCTGCTCGCAAACCTATTGATCATTTAAAAATTAAAGCTGATCTTTATGAAACCGCTAGGCAAAGGCTTACCAATCGTTAAATTATCTACCGATTACTAACGCTTCACACTTTTCTTTACAAGGTCTATATGAAACTATTAATCAAAACTTGAGTTCCTTGGAAAGTCTTGGCGAGTCTACCGACAACTGGGACACTTTACTTTTCTATATTGTTTTGTCAAAATTAGATTCTAGTACTCGTAATTTGTGGGAAGAGTATAAATGTAATGTACTCAAAAATATGAAAGATTTAACTCTCAAAAATAACGACGACAATTCCGAATTCGAATCCCCCCGAACTTCGCGCGCGACATTCGCCCTTATCAACACATTTCTAGAAGAGCGGTGTCAAATACTCGAAGATCAGGAATTCGCTCATGTTCGACCAAGTCGAGACAAGATTACAAGTAACAAATTCGATAACAGATCGAAACTACAAAATAATTCTAATCCATATCATGTATCCAATTCTTTCGTTTCAGAATATTCAGTTAACAAGAATTACAATTGTTTTTACTGTAATAATAAACATTCTATTTTTTATTGCGAGCGTTTTAAAAAGTTACCTCCGTCAGAAAGATATGAGGAAATGAAAAAGCGAAATTGTTGTTTAAATTGTTTTAGACCTGACCACAGAGTCGAAAATTGCCGATTGTCAGGTTGTAAAAAATGCGGAAAACGACATAATACTCTTGTACATATATATCAAAAAACATTTAACAAATTTATAGGGCAAAACGAAAATCAAATTAAAGGAACTTCTCCGTCGAGTTCTGAAATAAATAATTCTAATGAAAAAGACGATACATCTGACAAGGATGCATCGAAGAATTCTTCCAGGGCTTTTTACATTTCGAGCAACGAACGCGCCGATAATATGTCAAATGGAAACAACCAATGTTTTGTAGCTATGTTATGCACAGCTGAAGTGAAAGTTATGAATCGGAACGGCGAATTGCAAAAAGCTAGAGCAGTCCTAGACAATGGGTCACAGAATTCTTTTTTATCACAAAAATTATGTCGTACCTTAAATTTGGATTTAATTGAATCTAACTTTTCTATTACAGGTGTAGGACAAATAAAAACTAAGGTTGAACATTCAGCAACTATATCTTTATATTCTAGAAATTTGTTGCAAAATTGGAATATACCGTGTTAAGTTTTGCCAAAATTACCGGAAATCTACCACCCTTTTCATTTGATTTAAATGCAATAAAAATTCCTGAAAATTTAAGATATGAACTTGCTGATCCTTCTTTTAATAAGTCAAGTCCCATAGACATTTTATTGGGCGCAAATATTTTTTTGGGAATTATTAAACAATGGTCAGAGTAAATTACATGATGGAATAATTTTACAAAGTACAAAATTAGGTTGGGTAATTTCAGGAAACGCACTCGCGTTCAGCAATAGAATTTCAAAAATGAATATTTCTGTGAATTTTTCTCAAATCGAGGTTGATGAATCGTTAGAAAGTAATATTATAAAATTTTGGGAAATAGAGGAAATAGAATCCACTTATAGTAAAGTCAATTCTGATAATTTTTGTGAGAAACATTTTTTAAATAATTTTAAAAGGTATGAGACCGGTCAATTCGGTGTTTCTATCCCATTCAATTCTAGTTTAAATAAATTAGGTGACTCTAGAGACGCGGCAAGGCGTAGATTTTTTCATTTAGAAAATAGATTATTCAAAAACCAGAGTTTGTACGAAGAATATAAGAAGGTCATGCAAGAATACATAAGCTTAAATCACATGACAGAAATTCTAGAAAATAATTTTGTAGATGAATTAAATTATTATTTGCCCCATCATGCAGTTTTAAAAGAGACCAGTTTAACGACACGTGTTAGAATTGTATTCGACGCTGCTATGAAATCTGACACCGGCATGTCGTTAAATAATATACAATATAGTGGACCCATTATTCAAAACGATCTCCTTTCTATTATTTTAAGATTCCGTAAATATGAGCACGTTTTAACTGCTGACATTTCTAAAATGTACAGAATGGTATTTATACATGAAAATGATAGGCGTTTTCATAGATTATTTTCGAGAAATAACGCTGACAGTAAATAAACTTGTTATGAAATGAACAGATTAGTTTTTGGAACTGCCTCGGCGCCTTTTTTAGCAGTAAGATGTTTATATCAATTAGGCATTGAACATGAAAAATCGCATCCCGAAGCTAGCCGGGTAATAAAAAATGATTTTTATGTCGATGATTGTTTGACAGGTTGTAATTCCCAGAGTGAGTTATTAGAACTTCAGTCTGATTTAAAAGATATTTTAAATAAGGCAGGATTTCGACTACACAAGTGGATGTTTAATAGGCCTTTTGATTTATTTAAAAATGAAACAACGGAGTCTGACATTCTAAAAATAGGTGATGATGATAAGCCCAATAAAACTTTAGGTATACTTTGGAACTCATCATCTGACACAATACAATATAATATTTCAGAAGTTTCTAATACGAGAGCAATAATTACCAAACGTCACATTTTATCAGAAATTTCACAGATATTTGATCCATTAGGCTTATTATGTCCTGTTATTATTTTAGCAAAATTAGTAATTCAGAAACTTTGGCAAGAGCATATTGGATGGGATATTACTTTAAATTCTATTCTAGCAGAAAATTGGGTTCGTTATAGAAATGAGTTAATAATTTAAATATTCCTAGACAAATAATTCCATTACAATCAAAAATTATTGAGATACATGGGTTTTCAGATGCTAGTGAGAGAGCTTATGGCGCCTGCATATATTTAAGGTGTCAAAATAGTACGGGTGATTGGACCTCATATTTGTTGTGTGCTAAGTCAAGGGTAGCACCGATCAAGCAATTAACACTTCCACGTCTAGAATTATGCAGTGCTCTTTTGCTTGCGCAGTTATTTAATAAGGTTGCTAATTCTATTCAAGTTAAATTTGATAAGGTCTTTTTGTGGTCTGATTTCAAGATTGTTTTGGCTTGGATACAAGGATGCCCAACTAGATGGAAAACATTCGTTGCCAATAGGGTGGCAGAAATACAAAGATTAACCAAATCTGTTAATTGGCATCACGTAAGATCACAAGAAAATCCTGCAGATTTGATAAGTCGCGGGGTTGATGCATCAAAAATTATAAATTTAAATTTTTGGTGGTCAGGGCCAGAGTGGCTTGAAAAAAATGAACCCTTATGTGACGAAAATCTAGAAATAGATGAAGATTTGCCAGAGCAAAGGAGTAGGGTTGTTTATATAAATATTATGGACAATTTTAACATATTTAACAAATTTTCTTCTCTAAGAAAATTACAACGTGTAATGGCTTATATATTACGTTTTATAAATAACACTAGATTACTTAAAGAATCGCGAGTTTTAAAAAATATTTCTATTCAAGAAATGGAAGATTCATTACATACTTTAATTCGTTTATCTCAAATGGATAGTTTAACAATAGATTATTCAGATTTCATTAAACATAAGCCCATAAATAAAAAAAGCAAGATATTATCATTAAATCCATTTATGGACAAGAACAGACTCATACGCGTAGGTGGTAGATTAAGGTATTCCAAGGAAGAATTTGATAAAAAGTTTCCTATAATCTTACCTCCAAAACATATATTAACTAAACTTATCCTTATTCAAGAACACAAGCGTTTATTACACTGTGGTCCTAGCATGTTATTGTCATCCATTAGAGAAAGATTTTGGATCGTTTCGGGGCGCAATATAACAAGAAAAATAGTTAAAAGTTGTCATGTTTGTTTTAAAGTAAACCCTGTCACTGAAAAATACCAGATGGGTGACTTACCTGACTTTCGAGTAACTCAGTCTTTTCCATTTCAAAATACAGGTCTAGATTTCGCAGGCCCTTTTCTAGTTAAAGATCGCAAAACCAGAGGTGCCAAATTAGTTAAGGCATATGTTTGTATTTTTATATGTATGGCAGTTAAGGCCATACATCTAGAGTTAGTGGGTGATCTCACCTCGGAATGCTTCCTTGCTGCCTTGAAACGTTTCATGAGCAGAAGAGGGAAACCTTCTAACCTATTTTCTGATAATGGGGGAACATATGTTGGTGCACAAGCAGAGTTAAAGGAATTTTGAATTTTTTCCTAGGCCTAGGCATTTTATAATATTCCTAAATTTGCATTATGCCTACGACATATACATGAACATTTGATCGGTAAAATTTTTTGATTTGTTGCAAATATCATTAAGACTCTCTTGTAACAGTAACTGGTTTTTGTAAAGGTTATTTATTGTCTTATTATAATGGTTAATGAGCTGAGTGTTGAGAGAGGATTGTAGTTGTAATTGATGTGAAAATGAGTTTTGATTTTTAATTAAGTTTTGAATTTGAGAGTTATATTTAATTTCGTCTTCATGGTCTAGAGTGCCAAAAAGCCATTTACTGGCTGTTCCGATTCCGTCAAATAAGCCTCTTTTATTTCTAATATTATTATTATTTTTATTTTCGAAAGTTACAAAATTATTTAATTTTAATCTTGTAGTATTTAGCAAATATTTTGCGTGTTCGAACAAATTTATTACAAGTCCCACATCTTCAAACTTTGTAAAATTTAATAAGAATTCTAACTTATCGTTCTATATTTCGCAATTGAGTTACTAATAAGTCCGTTTCAATGTAATGAAAAAATTTATGTTTTGTTTGTATTAATTTTGTTTTTTCTATATCTAAGGGTAATAAAGGGGTATTTAATTCTAATATTTCTACATCACTACTTTTTATTACAACCGGAAGTGGAAGGTTGAGGATCAGGGGTATTATCGTCCACATTTCGATCGTTCTGTAAAGAAAGTCTAACATTAGCATATGGTTTTTTGATCTTTGATTTGTGAATGGTTCTGTTTTTTGTTATTAATATTTTATTTCCAAAGTCTCTCTTTACTGAATGTTTTATGAAACGAGGTTTTGATTTATTTCTGGTGGCTTCTCTATTTTTTACAAATATTTCTTGTCTTTCAGTATATACCGTTGGATTTTCGCGAGTTTCGTTGCGATTTCCGATGATCTTTTCATTTTGTAGCACCGTTTTGTCGAAAATATGTTGATAAAGTGTTTTTAGTCGAATTTTCCTTTCGTTTATATATTCGTTAATGACATATTCGTCTGTTAAGTCAAATGGGTCAAGAGCCTTTGTATTGCCTAGAATAATGTCGTATAAAATCGATTCAATTGGAAAAGGTAGATTAAAAAATGTATTTTAATATTTTTTACGGAAACAATATTTCTCACACATTTATAGATAACATTCACATAAGTACATCAATCTATGACATGCCGGTATCAAACCCTACCTATGTTATGTTATGTTATGTTGGGAATGGGGTGTTAATACACTGCGACCTAAAAGATATATTGTGCCCCTTCTGTTGCTAATGCACCAAGGAAATGTCTCAATGCCTATAACGACCCTTCCAATCCTATTTTCTAAAGGAAGTGTAGGATTTGGGGTGGCTTCAAGTTAGGTAAATCTCCCTCTTCTATTTGATATCTTCCTAGATATAGTGCCCTTGGATTCTGAAGTGCTACACATTCAGTTAGAATGTGAATGGAGGTTTCGTCCTCCTTCTCACAGAATCTACACTCAATATCCTCTACTACCTACTACCTATAATATTACCGAACAGTTTGAAGTGGAAAAAAACGCAAGAACCAATGATGCATGTGTTCAAACTACTTACCTCGACTACGCTATAATTACTCTGATCACAAAGGTAATTAAACTGTTTTTTATATATAACGACCGTGAAACTGAAATAGATGAGTACCACCTTCTTATGATTGAATGACATATTTTTTTAAAGCAAGTTGCGATTTTTTAATGTTGTTAAATGCTACTCAAGTTTAAATACTTTGAAAAAATAAAACGGTCTTTTGAACACACATTGTCGAATATTGTTAGGTTCCTATTAAAAATTATTGAACAAAATATATTGGTTTTGAGGAAAGATTTGAGAAAAGATTTGAGGAAAGATTTGAGGAAAGATTAAAGGAAAGATTTGAGGAAAGATTTGAGGAAAGATTTGAGGAAAGATTTGAGGAAAGATTTGAGGAAAGATTTGGGGAAAGATTTGAGGAAAGATTTGAGGAAAGATATTGATAATATCTTTAATTTCTGAAAGCTCCTGGTTTTTTTCCAATTGGTACTATTCAATTTAATTAAGATTTGAGGAAAGATTTGAGGAAAGATTTGAGGAAAGATTTGAGGAAAGATTTGAGGAAAGATATTGATAATATCTTTAATTTCTGAAAGCTCCTGGTTTTTTTCCAATTGGTACTATTCAATTTAAAATTTTTAGAAGCCGGTACCCAAACGACACTTAGGCTTTCCAAAAATTCACCAAGAAAAAGAACATTAAAGGAATCTGTCAAAACACTGAAAAGGGCCATCATTACTCATAGAAGGAAGCTAGAAACAGAGGTGATCTTGAAAGATGTTGTAAAGTTTTTAGAAACCAGATACTCAGAGGAATCCTGTCGATTTTTAAAAAAACAATTAGTACGGCGCCAAAATGGTCCAGGTATATTATACGAGTTTAAGCAGTTTGCTTTAAGTGTTTATTTTCTATTATATTTCAATTTATCTCCTTAGAGGTTTCATCTTATTTTAATTTTATTTCTCTCAGTTCATGGCCAACTTCAGCTTCTGAGCTTAACGTTTACTAAATTCGCCAGTGTTTTATTGTAGCTAGTTACCTATATCATATATACCTAAATCCCAATTTTCACGGCTCATCAAGCCAACTGTGGAGTTCTGTAACACAGCAGCTCACTCCGTACAACTAAGACATCTTTTCAGGGAAATGATGATTTGTCCTTTTATCCTGCATTGACGAATCCTAGGGGTTCTGAGCAGTCAAGAATTTATTACTGATCCTACATTCTTTCAAATAAAATTTTAATTAGTTTCAAATAACACTCCTAGTCCCAGACATTATTTCTTTTTTTGATATGTGATTCCTATTTCGTCCAATTTCGAGTTTTATATTAGTTTAAAATGTACATATATATTATCTTTATATGCTAAAACTACAGATTAAATATTTTTTAGTAATTCAATAATTCTCTTTATATTTCACATTTGCGAAACCCCTCGTATACTAATATTCGCCAGGCGAAACCAACCTACGCTTGGAAGTCCCCTGTAGAGACGCCGTTTTACGATAGAAAGCAGATGGCCACGGCACGGTTTTGATCACAAAAGATCTAACGCCCGACGGAGAGTGCAGCAACTGATATATATATTCTTTAAACTGTGATAATAGTGTGTTGCTTTTCTTGTATTTTTTAGCAACGGATCCGGTCTCCATGAATTTAGTTGGTTATAAAATTTACTATGTAGAGATGGCTGAAGTTCTTACCAGGAAGCCTTTCATTAAACATTCTTGTAGTTCCCTGGGCACTGTTATTGCTGCTAAAATAGACAATTTCAATTCGTTCTGCTGTGGCGTAAACCATTTTTGAATCGTTTGTTTCAAGATAGCGGATAATAAATAGGCGAATTTCTCTACACTAGTACTAGACAACAATTGTGATTGGTTGATTAGTGTAAAATCAGAATGCAAACCTGTAAAATCGTAAAAATAAATCAGTCAGATTATTAAGGCTTCGCTGATAAAAACTTAATGTTTGACAATCGAGTTCTTTGATAATATTTTTTTTATTTTATTTTTTATTGGTTTATTTCACCGACACTCCCAACAGGTGTTTTACATTAATTTTAACACAGAACGAAAAAAAGTCAGTATGTTTGAAAATAGAATTGAAATACGTTTAAAATGCTACTTGACCCCTCGTACCATTTAGTATTCTTGAAGGGGTTGTCACCCCTTTTAGGGGGATGAACTTATATCCATGAATTATAAACATAAAAAAAAGTCCCCTTGAAATTAAAATCGACTGGTTTCTGGGATTTCCCAAGAAAACTTCCCCTAGGAAAATATTTCAGGTGGACTCTTTTAAATGGGCCATCCTATATATAGGTTCATAATAATTAATTACTACTATTCTCAGTGAAGATAAAATGTCGATAACATTTTTCTATTTTACTCTACTCGGTTTAATATTGTGTAAATTGTTATCTTGCGTATGTGTATACGAATGTAGTTTGATTTATCTATATAAAAACAAACCGATTACTGAAATATGGTAATTTGTTATATTGCCATATTTTTAGATAAATAAGAATAGAAAATGTTTACTTAAGTTTAACTAACAATCTTACTAAGTTATTTCATTTCAAAAATGGATTTTGTAATAGCAGCTACAGCTGGAGTGGGCGCAGGTATTTTTACAAATCCTCTGGAAGTATTGAAAACAAAGATGCAGCTACAGGGTGAGCTTAAACCAAAAGGTCACCACGCTGTGCACTACAAGAATGTTGTACATGCTACTTATGTGATTGCAAAAAGTGATGGAGTTCTTGCCCTACAAAAAGGACTAGTGCCAGCGCTATGGGTGCAATTTTTAATGAATGGAATCAGATTAGGTAAATACTTTTTCAACAAATTTCTCATTAGAATACGTACTATTTTTTATATACAATATACTGGTTAACAATGATACTAGGGTCACGTTAATATCTATTTTATTAATCAAGCGGTTTGGATAAAATTTGAAACAAATATACTAAACCTAAACAAAACGGCTGACTTCCAGTTTTAACGGAAGTTTTATTTTCTAAATAGATATATCTTAGGTTTTTTTTTGGAAACTTATTTTATTACATACTTTTAACAAATTTACATTTTAAAAAATAATATTTTCTATTTTGTCATTTTAACAAAAATCTTAAACTGTACTGAATAAATATAAAAGAAAAACCGAGTTAGTTAAGTTTATATTTATCTCGAAAACAAATTTTGCAGCGCCAGTGCCCTAGAACGAATCCCAAATCCGCCACTGACTTCAGAGGCTAGGGTTTTAGTTGCAGCCCTATGTTTTTTTTACCGACTTCAAAAAGGAGGAGGTTATCAATTCGTCGCGATATATATTTTTTTTTATGTATGTTCAGCGATTATTCTTTAACACGGTGTCCGATTTCAATGATTCTTTTTTTGTTAGAAAGGGGGTATTTCAGGAGTGGTCCCATATAAATTTATTTAAAATCTAATAATTGGATCCATGAGAAAAACATCAAACTCTTCATTTTTTTATGTATGTTTAGCGATAATGCTTTATCACCTTGTCCGATTTATATGATTCTTTTTTTGTTAGTAAGGGGATACCTCAGGGGTGGTCCCATATTAATTTAGTTAAGATGTGGTGATGGCATCTGCACGTTTTTGAAGTCGGTTTTTTTAAATTTTTAATTTCTAATACTTGTCATTGAGGTAGTATTATAGGGAGACGCGATCACGTGGTCAAAAATGGCATCAGTCCGCCATATTGATTCAACACTTACGTTAAATAGCTCCCAAATAACGAAAAAATGTTTTAATTTCAAATTTCCTAAGGAAGAAAATTTTGACAGTAAGTTAAATAAATTATTTGCCAGACCCTTTGACAGAATTTTTCAAATTTATAATTGCGGGATATATTGTTCAATTTTTAAATATCATATATCTGCTTTGACAAGTGACACGAGGGATTTGTATCTAATCTCTTTTATAGATCTATATCTGCAACGTGTGGAGGCACAGCACTTAGGGCTTACTAGGCCATTTGTGCATCCTTCTAAATAGATAGGCACAGAAGGTGCGAGCTAGAAGAGCTCGTGAGTCAACCTACAGATTTAATGCAGGTGACAACGTCGCTAAGAGGTGCTTCTTTTATATCGGCCGGTGTTAGCCAATTCTCGCTAAACACAATTCTTCTAATAAATGAGAGCATCAGGAAATCCTAGAGGATATGCTCGATGGTTTCATCTTCTTGATCGCACGCAAAGTACGGATTCTGACAGCACTATGATATGGAATGGCTTCCGTACTGGGCAATGACCAATCAGAATGCCTGTATTTGTTTGATGTAGTTTTGTCAGGATAATTTAAAAGTTCCCTGTCAAGTCTGCAGCTTCTTGTTTCATTCCATCATTTCTTGAATTTCACAGGGGAATGAAATTAGGTTTGTTACTAGCGATTTGTCAATCCGATAGAAGGGCTCAAAAAGTATTTGGGTGGCTGCCTTCTTGGCTAGTGAATCAGCAAGACGATTTCGATGTGGCGTGAGCTTTGATCCATCTTAAGTTGACCACAAATTTGATGGATACTTTGGCTTTGTGCTTTGTGCCATTCTAGTACTAACCCTCAGTAAATTCGTGGTCTGTCTAGGGTGAGTAGTGCTTGTCTACTATCTGTATAGATAAGCATGTTCCTTCCAGTGATATTAATTGCTGCTACGAGAATCCCCGTGAGTTCGCTTTGAACTACAGTAGCACTGTTTTACTCACAGCTCATTTTATGTTTAGGTTTAAGAACCTGGAATAAATTTCACATCCCGATACTTGTTTTGTTTTAAAAATGTCGGTTTAGAACATGTCACTTCCGACTCTTCTATTTGTTCTTTTGTTAAAACTTTGTACGGCTTTCGAAAGATATATCTCGGTGAGATAGAGTCCATGTTCGCTAGGCAGTAGGAACGTATCAAGCGCCTTCTGCCAAAAGCGACATCTTACCTTACCAGATCCTACACCATGTCCTATTCCAGCCATACGGAGGCATGCCATTATCATCGGAACAACCTCTTTTATCTAAATATTAAGAATGGCCTCCATGGCTCTGGTGTGTGTGGTTTTCATGGCACCTGCTATGTTGAGACATGATGTTTTTTAAATTTGTTCTATTTGCGGATAGCTGTCAATTGTTTTCGGTACCCAGATAACTGCATCGTATGCAATCATAGGTCTTATGATGGCCGTGTCAGTCCATGCGATGACTCTGGGGGCGAGAGCCCAGGTGCGCCCCACGGTTTGACAACATTGTTCATAAGCAATGTAAGCTTTTTTACTCGGTTTTGGCACTTTTATAGTTAAAAATTAAATATACTACAATATTCCTCACCAGATGTTTTGAAGTTATATATTCAAAGTGAAAAAAATTTGAAAAAACACTTATTTCCAAATCATATAAACAAATGTCAGCTGCATTTGGCGTCAATATAAACCTTACACAATTGGAAAAAAATATTTTTTCTTTACCTACTAGTACACGGTTATGATCAATCAGCGTTGAATACCCATCGGGTATTGTTAATAGAAGCTGAGGCATATAAATACGTAAATATTAGGCTATATCATTTTGCCAAACAAAAATCAAGTAAATATGAGAGCATGAGGCATTACAGTAATGAGTTTCCTTTCAAGGACAATACATTTTTTTTCTTTCCATTTAATTATTTTCAATCATATGACCCTAGTTAAAAAAAAACTATCATTTAAAATATGTTAAAATTCATATATTTTTAGAGAATCAGGACCTGAGGAGTCATCCATATTGATACGATTCTAAGCCCCGCCCAGTGCGACATTTTATCTATGTGCGAAATAATACTTATAGCGCCTCTTTATAATATTGCCTCAATGGTTTTTTTTCTGTATTGTTCATCAATTCTTTGGTCATATATGCTAATGCTGCGTTTGAATATCCACATCGGATGCATCTGAGATGTGAATGTTTCATCACATGATAGAGAACTAGATTTAAATGTAGATTATGGAGTGTAGAGGAAAGGAGGACAATCTTATATGGTTGTTTATATCAAAAAGGGTCCACCAAAATGTATAAAATTAAGATGGCGATTGTGTACTAGAAGGGAAATATACGATGATATATAGTTCTATAAATTGCTTCTCCATATGTAATTCAGACGACGAAAAGCGAGGCGCCACTAAAATGAATTATTGCACGCAGGCAACCAGTAAAGTAGTTTTGCGAATGGCATTGTCAGGGGATGCGCAAAAGTTGGCAGAAGAAGTCGTCGTACACAAATAGAAAAATGAAGCAAGATTACTTTTTAGCACAAAGAAAAAAATATGTTTTAACTATAGTTTTTTTATCAGTTTTTATTTCTAATGTTGTATTTTTTGTTTAATATATTTGTTTAAATTGCGCATTTTTCACAACTTTTTCTTTTTCTGACTTATATACACTAGGGTCACCATATGTACAGCATTTCACTGTATTGTATATTTTCAAAGCCAACCGAGTATTTGATCTTGTATCAATTGAATTTGTCCAGTAAAATGTCATTATGGTCCATCACTAACAAGTATACACACATTTGTAAAACATTGAGATTCAAACACTTATTGCATACAGCCTATTACCAAGACAATACACTTCTATCGCCTGCAGCTACAAACCCAATACAACAAATAATAAACAAATTGTTTGAAAGGTTGGTACTTCTGAACCTAAAATTGGATAAACATGCAAAACAGAACATTAATTTATGAAGATTCATTAACTTTGATTTTCGTTTTATATCTACCAAATTCTTCATGAAGCAGCTTTATGAATGAATTACTTAATGAAGAAATTCTCAGATGTAAGCACTCATTAAACATTACTTAAAATATATATCTTTTTTTGTTTGCTGATTTCTGATTTCTCTGTTGCCGAATTTTGTTAGGTAAAAATTTTAAAAGGTAGTCCTAAGAAAAATGTTGACAAGGGCATGTAAATCCCTGAACTGTGTGAAACATTATTTCTAGGTATGGGACGATGTAATTTTCTACATTTTCACAAAATAAATATTCCAACTAATAAATGTAGTGATAAAAATATTCGGTTGGTGTTTTTAGACTTCCCAATAATATTTTATATCATAAGCTTTCTAATGAATAAAAATATTGCTGCTACCTAAAAAGAAAATTGCAGTAGAAAAGTATTCACAAATATTACACCTATGAATTCGAAGAGATTTTATACTTGTCGTAGATGCCACCACATTCTTCATTTCACTCATAATTTGTTTACACAAGAAGGCCAGAAACAAATATACAATGTTTTTGTCCAAAAATGCACCTAACGCAAAGCGCCGCGTCAGGTTATTGTCCTGAATGTCACCTTACTTACAGCATCCTAAGCAAGGTTGTCACATAAAAAAAAATAAAATTTCACGTGGTTTTTAAGGGCTCATTGATTGTCATTAATAAATGTAAATTATAAACTTTAAAATTGTTCTGTATTATTTTATGTTTAACAGATTTTCATTATACATTATTTGTATGTAAGGTCTCTGGTAACTAAAAAGTGTATGTACATTTTCATTTGACTTAAAGTCCAATGTCACATAACATCAGAAAACCTAGAAGCTAGACAACTTCGCATAATGAAACAACTTTTGCCTTCGTAAATGCGCGAGTGGTAGTTGCTACGAGGACCTTTAAATTGGTATGGCCATTTATAACGGGGATCCAAGGGTCCCAGGTTCGAATCCCACCATTGGCCGGGATTTTTTTATTTAATTTATTTAAAATTAATTCTAATGTCTTGGTAGGATTCCCCACTCGAGCATTTTCTGTTGGGTTATAATTAACAGTGCTATTCCTGAACTGGCGCTGGGAACCAGTAACAAAGCCTACACAGAACACACATGATTGAGAATTTAAAAACACAAACTGAGTCTGGCATATTAGGTTTATACACCTAGGCTAGGCCATAAACCGAAAAAAATGGCCATTTATCTCTCTCTTAATTTTAATGTTCTTTGTCAACTTTCGCATCTGGGTAATTTGTGGTATACAGGGTCAATAAAATACAGAGCCAATTAAAACTCCCAGGCCGGATATTTTGGTAAGTTATTAAGATATTTTTATTCTGTAAAAGCCAGTTCACAGAGCACTAAGAGAGCCTTAGTTTTAGATATAAATTGATTTTAAATAGGTCAATATGTAGATGGCGCTGTGCTCAATAATTTTTTTTGTTTTCGATGGGAGGATCTTTCTTGTGTTGCGCATCTTATAAAACATGCATTTTAAGACAGATTTTGTTTTATGAACGAAATCGATAAGTCTAGCCATATTTGATATACAGAGTGGGTCACTCAAAACAGTTTCATCCTGTTTTTCAGCATTAATCGATGAATTTTAGGAAAATGCTACAACAGGTCGATTTTTATTCCAAATTAAAAACATTTTTACAATACAGACATATGTCATGTGTCAACTCCCTCCCTTACACTTCTCCAACACCTTAATTTTAAATAGGTAATGTACCATGTATGGTACATCACTGAAAAGGTAATTTAATGGGGGATTCAGAAATATTTCTGTACATTCCGTTACTTAAATTGTATCGCCTTCTAGTGGGATAAACAACTACTACGTATTATAGAGTGTCACACTACAATATGTAGTATATCATTAAAAAGGTAATTCATTTTATGGGGAATTTATAAATATGACTGTTCATTGCGATACTTTTAATTGTACCGCCCTCTATCGGGATAAAAAAAATGTACGTATTATAAAGTGTGATACAATATTTGAAAGCAAATTTTATAACTAATTTAATGCACCACATAACATGAATATAAATATCCACCATATTGCACTTAGTATTAGTTTGAAAATTAGTCATGGATTATTTTAAACATTATTGCTAACTTTATTTTGTTGCAAGTGCAATATGGAAATAATTATTCTATTAATGTTATTGAATTGGTAATTAAATTATTTTTCAAATGAAGTGTCACACTTTATAATACGTTACAGGTTTTTATCCCGATAGAGGGCGCTAAAACTAAAAGTATCGCAATAAACAGTCATATTTCTGACTTCCCCATAAAATAACCTTTACAATATTGTGCTATAAATGAGGCCTAAATTTAAAATTTAAACACAAACTAAACCAACTAATCACTTTTATATTTTTTATGCTAGCGTGAACAAAGGATAAATCGATAAACTTGGTTTCACAGAACACCTAATTTCGGACATGGAACGAACATCTTATTTACATTTCAAATCGGGATGTAAAAAATGTAATGTGGACAGCTACTGTCAAACGGGGTTAAGTAAATTAAAAATAGGGAGAAAGCCAAAAAGTAGATACCTATAACATACAGTGATCCATTTTACCCCTTCTTTGCTCATTTTTTTTTATTTAAATACAAACTGTTAATTTTTTTTATTGAGTCCATGAGAAAATCCTCAAACTCTTCATTTTTTATGTATATTTATCTATAATTCTTTACTAACTTGTCCGATTTCTACGATTTTTTTGTTAGTAAAGGGTTACCTCAAGGCTGGTCCCATATAAATTTGGTCAAGATGTGGTGGATAACATCTGCACGATTTTGAAGTCGGTTTTTTAAAATTACTTTTAATACTTGTACCTTGTAATGAAGTCAATTTTCCTCAATACATTTATTTTCATTTTTAATAAATTTTTAACGCGGTTGAACTGTCGATCCTCAGCTGATTTTCAGATGCGCGAACGCCACTCGAAGTCTCGATGCGCGGTGAGTCTGAACGTAAGTGGGATTGCTATTGGGAGAGGGAATCTACAGTGGGTAAACGAGACCCGAGATGCGATTAAAATTATCAGTTTATCAGTTCGATATAATATTTGGTTGCCAGCAGTTGACTCTAATAAGCCGCATTAGAAATCAAATCACCGTCGATATTTTTTCCCTTTTCCGAGTATTTAAAAATCCGTTAGGTAAAAAACCTTGTTCCGCTTTTTACGTTGGATATTGACTCCGTATATCATTTTAAAAACCGAATTAGCTTGTAGGAATAGGAATATTTTAATAGATAGTGTTTAGTTAAAAGAATTAATTTGATTTAAATAATAAATAATAGAGTTTGTTTCTTAGCAAATGATACCGTTTCTTTTGTTTTTATAAATAGGGTTTAGTTAAAAGAATTAATTTGATTTAAATGATAAATAATAGAATTTGTTTCTTAGCAAATGATACCGTTTCTTTTGTTTTTATAAATAGGGTTTAGTTAAAAGATTTAATTTGATTTAACTAATAAATATTAGAAATTGTTTCTCGGTAAAATATTACCTCTTTTTTTATAGTTAGTGTTTAGATAAAAGATTTAGTTTGATATCCTTAATAAACATTTGAATTTATTTCTTGACAAATATACCGTTTCTTTAAAAAGGGATAGAATTTGAATTAAATATTAAATGATAGGATTTAATTCTGTAATATTGTAAAACCGGGGATTTTAAACTTTTGATAGTTAGTCTGTATTAAGAAATTATTTTTTTGCTTTTGATATGTTAAATCGGGAATTAAATTTGATATAATTAATAAATACTTTTGTTTAGTAAGTACCGCGTTGTAATTAAGTTGGGAATATTGGTAAACGGAGTTTTCGAGGAGACGTTTTCCGTCTTTTAATAGTTTGTTTATTTCTTTTACCGTATATTTAAATAATCTTAAATAGCATCCTGTCCTGGTCTAAACGGGCTCATGATGATGATCTGTTCACCCTTGAAGTAGGTGCTATCCGCGTTATAATTTTTTTTAGTTAATCTGTAAACCGCAATTTTTAAATAATTTTAAATAGTATCCTGTCCTGTTTGAACGGGCTCGTGATGACGATCAGTTCACTCTTGGAGTAGGTACTATCCACGTTAGTAAATTTTCTTCCCTCCGATAATAATTTGTTTTCTCTTTTACCGACAATTTAAATAACTTTAAATAGTGTCCTGTCCTTGTCTGAACGGGCTCGTGATGACGATTAGTTCATTCTTAGACTAGGTGCTATCCGCGTTAGTTTTCTTTTCCCCTTTATATTCTTTATTTTTTTTTTGTGCTAACTGGAAGTTGTAGAAAGCAAAAATAGCTTCATTACCCTGTCTGAGCGGGCTCGTGATGACGATCAGCTCATTCTGGGATAATAGGCTACCCCGGGTATAAATTTATTTTTATTTTCTTTCCATGTATTTACTATAAGTAATTCTTTCGCGTCCCTGTCTCCTCGCACTCTCTTCGACCGTTTAGCTAATTTTTCTTCACCTAAATAGCAAAATATCTACATTTTAGTTTAATTCCCGATACCGCGGTTAAACAGTTATTTACCGAGTAAATCGCCAAGTTAATATTTTTTTTTCTCTGCGACCAAACATACATTTTATTTTAATTTAATTTTGACGTCTGATTGAGACTAGTCGCGAATCAATACCGTCCGTTTTGTTTCTTTTCTTTTATTTATTCAGGGTTGACTATCACCTCAACTCGGGTGGGCGTTGAAATATTTAGTTTCTTTTTTGTTGTTGTAAATAGTTAATCACAATATGTGTCAATGTTAACCTGACGTATTACTGGTTAATAACACCCTACTTTATTTTCCCCTTATATTTTAGCTAGTCATAAATTCTGTACGAGCCCAAGCAACGATTAAAGCCCGTTACTTGTGGCCTTCTATTACCTGTGTCTAAGTGACCTTTGACCCCTGGAATTTTTCATCTCCATCTGTAGCTACCCGAGTACTTTCGACGCTGTTTCGAAAGTTTGTAGAGTATACCATCATCAAAAATCTGGCGCTCGAGAACCGCCCGTAACCAGCGTCATTCGTAAGGAACCGTTTTCTCTGTAGCGAGAAACCCCCTTACAACCTATAGCGATTCATTTAAGCTCGTATGACGGTACATCTCGGATAAACAAACGCAGATGTAGATGTAGTAGATGTGTCCAATGTGGATAAACAAACGCTCGAGATGTAAAAAATGCATCGGATGTGGATATTCAAACGCTGCATAACTTGCCGTCTTAAGAGCCACTAGCGAAAAAAAGTAGGTCTCAACTCCCAATAAGGTCACTTGTTTCATTCTTCAACAGTTACATATTACTTCTATAATAATTGTATTAATCGTATAATTATATTATTAGAAAGGAGTATAAGGCGAACTTTACTCTTTAGTTCAAAAACACATAAAGATCTTTCTACTCTGAGTAACATATACTATTTTTTTCTTCAACTTTCATTATTAAAAAATAAAACTAATATGTAGTTATGATTAGTTTAATAACTTAGTTATTTTAATTAGGAACATATCAATGGGCAGCCAAAAATAATTTAATAAGCGACAAAAATGGTAAATTAATTATTTCAAGGAGCATAGCAGTGTCCGCCGTAGGTGCAGTCTTTGGACAAATTACCTGCAGTCCAGTATTTTTGGTAAAAACTCAACTTCAAGCGCAATCTACAGCTGCTATAGCAGTAGGTCATCAGTATAGCCACAGAGGCACGTGAAGTGCCTTGAAAAACATTTATCGTGAACATGGGGTAAGTAATTATCTACTTAACAGGAGCCTATTCCTCTAGTATTTACCAAAAAAATGAGGTAACTACAGTCTACCAGACTATCATGCATTACTTAGCCCAAAGATTCCCAAACTATATGCTGTTGCCCCTTTACAGATGCGTCGTGAAATATTGTAAAAACTTCATAATTAATAACCCAGGTAATTTTTTGGCCTACTTTTACTTGACCAGTACAAAAGTACAAGACCCAGTGCAAAACATTCATCGAATAAGTATGGTGTAAGGCGTTTTCTTGCCTAAAAGAAAATATAACTCTTTCAAGTGACATCCTAGGGCTCGGAAGTACACGGGCGCCAGTTTCATTAATGTGGTCTCGTTGATATCAGACTACACGAAAAAAAAAATTGTAGAAAAAATTTCTACAATTATACATTTTTTCTCTACAATAAATAGTACATATAGGGACAGGGACAATTTGTAGTAAAAATTTCCAAATATTTGTAGAGAATGTATTGTAGAGTTATTATCTACAATATGTAGTAAAAATATCCAAATCATCATAAGAATTGTTCTACAAATTGTTATAATTTTTGCTATTCATTGTATGAATTTATATTAAAAATGTATTGCGTTTCATAAAAATTAATACGAAAATTTTACACAATAAATAGTAAAAATTCATACAAATTGTAGTAATTTTTAATAAAATTTGTAGTATTATTCCATAATTATTATAATTATAACCTAAAAAAATATATAAAAGATACAAAGTTTTAATAATTACATTATGTAATAAATAACAGTAATAATAGCTCCCTCAGTCTCAGTTGGCTTTTCTGCTTCTGAAAAATATGAAATAAAAATCAATACCTATTGAATTATTTATACCCCTAAAAC
The DNA here is from genome assembly GCA_927349885.1 of Psylliodes chrysocephalus. Classification (NCBI taxonomy): domain Eukaryota; kingdom Metazoa; phylum Arthropoda; class Insecta; order Coleoptera; family Chrysomelidae; genus Psylliodes; species Psylliodes chrysocephalus. The sequence continues at coordinate 59,245,641 of OV651822.1, read as the reverse complement.
GGGGATATTTATCACGTCTACACTGATTGGGGTATTAATTGACTACATCAGATAACTAACAAAAAAGAGAAAGTAGGTATGTCACAATTAAGACAAAAAAACATCAATTAACTTGGCACAAAATTCGATCGTTGGGCACAACATACGATCGTTGGCCACAACTATATTTTTTTAAATAATCTACTAAGTTTATTTAAATTAGCTATCTAAAGGTAAATTATTCAGAAACAATAATAAATGTACTTACCACTAATAGTTATTATTAAAATTTTCTCCAACGCATCGGTGCTCATAACATAATAATGTGTTATATATGTACCATGCTTTGTTTTGTGAACATGTTGAACGGCTACTGCTGTCTGGCCATTTATGGTCGATGTCAGAAAACGTTGGCCAATAGCAGAATTCTGTTTTATTCACATGACTTAGAATTTCAACAATATTATAGAATATTTTTGAACAAAATTGATTTTTTTTCATAAAGTATTACTATTTTTTGTAGAGAAAATTACTATTTTTTGTAGAGATAATTATTAATATTTGTACAAATTTTTACAGAAGTTTGTAGTAGTAATAACGATAATTGTAATAAATTTCTACTTCTACAAACAATAGTAAAATATACTAAACATTGTGGTCTTCTTTCCTATTGTTGTAGCATTTTATTCAACAATTCAATTGCTACAATAATGAATAGTTTTTAACTATAAATTGTAGTAAAATTTTCTACAAAAAGTTAAGTAGTTTTCTACAAGTCTACTACTACAACATTGTAGTAAAATTTTCTAGTCACATTTTTCCAATAACCCTGAACAAAAATGGACAAAAAAAAAACAGTTTTGGACGGTAGCTTTGATAGGAGGTGCTGTGATTAGACGTTATTAATTTTCGAAAGTAAAATAAAATGGAATTCTTTGCTACTTTGGACTACGGTAGAGTTTTCTTAGTGAAAGTAAATTACTACAAAAAAAAAATTAATCGGTACCTGATATCTAGTTCTGTGACTCAGCTTTAATTTCTCCCACCTTATAAGAAATACTAGAGCAAGTTTCCGTAGGTAACAGCGAAAAACGGGTAGTATTCTTATGGAAAAATCACATATAGGCTACCAACCCGATCTAGGTGTTATTTTCAGGTACTAAAATATTTGCGAATACGGCTCTGAGTACCATTTATAAACAAAAAAATTATTAGATCGGGTTTCCACGATTAACACCTAAACAACTGGGAATATTCTTATGGAGCAGCACATATAGGCTATTCACTAGATCTAGGTGTTATTTAATAAAATAAAATATTTGCGATCACGGCCCTTGAGATCCCAAAAGAAAATTTACTTATAAAAAAAATATTAGATCGGGTTTCCACGGTTAACACCCAAACAACTGATAATATCCTTATGGAGTAGCACATATAAACTATTCACCAGATCTAGATGTTATTTAATTAAATAGAATATATGTGATCACGGCCCTTGACATCCCAAAAGAAAATTTATTATTAAAAAAAAAAAATAAAAAAATAAAATAAAAAGGAAAATTACTAATACGGTAACAAAATAATATCGAGGACCACCCTGTGACTAGTTTTAAGTAAAACCCACTAACCCGACTCTGGTACCATTTAATTTAATAAACCAACTTATATCATCATCTCATTCATTAACATCTAATTTATAGGCTGCAATGTTGCCTTGTCCCGTTTCAATGCAAATTTGCCTTGTGATAAAATGTTAATTTCAAAACACTTATAAAGAGATTTTTATTAGCTCAGTGAAATTTAATATCAAACATTACTTACCTTTAAAAATTAAAAGAAATAAATGAGCACATTGACCATATTTTTCTCAGTCGTGAATTCGGCTTTTCTAATAGATACCTTTGGGGTAATAATTTTCTAGGAAATGTTGGGCATTCTCTCTTTTTTATTTTTAAAAGCTAGTGAGAATTATAAACTCTAGCTCTATCAAAGAAAGAAGTTAATAAAAACTCATACAGAATTTAATTTGAGTAAAAGAGAATTGTTGTAACCTTTAAAAAATAAGATTCAACATATATACTTATAAAAATGAACTATTTTATTTAGATAAAAAAGAAACAGAAACAAATCATTTAAAGTTTGTCAGGTATTAATTTTTAATCTAATCATACATAAAATTGCCACTAGTAGTTACCACTTTTGCCTTTCTGCTGGCAACTTCCTTCGGAGGTAGTTGAAATTTCTGCAAATCGGGAACCCACGCCTATTTCGGTTACTCAAATATGAACAGCATACCTTTTTCTTTGTTCTCGTTCTTCTTTGTAACTTTTTGTGAGTTTTAACTGTCGGCTTTTACCAGTTAGTTTTCCTCGATCAATTTTCCAGCTTTAATTTCCAGCGTTTAGTTTTACAGTATGTAGGTTACAGCTGCATTCATTCGTTTTCTAAACAAAAATAGATTTTGTTTTTCACGTGGCTCTTGTACGAGATATAAATTAAATTTGAAACATCTACTTTTTAAAAATGAACCAAGATACAAAAAAAACTAATGACTATAAACATTGTGCCGATCTAGCAACCAGAATGAATCATAAAAATATATTTAAAAAAATTTAACTTTACCATCAAAAAAAACGAATAACTAATAGGTTTGAATATTATTTCTACCGAGATATTTTATAACGACATTATACTTTTTTATGCTAACCATTTTTACAGCCAAAACACCATCAGATATAAAGAGAAAGCAATAGTAAATGAAATTTAAAAATCTAATGCGAAATCGTTTGGTTAACTCTACTCCCACTTCAAGAAATTTTCCTTTCTTTGGAATATTGTGTGGCGATAATTTAATTTAATCGAAAACTATTTAAACAGGATGACACATATTTAAAATAATATTTTTAATTGGACTTTTAAAATGTTACAAGGCACAAGAAAAGAAAATTAATTATAAAAATAAAATATTCAATTCGGAAAAACGATTGAAACAGTACCAATCACGATTCCACGTTAATTCGGGTTTTTAAATTTTAAAATCAACAAAAGGAAAAATGCCTGTTTATAAAAAATGGTTTTTGTATTACAATACAAAATAAAATAAAAAAAAAGTGAAAAAGTTGTTTTTAGCTGTTTTGCCGGGCGGCGAAGAAAACTTGTAACCTTGGCAAGTGTCGGAACTAGCGAGAATTCGGAGCGTCGCGTCAGTCAAAGAGGGAGATCTGCCCAGTGCAGCTATCCATTTTATAGTTCGATAAGCGACGCGTCGTACACAAACTCGGTTATTAGCTAGAAGTGGGGAAACGAAGCTACCGTCGCGTCGCTTTGGCTCACTAATAAAAAACTTTGAAGGACGGAATCATACACAAACGTTTGAAAACTCGAATTTTTGACATTAAAGATCAATGGTAATTAGTAAAAAGATAATAATTTTGACATTAAGAGTAAATGGTAATTATTACAAAGTGACTAAAAATATTAAATTCGGTTTTTCGACGAATTCTGTGTCTCAAAAAAATCAAATAAAGTAACTTTGTAACAATGGAGAGGAGATGAAATACCATACAAACATTTTAAAATAATGACATTTGGATGGTAACAAGATGCGCCGAAAGCAGAATTTTCTGAGTTGTTTAAAGTAGTCGTAGTAATTTTGATATTTATAGTTCAATGAATACTTAAGTAATATAAATAAATAAAATTGATATGCCTAATTAAACAAATTTATTATTGTAATAGACACTTACTTAATTAAAAATCTGATGTGTCCAACACATGACTTTCCTGTCTAGTTATTATAGGCTTTTCCGGTTATTTTGTACAACCTATTGCAGCACCTCTATAAATTTTTAGAGGATAAACTAAATATATACATTTTTCACATACATCTAACTCAAAACATTTTTCTATAGATAATATTTGTATGCGGAGCAGCGGAGCAGCGGCGCAGCGCAAGATGGCGGTCGGCACATCTGGCGGCCACCTGTTTCCGGCCATATGGTGAACACATGACGGCCATCTGGCGAACACATGTTGTAATTTGATGGGAAAGATAAAGACATCCGGTTCTCACGCGAACACCTGCACCCGGTCATCTGGTGAACACATGACGTCACATCTGGCGGCCATTTGTTTCCGACCTGTCTGGACAAGTAGGGGCAACTACATATAACCATCAACAGCTCAATTTAATAAACAGTCTTCCAGCATCTCAGTTACGATGAACACATGTAATAAGTGTGGTACAAGTTTTACGCGGGGTAATGACCTTCGCCGTCACCAATTAAATAGTTGTGTTAATTTTTCAAGGAAGAGACCCTATAATGCTTTTGCATGTAATAAGTGCGGTAAAAGTTTTACGCGGGGCAGTGACCTTCGCCGTCACCAATTAAATAGTTGTGATGAGAACTGTCCGATTCCAAAGAAGAGGTTAAAACCTCTTGGTATTGAAGTGATTGATGGTAGTGTTTCAAAACTTACCCATGCTTTTAAAAAAAGAATTGCATCATTCCGGTATAACAGCATACACTCATTATCATATAGTGGTTTCCTGAATGATGTTAAACCAAAAGTTTTGGGAATTATTAATGACTATCTCCAGAAGCATATATCACTGAAGATCAACTTCGAGCTATTCGCCATTTATTTAAAACCAGATTTGGAATTATCTGATATCAAGTCCATAAATACCGAAAATGAGATAGTAACAGTTAGTAGTAATTTAAATGAGATTTTTGAAAAATTCAAAGGCTATAGTGGCTCAAGCTTCCGAATTTCAAGAAAAAGACTCAAACTGGTCATTGCAGGAAATACTGTTTCTTGATGTTAATATTAACCGATATAGTGCCATAGCAGCTTCATCATACATACAACTCCCATGGTTTATCAAGAAAAAATGTGCTGTATTGAACATTAAAAACATAGATAATAAGTGCTTCGCTTGGTATGTGAATGCAGCCATTTTCCCCGCTAATGGTGATCCCACTAATCCAGAATCATATCCTCCGTATGATACACTACTAAATTTCAACAACATTGAGTTCCCCGTCAAAATAGATAACATTAAAAGATTTGAGAAACTCAATAATATCTCTGTGAATGTATATGGATTGGACACATACTTTAAAGCTTCGAAAAGGCGATATGAAGTTGTTGAACCTCTGCATTTTACTTCACAAAGAAAACCAACCCATGTAAATCTACTTCTTCTAACAGGTAATGAGAAAAGTCATTACTGTCTTATTACTGACTTGGGCAGACTGGTCAGAAACCAGAAGACTACACACACAAGTAAACTTCATCTCTGTGATGGGTGTCTCCAATCCTTTAGCACGATGGAAAAACTCAGCAGTCACCAGGAAAATGAATGCATTCATGTTTACAACAAACTACCAAGTACAAACATGATAATTAACAAATGTGGTGAACAGCTCCCTGAAAAGATCCTAAAGTTTGTAAATATAGAGAAAAAGCTACCGGTCCCATTCGTCATCTATGCGGACTTTGAAAGTTTGTTAATGCCAATACAAGGCGCAGAACCATGTGATGGAAAATCTTTTACAACTAGAGTTGCAGAACACATGCCGTATTCATTTGCGTTCTATGTCAAGTGTAATTATGATGACTCATTATCAAAACTAGTAACATATGAGGGGAATGATGCAGCCAAAATTTTTGTGCAAAAACTCGATTCTGTTGTACTTGATTTGTACAACCATCACCTGAAGCATGTGAGACCGATGCTTTCACTAACGAAAGAAGAGCTAAAGAGACATGAAAACGGTACATTGTGTTATTTATGTCAGAAATCGTTCAATCTTTTAAACCGAAAGGTCCGAGATCATTGCCATTTAACAGGTCAATATAGAGGACCAGCACATAATTCATGTAATATTAATTACAAGATCTCGAATACCATACCAGTGTTCTTCCATAATTTAAGTAACTACGACTGCCACTTGTTTATTAAAGAACTATCAACAAAAGGTGAAAGAGTATCGGTCATTGCTCAGACCAAAGAAAAGTATATTTCTTTCTCTAAAGCAATACTAGTTGAAAAAAAAAGAAAATAAAGATGTATACATGTCTTTGAGATTCGTAGATTCATTTAGATTCCTAGCAAAGTCTCTGGATAATTTAAGCACTACTTTGGATTCCAGCCAGTGTGTGGAAGTAAAAAACATTTTCCAGGCATTAATCAGTTTGAATTAATGAGGCGAAAAGGAGTCTTTCCATATTCCCACATTGATACCATTGAGAAACTAAAAGAAAATCAACTCCCATCTAAAAATAAATTTTACAACACGCTAACAAGTGAGCACATTTCTGATGAGGATTATGAAAGAGCCAAGGAAGTTTGGAATACATTCAAGTGCCAATCTCTAAGTGACTATGCCATGCTTTATTTAAAGTCAGATGTACTACTATTAGCAGATGTTTTTGAAAATTTTAGGAAAGTGTGTCTCAAAGAATACAATCTTGATCCATGTCATTATTTAACAGCGCCATCTTTAAGTTGGGATGCTATGTTATATAAAACCAAAATTCAACTGGAGCTATTAACAGATATCGACATGGTGAATTTCTTCAAAAAGGGCATTAGAGGCGGTGTAGCACAATGTAGTAAAAGGGAGGCCGTAGCAAATAATCGATATGTAAGTAACTTTGATCCACAGAAACCAGAAAAATACATAATGTACTTGGATGCTACAAATTTATATGGTGCTGCAATGAGCCAATATCTACCATATGGTGGTTTCAGATGGTTACATAACAACGAAATCCAAAACTTTGATATAGATAAAGATGATGAATCACCACAGGGGTATGTTCTAGAAGTAGATTTGGAATACTCAGCCTATCTACATGATGCTCATAATGACTTACCTTTCTGTCCGGAAAGCAAAGCACCTCCTGGAAGTAAATACAATAAACTGATACCAAATTTGTATGATAAAACCAAATATATTATCCACTATAGAAATCTAAAACAATGCCTTCGACATGGTTTAAAACTTAAAAAATCCATCGAGTGCTCAAATTTAATCAATCACCATGGCTTAAAAATTACATCGATTTAAATACATCACTTAGAAATAATGCAAAAAACGAATTTGAGAAAGATTTGTTCAAGCTCCTTGTTAACGCCATATTTGGTAAGACAATGGAAAACATAGAGAAAAGAATAAATGTCCGCCTTTGTACTCGCTGGCAAACTAAAACAAGATCAACTGGAGCAAGAGCACTAATAGCCAAACCAGAATTTAAATCATGCTTCATTTTTAATGACAACCTAGTGGCAGTCCATTTAGGAAAAACTAAAATTATACACGACAAACCCATGTACGTAGGCTTCTCTGTCTTGGACATATCAAAAACAATAATATACGATTTCTACTATGGATATATTAAAAGCAAATACGGAGAAGATGCTACCCTATTGTACACAGATACTGATTCACTAATTCTCGAGATATGCACACCCAACTTCTACGAGGATATGAATGAAAATTTACATCATTTTGACACCTCCAACTACCCAATGGATAACATCTATGGTATACCGAAAACAACATCCATTCTTGGTAAAATGAAGGATGAATTCGCATCGGCACCAATTAAAAGTTTTTATGGTACAGGCGCCAAAACTTATTGCGTTGAAGCCAACAAGGTGCTGAAAAAGGCAAAAGGCGTATCCAAGCATATCACCAAACACCAACTCCAGCTGAGTGACTATGTTCGCATTGTAAAAGATGGACTATATTTAGAAAAATGTATGTTTTTGTTTCTGACATGCATACAATATACACTGAATTGAGAAACAAGACGATAAAAGATGTCATTCCTGGTGATGTAAAAACTCTTGCCTGGGGTCATCTACTCCTTAATCCTCCAGTTACTTTGGATGAGTTACTTGTGGCCATGGATGAAATGGATCCATAACTCATGGTAGATTTGGTTGAGCTAGATGATATACCATTAAAGGATTTGTTTAATATAGCAGATTTTGAATATAATACATATCTGTCTATTTTATTTGAATAAAACACTCTATATTAACATATCTTTTTATTTAAAACCTTATACAATTCTAATATCAGAAGTATAGCTGAAAAAGTTGAACATGTTGCAATATAATATATGACAGCAGATATCTTCTCAGGTTGTTGTTGGGGTGCAACATGAAGGGGCAACCAATCGGAATATTCGGCCTTACCATTACCATGTACAATATTTAATTTATATCTAGAACTATTTTTAGGTATTTCGGATTGCAGAGTTGGAATATTGTTTGGCACGTATGTTGTCATTCTTGACCATTTCATGCAATGTGCCATTACTATCAAAACATATGAAAACTTCTCTGGCTTTGAATGGCTGCTGGACCAGAAGAAGATTCCCCAGAATTGCATGTTAAATGATGAACTTTGGAGCCAACATGGTACTAGACTATCTCTAGAATGCGCTCGCTATTTATATGGTCAATTATAATTTAGAAGTGACACCTTCCCCCACTCCTTAGGCCTGTCTTTCGCGAATCATTTCCAGACTTGTTCATTCTTGTCAACATCTGGTGTCTAGACAATATCCGGTTGATGTCAATAACCTCAGGTCACAGACTTGTACATTCTAAGCTCTTATAAAATAAAAAGACATCATAGGAGTGGGGGAAGATGGATATAAGAAGCGGAAAAACAATGATATGAATTCAAAATCAATTAATCTGTCTTTAACGATGGAAGCTATAGTACCGTATTTGGGCGAGCGTCGATTTTACCTAAACCCATCCAACTCAAAGTTTGTGTCGGTGTGTTTAACATATAACCTATTGTTTGAACCGACTGTTGTCATCAGTGGAAACAAAAAAGATTATGTGATGTTCAGTGAAACCGAGTGGAACAGCTTTCTATCACATAAAATTGTAATTGATAATTTCATGGCTGGTAGTCACCAACAACCAATCGATGATGGTAAAAATATACACTAGAGTTTATGCAGTTACCCTGCATGACTGCTGTTAAAATTTCAACAAGTAACACAGATTATTTTGGGGGCCAACTCTATTTCAACGCTTTGGAAAATACTCCCTATCATTAATCATTGATTCCAACAATCCCATTGAAACTGGTCTCAAGATAATGGAACCAATAAAGAATATAAATAAAACCACATATGGTATGGCGCTAGAACTTCTTTATAGATATCCAGAGCTTTTCAATGATCAAGTTTAATGACCATGTAAAAATACACTACATTGAACCAAAATGTTCATGTAGGACCAGATATTTGGAATTTGTGGCCGTCGACAGAACAAGATTCCAAAGAAGAATCGAAGAAACTGCTAAAATTATTAATCCTGTATTAGAAAAAAGAAATAAAATACATATTTAAAAAAAGTTTTTTATTTTAGTGTTATATAACATTATTTTTATTAATCCATGAATTATGTGAACTATCCATTCCAAGCCATTTTACAAACACTTTATTTCCCTTTCTCCTTAAAACTTTTTCAACTAAATAGATATCGGGAAATTGTGCCTTTTGCAATTCTTCAGTATAGAAACCACCTAGAATTTCTTCCTTTTTGATGTCTTCCAAAATGTATGTAGTTGGATTTATATATTTTACTTTTTTAATTGTAAAAATTTCATTGGTCCAATTAGGAGTATATGCTTTTTTAAAAACATTACGATATTTACTTATTCGAACATGATCTCCAACTTTAAATTTAGGTTTGCGTCTATCAATGGTTTTTAAGTAGTTAAATGCAATAATATACTTTGCGTTTCTCTGATTAACTTTGCTGGGAATAGCACCCGTTGTAGAATGTCTCGTATTATTGTATGTATTTACAATGTCAGGTTCATTTATATGAACCCTGTAAACTGGATTGTTTCCACAATAAAGACTTTAGAGTTCTTATGGCTCTCTCGGCGATGCTTGCTTTCAAATTTAAAAAACTGCTATAATGGTTAATTCCATGTTTCTTCATTAATTGATTAAACTCCTTATTATAGAATTCTGTTCCATTGTCCGTCTGAAGATTTTTAGGCGGGGGCATTTTATTCAAAATACTTTTCATAGCAATAACAATTTCTTTACCAGTTTTTGTTTTTAAAGGTAGTGCCCACACAAATTTACTGAATGCATTAATGACTACAAGAATATAGTTATAACCACCATTTTCTTTTGAAAACTGCGACATAATAGCCAAATCGGCTTGAATTAAATCGTTTAAACCTTTCACGATTACATGACGTCTTTAATAATTTATTCGAGCTGGTTTATGAAGTTCTTCAACAACTCGCAATTTAGACATTTTTAACAAGAGGGCACTGTAGTACTATTTTAATGCAGATGAAAGCAGGTTTACCAAGTTTGAATTTAATAACGTCCCCTTTTATAATGTTTATATTAACTAATTCATGAAATTTGTAACTAAGCTGATTTACTAAAACATCACCATCAGCTTTGTAATGAGCAACATTATCAATTTTACCGAATAAAGGAAACTTAAAAGCAATGCCACCATTATCCAACACGTAATATTCTTTATTTAAGCTCGTTTTTTTCTCTCCCTTCAAACGAAGCAGACACTTTACATGATAGTCAAAAGACTCACAAAAATAAAACGGAGCATTTAATTGTGGGGATAAAACAACCTCATCATCACCACTAGAGAGGTAGTGTTGATTAAACTTGTTGAGAGGCATTATTAAAATGATGCTATAAACAGGAATCTTCATTATTTATCTTTTTCCAAAGGACATTGAATTATAAATTCAACAAAAAGTTCATCTGAAGTAGAAGTTAATTAAATTGAAGTATGTCACCCTTATTTATAATATTTGAATTTAATATCTTTTCTATATTATCGCTTTTTGTTTTATATAAAACATTAAGGTTGGTTGGATAACATTAAATGTTTTCAACTTTACCGGTAATTGGTATTTTATATTTACTAGTATTATTATCTAGTCGATAGAAACCATCGTGACCTTTATGCCCATGAATAGTAAGTACACATTTACTAGGATATTTATAAGGTTGACAAATATAAAATGATGATGTTGGGATAGATGAAACAATTTCATCAGAAGATGTAGATGATAAGTAATGTTGATTGAACTTGTTGAGAGGCATGTTTTAAAATGAATGTTAGTTTAAATTAATATGTATTTATAAGATTATTCCACCTTCCCGTAGTTCTTCTATGATAGAAACTATTTCGTTGTGGTGTGCATTATTACCAGCCATTTGAGACGCCATAAGCAAGCGTAGTCTGTCAACCAACTCGTTAAAATCATCAAAATATTTGTATTCCACTTTTTTGTTATTAAAATCCATTAAACCTTCTCCATGTTTTTCCATGAGGTTTGTTTTAGAAGTTTTACTTCTTAAATTACGTATTAAGTGTAAGGGGTTAAAGAAAAGGTCCTTTATTTCTCACAAGTCAATTTAATTGGCGACCGGTTTCGAAGCTGTCACTTCATCATCAGGCACACCTTGACTATTGATGATGATGATGATGATGATGAAGTGACAGCTTCGAAACCGGTCGCCAATTAAATTGACTTGTGAGAAATAAAGGACCTTTTCTTTAACCCCTTACACTTAATCCCTACTACTCACATACGGCTACCCTCACTCCAAATCTTAAATTACGTTTTGGTGTTTCCAGAATTGTTGACTGCTGTTTTTCATGTGTTCTTTATTCAATAATAGGTTTAATAATTTCTACAAACTTTTTAGCATTTGAAGTCGATAAACCCCTTGATGGATCATAGCCCAAAAACTGTGCGTTGCTCTTCTTAATAATATTTATATAATTATTTGAATCCTGTGGTGTAAATTCTATAGGATTTTGCTTAAAAAGTAATTCATAAAGACCTTTAGTTCCCTCGTATTCTTTTTCTTTGACTTCTACGTTACCACTCTCCTTGAATATTATAGGTGAGTCACCAATAGCCCAATCACGAAATTCGGGGCTAAAATAAACACCGAATGTATTGTCATAAGCATTTTCTGTATCACTAATTTTTCCTTCTATATATTCTCTAATTGAAGGATGAAACTTATTTAAATACAAGTTTGGTAACTCATTGAAGGTGGAAATTTCATTTAAATCAGGTTCAATAACAGGTTCAAATTCTTTCGATTTGAGTACTTAAATTTGGAAAAATCTTAGAGTATTTTGATTGGGGAGTGTTGGGGCTTTCAACTTTTAATTCCTTTTTGATAATTAGAGGTTTTGCCTTATAAAATAATTCTTGGATAGGATTTACTAATGGTTCTAACTGTTCTCGATATTGTTTCTGAGTCTTTTGTCTTTGTTGCTTATAAAGTTTAAATTTTCTTTTAATAGCTTGTCGTGAATGAAGAAGTTCTTTTCCCAATTGTAACATTGTAACTAATATATTTTGTATTATCACGGCTTTATATATGAATCGAATCCTTTTCGATATTTTCCAGAGGACAAATCACAGTCTTTATCGATTACCAGAAAGCCGAACTTATCGTTCCAACAAGAAGCACCGATATCTTTGAACTGTTGGAAACTCATATCGATTATATGATCATCATAAATATGTTTCAAATTAGTCATGTCTTGTACAAAAATAATTAAAAGGTTGGTATTATCCCGGACGAGTTGTTTTGGAATAGCTGAATAGGTTTGACATATATAAAAACAATCTGTATTTTTATGTCTTCCAAAACTGAAGTAATTTTTGATAATGTTCTGAGCACAAGATGTCACATCATCAAATATAATAGTTGAATTATTTCTAATGTTTTCGGGGGATGGTATATCTTCACTGTTGTTGTATTCAAAGTACCCAATTTCTCGAATAGGTTCCAGCAAAGCACGTAAATATTGATATTTTGGTTGTTTTAAGGATTTTGAATATAGGTAGACATTTTCAAATCTTAAGCCGTTAGGGTGTTCTAGAAGAGTGAGCATGACGTTTGTTTTTCCTGATCCGCTAGGACCAACAATAAGTCCTCTCTTTACATCTCCGCCAAATATGTTGTGTTTTATGGAAGTCTGACTTGTAATGTCGTAATTTTTTACAGGTAACGAAATTTTCTGTTTCTCAATCTTCATTATGGGTATGTTATTTGTAAACTGAAGGTATAATAGAGTTACAAACATATATTATATAAAGGGTAAGGTATATATAAATAGTTTAATGTCTAAACGTAAGCGAATTAGTTTACTTCGAAGAGGAAGAGGAATAGTAAATTCTTTGATAAACAAACTACCAATTGAATTACATATTCCGGGGTATTCTTACTGTGGTCCTGGGCCTCAACTTAATAAGAGATTACAAAGAAGTGATAGAGGCATTAACCAATTAGACGCAGCCTGTAAAGGACACGATATTGCTTATTCCCAAACTAAAAAACTTGGTGAAAGACATAGTGCTGATAAAATTTTAGAAAATAAATCTTGGGAAAGAGTTAAAGCGAAAGACACAAGGTTAGGTGAAAAGATTGCGGCTTGGTTAGTTACCACAGGAATGAAAGCAAAACGTAAACTTGGAATGGGTATGAGATCGAAGAAAGTTAATCGAAAATTAAAAAAAGGCGAAAAGAAAAAACGAGTTATTTCTACCCCCAGAAAAGGTGGATTTTTACCATTTCTTTTACCTTTATTAGGAGCGCTTGGAGCCGTTGGTGGAGGTGCTGCTGGAATAGCGAAAGCAGTAAATGACCCCAAAGCTAACCGTCAACAGTTGGCTGAACAACAAAGACATAATTTAGCATTAGAACAAGCTGCAAAAACAGGAAAAGGCTTTTATTTAAGACCATACAAAGGGTATGGGATGAAAAAACAACGTACAGTAATGGGGTTTTATTTAAAACCGTATTCAAAAAACTACCGTTAAAATTACCTCGACACATTATGACTAACATTGATCTCAACAAATATGCGCGTTTATTAAAAATTCCGCATTTTCGCGGTATTTACATGCGTGATTCTCTACCACTTAAAATTAGACTAAATGAGTCTGGTATAATTAATCTTGATAGTAAAGAAAAACAAGGAACCCACTAAGTTGCATACATTAAAGAGCATAACACAGTTACATATTTTGATAGTTATGGAAATTTACCACCTCCAAAAGAGTTAGTACAATACTTTAAAAGTAGAGGTTCAGTTAAAATTAGATATAATTATGATGTAGTACAAAAATATAATTCCTACCAGTGTGGACAGTACTGTCTTAAATTTTTATATAATCAATATAATAGTAATATATGATTCATTTTGTTTTCAACCATTATGTCGTATACATTTACTTTAAGCGGTAAATCATCTGTTCTAAGCGATGATTTTAATCCACCAATATACTTGAATGATGGCGAGTACGAAATAGGATTAGCAAATTTTGATACGTTTAACAATATACCAAATATTGATGAGAAAAATAATGTCTTGGTCTGGGGTAAAAACAACGAATTTCGATATGAGATTCCAGTAGGTGCATATGAAATATCGGATATAATAAAAATTATAGAAAGAGAAATGTTTCAAATTGCTATTATAACAACACAAATTACACCTGATGAAAGAACATCGAAAGTAACTATAAAGAGTACAGAATGGATAAATTTTGAAGTTGATCACTCTATAGGAAGTTTATTTGGATTTACTAAAATTAAGCTTGAACCAAATATAATACACTCTTCTGTTTACTCGATAAATATTTTAAAAGTAAACACGATTTGTATCGACACAAATATTGCCATTGGCTCGTTTTTAAACGGTAATCCAGTGCATATTATACACCAATTTTTCCCCCAAGTAACAAATGGGTATAAAATAGTCGAGCAACCCCTGACAATACTTTATTATCCAATTACAATTAAAACGATAAGCAACATTACCGTTAGAGTTTTAGATCAACACCTTGCTTTAGTAAATTTTAACAACGAAACTATTACTATTCGCCTACATTTACGAAAAAGTGGATAATGGTTTGGCACTTTCATCCATATAAAAGGAACTGTCGTAAAGAAACAATTAGTAGAAAAAAAGCCATTGCACTGTTTTAACTTCAGAAAACAGAAAATTCTTAATATCACTAGGATTTAAAGTTTTAGTATAATGGAAATTCTTAATGTAACAGGTCTGCCATTTAGTGATAATACCATTGAGGATTATCAATTTCATTCTTACCAACCTTTCACATTTTCCAATTTTAATTATAACGACGAAATAAGAATCCCAATTCAAGATTTAGAAGCATATACTTTTCCCAGCAATAGTTACTTATACATCGAGGGTAGAATATTAACTGATCAGAAAAAAGTTCCCACTAAATTTAACTTTATTAATAATGGCATCGCCTATTTGTTCAGAGAATTAAGGTATGAATTAAATGGTGTCACAATAGACTCTAAGAAATGTAGGTTTAGTTTCTACCTTAAAAAATTATCTTCCTCTCAATGAAAACGAAAGTAAACTTATGCAAAATGCTGGTTGGTGTCCTAAAGATAAAGTTCTAATTGATAAAAATGGTAATTTCAATGTTTCTATCCCCTTAAGGCTCTGGTCAGGGTTTTTCGAGGATTTTAGAAAAATAGTTATGAATATGAGGCAAGAGCTAGTTTTAATTCGCGAAAAAGCTGACATTGATGGAGTAATTGCTACAGATGATACGAAAAAACCAAAAATAGACATCATCAAAGTGTGTTGGAATGTTCCACATATAACACCTAGTATCAAAGAACAAATTCGATTAAATAAAATAATTAGAAGTAATGTTGATCTACCTCTAATGTTTAGAAGTTGGGAATTAATTGAATATCCAGCTTTGTCTAATGCAACACGCCATACCTGGCCTGTTAAAACTACTACAAAGATAGAAAGCCCGAGACATATCGTGGTAGCATTCCAAAATGCCCGAAAAGGCAAACTTTTAAAAGATATGAGTAAATTTGATCATCTCAATTTAACAAATATACGTGCTTTTTTGAATTCTGAGCGGTACCCATATCAGGATTTACATCTTGATTTTAATACTGATCGCTTTGCAACTTTATATGAAATGTTTGCGAATTTCCAAGAAAGTTATTATCATATTCAAACAAATCAACCAATATTTACACCAGAAGAATTTAAAAATAATGCTCCTATAGTCCACATTGATTGCTCACGCCAAAAAGAAATTTTGCAGAGTGGGTCAGTTGTTCTCAGAATTGAATTTGAAACCGACAATAATGTAGGTAATGAAGTATCTGCTTACTGCCTGATTTTACATGAGAAAGAATTTTCTTACAATCCACTAACAAAAATTGTTAAACAGATTTAAAGCGCATGTTTAAAACAGTAATATAAATTCTCGCTAGATAACATCACTAGTTAGTCTTCAAGATGCATTTAACATTAGATGTTCAGGATTTTATCATTGAAAAAAACAAATTTATTTGCAAGGAGTTGGCTACTTTTGATGGGAAAAAAATTATACACAATTTTTTTAAAGCACCTTTCCGTATGCGTTTGCTAAATGAAGAATTTCATAGGATCTTGGACACCAATGCTTTCTAAATGGAAAACATGTAGTTCACTCTGGACAGTAGAGTGCTGGTGTGGACATTCAAGTAAAGATTGGACAAATATTGCTAATAATTTAAATGAGAGAAAGTTATTGGTAATAGGGTACAGTCAACATTGGACAATGAAAATAAAATATATTTTAATTCAAAATTATATTTTTAAAGTAACAGTATTAAGTATTTACAGTAAATCAATGAGTTTCAAAATTGTCTCTCTTTGAAGCTCAGCTTTTTTATTTAGGCCCATTTTCAGTAAACTTGTAATTAGTTTCTTTTTCCTAATTTGTTTTTCTTTGTAATTATTCCTAATTTCAATTCCCCGTTCTGTTTTGTAAAATTGTCTCCGTTTCTCGTTAGCTTCTTCCCTCCGCCTTATTCCTTCGGCACTCCTATCACATCTACATGTGGATTTATCATGAAGTTCATGTTTTCCATTTAAAAAGCATTGGTGTCCAAGATCCTATATTTGTATATAATTTTACATATTTTATATGGATCGACTAAGTCTTCATAAGTAATGAAAACCGGTCTTATTTGCACACAATTTTTACAAAACACTAAAATTTGCTTTTTCTGCTCTGTTTTTGTGACCATCCTAGATTTCACTGAATGACAAACCAAACACAGTTTTCGTTCGAGTTTATACTTATTCGGAGGATAAAATACATCCAAAAGATCACCGAAGTCTTCGCTCGACATTACTAAACTAAAAATTATTAACGATTTTCTTTTATATTCCCTCTCCCATAGAACTCATGGGAATTAGTAAACATGAAACCACGATCATCACGTGGTGACCTAGTTCAATGACCGCTCCGCCGGTCATGTGGTATCTAGACATCCACTTTCGGTCTACCATCTGGTGAGTTCTCACATGAGTTCAAGGCCACTAGCACATGACCTAACACCCAAACAAGTCTAGACAAGTGGGAGCGACTACATATAAGCATCAACAGCTCATTTCAATAAACATTATGAGTTTGGCGGTGCTTAGTAGAAGACTCAAAAGGTTTACCCAGGGCATTATAAAGGTGAAACATCAAATAACTCTACGAAAATAGAAGAAAAATCAAAAAGTTGAAGAAAACTATTACAAAATTAGAAAGTGAATACCAAAGTAAATTTATGTTTAAAAACTTTTCGAGACTCTCTTTAACTGATGCGCCTACGCAGTGGTAAAGTTTATGAACCCAAAGAAGAGAGACTATTTTTCATTTCTCGTGAGGAAGAAAAGAAGTGGAAGTCAAAAATGGAATGTTGCACGAAGGGTGCCCTAATCGCCCAACATTCGAGAAAACCGCTGCATATGTTCACACAAGAAGAATTATTGAATTTTAGTGTTGAATATTTGAGAAAATATGCTACTCCTTGGGAACTGTTGATGTCTTGGCATAAATTACCCATTGAAGCCAGGGATGATTTTGTGGTAGGGACCCGGCTCCCCTGTTTTGTACACCACAATAGACCAGAGATTCAAACTTATGTGGATGGGCCAGCACCAGCGCAATCAAATTGTTATTTATGCATGTCAGTAGTAAGATAAAAATAAAGAATTATTTTATAGGTTTTTATTTCTAAAATAAAACAAATGTTAAAAAATATATATTTATTGCATAATAAAATTCTCATATAAGTAAAATACATTAGATAATGCACATATAATACTGCTCTCACTTAAATGATGTGGACATTTCGGGGGTAATTTTGGCAAACCCGGGTGTTCATCCATTTCGAATACTGGTGCTAACTATATTTTCTAATGTACAAAAAATTTATCCACGCCTTAAACTCTGTACAAGTATCATTCAAATAAAAAGTCTTATTATTTAGACCAATGCTATAAGTGCATTCTTTTTAAAAATTAATTAACGCCCTCTTATTTTTGCGCTAAAACATGTTCTCATGAAAATTTTCTCATGAACCTATATAAATCTTGAATGTCTAAGTTTTATTTCAAGTTCTTAAAAAATAGAAAAATGTCTTTTGCATACACTGTCTTTAATGGCATAACATTATAACAGCTGCCAAGCCAGACAAAAATAAATTTAAAAAATAATTTCCTTTATTCTACAATCGTGTGAACGCAGCTGTGTATCACAGTCACTTAAAATTCTCTATTTTTATTTTAGAAGCAAATAAAGCATTCATAAAAATAATGGAAACATTTTTTACCATGAATTTCTGTCTTAATTTGAAATACCAGTGGCGAGTAATATTTTATTCATTTTTATTAATTTCCGGGCTAAATTCTGTCTTAAATTCAGTAGTGGCACAGTGGCGTAGTCACAATAATTTATTTATTTATATTGCCTCTTTACAACGTTTAATAGGTTTTTTACATACTTATTAACTTTATATTGAGTGATGCAGTTCATTTTTATAAATTTGTCTCTTCAAAACATCTATTGCTGAAACTTTATCCTGGGTCCTCTGGAGTGACGCACCTAACGTTCATTTTTATAAATTTGCTTCTTTAATTGCACCATGGCGTATAAATTTAATAGGTCCGTTATACACTGGGGTATCACAAATTTTTTATCACGTATCCCGATGATTTCCGGATTTATGTCTTTAAAAGCCCAATATAACGAATTTGCTGAGAGATCTTGAAGGGTTGATGTTTTGTATATGAGCTTAACCTCATTATCTGTCTTCTGAAACAGAATTTCAGGAGTGACACACCGATAACTCATATTGCTCAAGTTTAGGTTTTGCAGTTCTGAGTAAAGGAGGTAAATATTGCTTAAGTACTATTGAAAGGCTCACCCCACCAATATAAAATAACAAAAAAATAAAAGGCCTGTAAACAGAGTTGCTTGGATGCAGGTGACTGTATAAAAAATCTCCAGATGGGCTCCAGATGTGTAGGATGGTCTCCAGATGTTCTTTATGCAGCTGGTCTCCAAATGTTCTCTATGTATGTGGTCTTCAGATGTGTTTACCTTTCCCATCAAATTACAACATGTGTTCGCCAGATGGCCGTCATGTGTTCACCATATGGCCGGAAACAGGTGACCGGAAACAGGTGGCCGGAAACAGGTGGCCGGAAACAGGTGGCCGGAAACAGGTGGCCGCCAGATGTGCCGACCGCCATCTTGCGCTGCGCCGCTGCTCCGCATACAAATATTATCTACTGATATTAATTGAAAACGAAAATAATAAAAAATTTAAATTTACACTTTTCCTCTAATTTTGCTATTTCGGTCTATTTTAGAAAAATCATTAAAAAAAAATTATAGAGATCGATAACGCAAACAACTTTTAGTTTAACAACTTTCTTAAAAATCAGAATTTTGCATATTATGTTAAATTTCTCGAATACGGACAATTTCAGGAAAATTTGGTACAAAGAAAAAATTATAGATAATAGAAGTAACTTTTATTGGAACAATTTTCTTCTCCAAACATTAGTAACAAATATATTCCATAAAATATAAAAACAACCTCCTATAAAGTATCCCCAGATGCTCCGACTTTGTCCAAAATCTAATCATTTCACCTCAGGCCGAAATAAAACTTAAATTTATAATTTAATGTTTTTTCTTTATCCGTTTTTGACTTTTCTTCAAAATTCGAAATTTAAATATTTTCTCAAATATCTCGAATACAGTCTCTTTTAGAGAAATTATGTATGGGATAAAAATAATACATAATTATATTACAAATAACACACACAAACATACACACACACACACACACGCACACCCACACACACACACACACACACACACACACACACACACACACACGCCCACACACACACGCCCACACACACACACACACACACACACACACACACACACACACACACACACAAACACAAACACACAAACACACACACAAACACACACACACACACACACACACACAAACACACACACGCACATACACTCACACGCACACACACGCACATACACTCACACGCGCACACACACACACACACGCACAAACACGTACGCACACACATACACGTATACACGTATGGCAATATTTGTGCCATCCGTGCATGGGAGGTATTTGTGGCATCAAGGCAAATATGATAAAGAAGCAGAAGAGAAAAAAATTGGGATCTATACAATCTAATTTACACTCCTTAACCCTCCAAAATAAGTAAGTTATTAGGAAAAATAATTGTGGCAACTAGTTCCACAAATATGATCCATGTTAAACATTTACACGGGTACGCCAGTAAACTTTCTTAATACACTTTTTACATGAGTATGCCTTTAATATATCAACATGATATTACACAGGTATGCCATTAATATATCATTATAATAATCAATACACAAATATGCCAATCAATATGCAAAATATTACACAGGTATGCCATTAATATATCTCAATATGGTATAAATTACACCTCCGCCAGTAGAATATCAACATAGGAGTAGGAGCCACTACACAGTACACAAGTGGGCATGCCATAAATATTGTAAAACAAACTTCATTACCATATATCGGGTGTTTCATAAGTTGGTTGCCCAATAATATCTGAATTATTAGACAAGATAAAATTTAAAAAAAGTCTTAATACATTAAATATATTTACATCGTTATCTCAAATCCACTCTTTTTTAAAGCATTCCATAGAAACCAATTAAATCCCATGTTTATTCAAAATTCGAGAGACGCTTAAATGGTGGTGGTTCCCACCTTATCGAGACTGAGGCCCACAAGGGTAAACTCGTAGCGCAACAAAAACGAGAAATAATTTAACTTGGAACGAAATACCGAAAGCCAAAAGTAGTATTAGCACGTTGAATTTTTTGGTTTGTGAAGCATTGGCATTACTTAGGTTAAACAATGTGATTTTCACAAAACTTGATTTTTAAAACCATTCTATATCGCCTTTTGATTAGGGTTTAAAAACTTGTTCAAGCAATTTATCCCTTTACCTCTTAGGCCTGCTCATGTAAAATATTTGGGCTTCTTACTTCGCCTATTTATGTTCTACTAATAAAGGACAGAAATATGAGTATTGCAACTAAGTTAAAAGAAATAAATTGGCTTTCAGTTCAGAATTATGTTCAGTACATGACTGATATTTATTTATAAAATAAAAATGACATAGTACCATCGCATCAAATCTATTAGAAAAAATTCAATATAATTCGCAATATCACAACTATAATACAAGAAACCAATCTGACTTTCATGTACGGCAAGCCCAATACTAATGGTTCCCAAAATACAATTTTTATTAAAGGTTTAAAAAATCTAATAGACTGCCTACAGAAATTAAAAAAAAAACAATACATGTATTCAAAAGTAACCTCAAACAATACCTGATAAATAAACAGAACGGATATACTTTCTTGTAATAATACTCTTTAAACCTGCCCATTTTTACCTATTTCCCTTAATTTATTGTTATTTTACCCCTTGTTTTATCTGCATTTATTATAGATTATTTGTTTTGAGATCATGTACTTTATTTTAAAAAATTACTTGATGTTATAGTAATACTACTTACTATGTTTAAATTATTAATAGTTTTGCGACGATAGGTTATAGCAATGTATCATGTACTTTATTTTAAAAAATTACTTGATGTTATAGTAATACTACTTACTATGTTTAAATTATTAATAGTTTTGCGACGATAGGTTATAGCAACTTATAGCCACAAAACTATTTTTGTGTTACAAAGGCCTTCTTTCAACATACAAATAAATGACAACTTTATAATTATTGTATCCTACCTCTCTTTTATATAATAAAAAAGTGCTTTGTATAAGAAAATTATATTATATTTCTGCCTCGTCTCGTAAATAAGATATATGTTGCCCCCTGTATATGCTTCGATTCGACCACATAGTTGAAAGCTGGAACTATTTGATATATTCCCTTCTCTACCAATCCCCTCATCTCAACACTTCAGTCTTTGTTTATGTGTCGTAAAGATCACATCTATATTGAAAATTCAAAAACAAAGTGTACCGATGACTAAACCTAATAATAATAAACAGTCAAAAAAAAAATAAAGTCGAATAAGCATTTTCCGCGTTAAGAACGTGTTGTATAGATGGTTTAGCGAGAAATTCATCGAATGAATTTACAAAGTTTTTTGTTTTGTTAAGCAATTCTCCCGTTATATCAACAATAAAGTTATTGTCATTGAAAACGGTAAGTAATTGCCTTAATACCGAAAATTAATACGTATTTTATTTGTACGATTTTTTCACTGCTAAATAGTTAGGTATTAAACGAATTTTTTTTTATGATACCTACTGGTAAAAGTTCGATTCTTCTTTACCATTTTAAATTCTAGTGTGTAGTAATTTCTTTGCGAAAGTAGTTGTTATTGGCCTTTTTTTATAGGCTTAAGGTAAAGAAATTTTTTAAATGAAAATAGATAATCATTGAAACTTGATATCTAGTTACTTGAAATATTTATTTTTTGCAGTAGATAATGTTGTTTATAGGTATAACAAAACTGTTTTGTGACGACAGTTTTATTTTTATCCTTTATTGAATAATTGAATGATTAATGACATCGTTGGACACACTGTAATTGATAATAAATTTATATCGTTTCCTGTTTGTGATAATAGTAGGTATTGAAATTTTAATTTAACTTATGACTTTATAATCGAATATTTTCCTACACTGTTTGTGATAACAGTAAATATTAACAGGTTACTCTCTGTAATGACAGTAGATATTTTCAGGCATTTTTTCTGATAACAGTAGATAAAAGTAGGTTACTTTTTGTAATAATAGTAGATTATTAAGATTTTAACTTAACTGATGACATTATAAATGAATATTTTCCTACACTGTTTGTGGTAACAGTATATAATAGCAGTTTATTGTTTGTAATAATAGTATAAATTGAGATTTTAACTTAACTGATGATATTTTTCTGCACTGTTTGTGATAACAGTAAATAATAGCAGGTTTACGGTCTGTGATGACAGTAGATATTTTCAGGTTACTGTTTGTGATAACAGTAGAAATCAACGGCTGACTATTTGTGATAACAGTAGATATCAATAGCTGACTGTTTGTGATAACAGTAGATATCAACAGCTAACTGTTTGTGATAACAGTAGAAACCAATGGCTGACTGTGATAACAGTAGATATCAATGGCTGACTGTGATAACAGTAGATATCAATGGCTGACTGTTTGTGATAACAGTAGATATCAATGGCTGACTGTTTGTGATAACAGTAGATATCAATGGCTGACTGTTTGTGATAACAGTGATATCAATCAGATTCCTGGACTGTTTGTGATGACAGTTAATAATAAGAAAATCCTGCACTGTTTGGTAAGTATAACGAATATTTACATATTATTGTTTTTTGACATCAGTAGATACAGAATTTTGCTGTTTGTGATAACAGTAGTTGGTTACAATAAAAGAATATTTTTTAAGAGTATTTAAAATATTTCTTGATTATGTTATTAAAGAATATTCTGATTGTGACAATGGACATTTATGATTTAGAAGCCGTACCTATATCCGTTTATGACATCAGACTATTATCATTTTCATCATGTAAGTATATATCCTCTACTGCTTCATCAAGTTATGACATCAGATAATTATGAATTACATCCTCTTTTTTAATCTGATTGGGATATCAGTTTATTTAAATTACCAGATCAGATATATTTTTACAATCCAAATTATCTTGGACTGCGCCATTGAATCAGATTGGATAGGATCGGATAATCAAGAATTATATCCTAATTTTCAGACTGATTGTGACATCACACATTCATTGTAGGTATATTAGGCTACATTCCGGTTACAAAATCGAATATTATTTTTTACGTAGTAATAAAATTAAAATAAGTATACATTTTTGACTGCATTATAAAGTTATGGTCTGATCCTAACATCGGATAATCACGAGTTACATCTTCATTTTAATTTGATTGTGAAATCAGATATTCAATATTTATTTTGAGCTATTTTCCGACTACGATGTCGAATATAATTTATGTATATTTATAGAATAAAAAGCAAGTACCTATACAACCTATAATTCGTCATCAAGTTACAGTCTGATCATGACATTTAATAATCATGAGTTACATCCTAATATCAATCTGATTGTGACATCAGATAATGACTATTTGTTTTAAGTTACATCTCGACTAAGACATCGAAATTATTTTTTATATATATTTATGAGATCCATAGTAAGTGTACATCCTTAACTGCTTCATCGGATAATCATGAGGTACATCTTCTTTTTAATCTGATTGTGACATCAGCTTCTCATTACGTATATTGAGCTACATTCCGATTACTACATGGGTAGAATTTAAATTTCATCTTGGCTTAGTAGCTATTCTATACCGTTTATAAAGAGGCATAGGCAGACGATTATACCTACACGATCTAAATGGCCGGTTTTTCGAGCTTAATATTATAGAAAATGTGTTGTAAACGTTTAAAGATGGGTGCTGTCCCGAAAGCAGAGCCATGTGAGGCCCAATTCTTTTTCAAAAGGTTTTTTAGATGGGTTGAGCCGTTTTTTCCTTAAATTAAAAATATTTCATTAGAACAAAACATTTCAAAATAGAAGTTCATAAAGTAATATCGGCCATGTTGTTTCCTGGCAAAGGTGGACTTAAGGGATGCCCATCATTTAGTACTAATTAATCTCACAAAAATAAATAAATATTCAAATATAAGAACTCTTTGTATGAGTACAAATTGTCTGTTTTTTTGGGTAAGTGTTGCCCCATTTGTATTTACAAAACTCACTAATTTATTTCCTATGAAAGAGAGTTTTTTTATATGACGTATACATAGATGTTTTTTGTTAATAGGCAATTCATATGAGACACTATGTATTAAGTTTTTTCGGAAACTATTGGATTTCTAGAAAAATTAGTTTTTTATACTTGTTTTCTTATATAAAATTATAAAAATTATAAAATAATTTTCAGTACAAGAAAGATGGACCGACCATTAGAGAATTTTATAAATTGTAGGGGAAACTAGTTTTCTGCCTATATCCAACAATACAATACTCTTTACTTTATACAAAGATCGTAGAGTGAGAAAAGTTCTTAGCTCGTAAAAAGCAAAAAACAATTCAGTAATGAAAATATCTAAAGAGTTAGCAAATGTTTTGTTATGCTGGATTAATAAATTACGTGATAGTAGATATCATATTCGTGCAGATTTCTTTGATATTGCAATTTTTACAGACGCTTTCAAGAAGGGATAGAGAGTGTTCTGCAAAGGGTCTATTGGTCAGAATCTGAACAAGAGTATCATATAAATTTTCTACAGCTTTTATCAGTTTTGTTCAGGCTAAAATGTTTTTACAAACGAAAAACCATAAATTAATATACTGTACCGAAAAGATAACATTGTGGCTACTATCATTATAATGTGTTAAAAGAATGGGAATAAATAAATATTCAAATATAAGAACTCTTTGTACGAGTACAAATTGTATGTTTTTTGGGTATTATACACTAATATATTAATATCCCAAGTTAAATACTCTTGCTCATACAATTTGGCAATGATGTGAATCATTGCCTCTTTATATTTTTCCAAATTTAATTATCGAGCTGATAAAGTTTTCCGTTATTCAAAATAGTAGACGGAATGGTGAATAGCAGTTTTCCGTTTTTTTTTTAAAGAATAACCGTTCCGGTATCCCGGAAAAAACTTATTTGCAAGTATAATAAATGTAAACGATTTATATCTTGGCTGGGAAACCCAAACACCGTAGCCAGTAATGCATTTTTAACTGGTTAAAATCTTTAATTTCATACATTTCTGCCTTTTAATATAATTTTATAAGTACTACTACAGTAAACAAAAAGGTGAAAGTCGTGGTGGTGGTACCATTATGGGACTCTCAGCCTTGGTATTCGTTATTTTTATTGCTATGAGTAGACTAGACATTGATATTCACTCCTAATAAGGACTTACTTTCTTTTGATAGGATAATCCATCCTTTCTCAGGAATAATTTCCCTGATGCCAGGGATATTATTTAGTAAACTCTCATGGATATCGGATACTATGCCTAAAAAATATAACTCCCGATTAAAATTGTAGTTGGAAGTCCATGTTAGACTATTTAACAAGACAAGTTTATAGTGATTCATCATATAATTCACTAAACTGTTACAGATTAGATATAGCGCAAATATCTGAACCTGAAATGGCACAATCTTTTCAGGCAAAAAGATCTTTTTTTAAGAAGTTTTTTTAGTTTTAAAACCAGATGTGCTTAAATAAGAAAATACGTGGGACATAAATGTAGTGTATAAACCTTACCAATAAATTAGCAGTGTTACTGGTCTTATATATTGGTTAGCACATTCAAATTTTATAGCCATAGAGATACAAAATTGTCAAAAAAGAACAAGAAATTCAGAAAAAGTAAACGAAAAAAGTAAAGATATCAGCTAACAATAGAGTTTATCCCATGTTAAACCTTCCGTTTTCTTTTATACAAACCCAGGTATTTGCGTAGCAACAACCTTGTTAGAGTATATAGAAAAAATTAAAGACTTAAGGGGTAATTGTGGTAGCCTCTGTACATTAAAATTAGGAAGCCGCATCATGCTGCCTCTACGCAGACCATCAGCTTATGGATGAACTTCATTTTGAGTAATTGCTATGGAGCATTTTTTTCCTCTTAGAGCACATGACATATCTCTATTTTTTAAGTTTTCTTGAAAGTGGGTCAATTATGACAATATAAATTTTAAACTTGTAATCAGTTAAATATAAATAAAATGTTTTATAGTAATTTTTGTTGCAACATGCTTTAAACAGCGACATATATCTTATTTACGAGACGAGGCAGAAATATAATTATAAGATCAAACGAACTTACCTGAAGTGAAGTTCGATCTTAATTATATGATGCCTCGTCGAAGTAAATAAGTCCCAGACCCTCCCAATATTTCTAAAGTCCCCTTAAGTTGCAACAAGTATGCTATGAAATGACTAAAGCAAAGTGTTGAGATGAGGATATTGGTAGAGAAGGGAATATATCAAATAGTTCCAGCTTTCAACTATGTGGTCGAATCGAAGCATATACAGGGGGCGACATATATCTTATTTACTTCGACGAGGCATCATATAATTAAGATCGAACTTCACTTCATGTAAGTTCGTTTGATCTTATAATTATCTGTCTTTACCTTTATTTATGAAAAGCCATTCACATATCACAATTGACATCTTAATACTTGATAGGCACAGCCAAGCATTATTTTGATTTTTGCCAAATTTGTTGTTTCTTTTGAAATATGTAAAATTTGTAAGGAAACTACAAAACTTTCTCAAAAAAAAATCCCTACTGAAACATTATAAAGAACATTCATTTTGTGTGCGTAGGGTGAAAACAAAAGTGATATAAATTTTTTATTCAAAATATATATTTCCACAACCAAAAGTATGTTTGTCCATTTCTCGTCACCATTTTAACTTACTTCACATTAAAGTTTCGCGGGATTCAGTGAAAGTACTGGACATACAGTATTTTCCGATATAGTTTGTTTTGATTGACGTGTGTTGGAGTCAGTGGCGTAGCCAGACATTTTTCATGGGAGGGGTTTCTGAGGACTATGGGGGGATTAAAAAGCAGTTAATAGCGATCAGCGCCAATAAGATAGCGGAAAAGACGCCGCGAAGGCCCTTCATGTTGGGGGATTCTGAACCCCAAACCTCTCACGTGGCTACGCCACTTGTTGGAATAAAAGATGACTACTTGGCTGATGTATTATAGTGTTCGCATTTTTACCACTAATACCTAAAAAATTTCATTTATGAATTATATTGCTGAAAGACTTGAGTAAAATTGTATCATATTATTATTATTATTATTATTATTATTATTATTTGTGTGTCATCGGCTTCAACTGCTAAGGTTATTTCACCTCGTGTTCTGTGTAGGCTTTGTTATTGTTTCCCAGCGCCACTTTAGGAACAGCACTGTTAATTAGAACCCAACAGTGAATGGTCGAGTGGGGAATCCTACCAAGGCATCAGAATTAATTTTAAATAATTAAATTAAATGAAAAAATCCCGGCCAACGGTGGGATTCGAACCTGAGACCTTCCGATCTCAGAGTCATGACTCTAACCACTGAGCCAACCCACCCCCCTATTATTATTATTATTATTTTTTTTTTTAATTATAGAGCTTCGACTGCTATGGCCATTAGCTCTGTAGTGGAAAGTTTATGTAACATACTTTTAGTCCATTTTGGTATTTACATTGTCAGGGAATTAAATTTTAACTTAAGAATTGGGTTCTCAGGATTTTTTTATATTTTTAGAAAAAGGTTGGTTACTTTTAGGTAAGTTAATAAATTTCTAATATTTGTTTCTTGATTATCCAGTGCTCTTTCTATTTCAGGTTGGATATTTAGAAGACGACGTTGTTGTTGATACTGAGGACATGACAGCAGATGTAGTGTAGTAAGGCGATCGTGGCAGGTTTCGCATCTT
The DNA here is from genome assembly GCA_927349885.1 of Psylliodes chrysocephalus. Classification (NCBI taxonomy): domain Eukaryota; kingdom Metazoa; phylum Arthropoda; class Insecta; order Coleoptera; family Chrysomelidae; genus Psylliodes; species Psylliodes chrysocephalus. Next base: position 59,216,644 of record OV651822.1, on the reverse strand, counting down.
GGTCTCTGGTCTCCGGTTAGTAGGTGATTGTGCGTAATATTTGTATGTCCTATCCTCATTCTGCACAGAACAGTTTTTTCTCTTCTAGTGAGGTTAGTAGGATAGTCCCATTTAACATTAGTTGGTTTGATTGTTTTTAGTTGCGTATCATAGTTGTCCCATTGCATTTGCCAAATATTATTAACTTTTCTTTTATGTATATTTTTAGGTCACATAGAGAAACTGGAATTCCTTCGTCTACCGTATTTTGCGTTGCTTTCTTAGCAGCGGAGTCGGCTAACTCATTGTCTTGAATATTGCAGTGACCAGGGATCCAGATGATTGTTGTGGATTTCCCAACGGATTCAAGGTATGTAACCATTTCTTGTATTTTCTTTACTCACGCACTCGATGAAAAGCGATTATTTAAAGAAAGGGCGGCACTTAACGAGTCCGTGCAAATTAAGCATTTGTTATTTGTCTCAAACATGAGAAATAGTAACGCTTGCCATATGGCATACAATTCTGCACTAAAAATGCTGCTATATGGGTTCATTGACCATAAGTATGGGTTGTTATTAGTAACAATCGCTGCTCCTATGCCGTCAATGGTTTTAGATCCATCTGTATATATTATAAGGTACTGATTATACTTGGATAATTCTTCTTGGAATAGGTTACGGTAGATAGATGGGGATGTATTTTCCTTCTTCCATTTGGTTAGTGCAAGATTTACTTGCGGAGTTTTTCTTATCCATGGAGCAATTTGGTAGTTGTTGGGAATGATGTTTGCTTTTTTTGGAGTATTATATTTATCGGACAGTTCTATAAAACGAATACTAGAGGGACGCGAAACAGTGGGTCGCTGGCAGTAGGTATTTTCAGTGCTACTGAAGGTCTCATAGTTTAAACTATTTCCTAAAGTTTGGACTTTGATAGCATATGTAATTGTCTGCATTTCTCTACGAAGTGTAAGTGGCATGATGGATGCCTCACTTAGGATGGCACCTATTGGGCTTGTTCTGAATGCTCCAGTTGCCAGTCTAATCGCTGAGTTTTGGATTGTATCCAGGACCCTTAAACGAGATGTTCTAGCAGATCCATATACTATATTTCCATATTCAAGTCTAGATTGGACTAAAGATTGGTATATATTTAGCAGGGTCTCCCTATCAGCTCCCCATCGTAGGCTGGCCAAGCACTTCATGACATTAAGGGCTTTTTGGCATCTTGCTTTAAGTTGAGTGATATGTTCTGCCCTGTTGTGTACGGGGGTGTGTAATTAAACGAGAGGGGTGGTATCACTAACTTGTATTACAAATGCAAGTATCTAACATATATGACAGACTTTATGAAGAGTCACTTTGAGTCGATCTCCGGATAGGTACGCGCATCTTGGTTGCTTCTTGCAGACTGCTTTTCTGCGCTTGTCTTCACGTCATGTGTATGACGTCAGCATCCTGTCAGCTTAATCTGCGCACTGTTGCTTAAGCCCACTTCACACCCCCATTCCTAGTTTTTACATTAAAACACTTTACAAAATATAGTATACATCAGGTAATTATGCACATTAAAATAAACCATACACGGTTACAATTACAATAAATATACAGTGACACTTGTTTTCTACTTCAAAACAATGAACACACAACATTATAAAATTCTTGTACAATCAATCAAAACCTATAATACAATAGATTTACATGTGAAACTTGTTTTATTACTTTAAAACAATAAAGACACAACATTATACAATTAATCAAAATCTATTACATAATCCCTGAGTTTCGAGGGTGGATTAACCTGCCTTTTTGACCTCAGGTTCGTTAGCCTTTTGTCAGGTGTGCTAGACTTACAACTTACACTATTTACAATATCATTTTGCGTTTTTGTAACGCTACTGTTTGCGACTGGTTGGCAGTCATTTTCTATATTTTTGGATGGACTCTCAATTGTAATATTTTCATTAGAACTTGTGTCTTCTGACAGAGCTTCGTCCACACTTGATGAAGCTATATCATAAGACACTGCCGAAATCTGTGAATTAGCTAGATCTTTATCTGAAAATGCTACCTTTGAAGGTTTGTTTACTCTGGTTGTCTTACCTATTACCCCCATTCCTAGATCCTGCCTTACATCTTTGGTGTATTTCATTATTTGGTTCTTGTGCCTTTTCCAAATATTTCCGGCTTCCAATTTACATAGAAAGGTGGATTTTCCGACTTTCTTCATAATTTTCGCTTTGGTCCAACCTGTTTTGTTAGGATTGCGATAATCTCTTACCATCACCAATTCTTCTGTTTCGAAATCTCATTTAACTCCTCTATATTGTTGGATTTGCCTTTCTTGAGCCTTTTTCATGTTTTCTTTGGCCGTTTTCATATTATCTGAAACTGCAGTTTCATCCATCTTATCCAATTTTCTTCTTTCTGTCATCTGTGACAGTCTGGTTCTTATTTTTCGATTAAACATCAATTCAGCTGGTGCGATATTTGTTGACTGATGTGGAGTTGTCCTAGAGTCTAGTAGAAATCTTGAAATTAGTGTTGCAGTAGAAACATTATGATTATTATCGTTTAAAAGTGTAAATATTTTATTTTTAAATGTTTTTACTCCATTTTCTGCTAAACTATTGCTTTGTGGGTTATATGGAGGTGATGTAATGTGGGTAATACCATTTAGTTTCAAAAACATCTCAAATTGAGTACTTACAAGCTGACTTCCATTGTCACTCACTAAAGTCTTTGGTAACCCAAATCGTGCAAATATTTGCTGTAGTTTTTCAATGGTTTCTTCAGTTTTTGTAGTTTTCATCTCTATTACCTCTAACCATTTTGAAAATGCGTCCACCACTACCATATACATTTTATTTTCAATTGGTCCACAAAAATCAACATGTATTCTACTCCAAGGCTCATTTTCTAGAGGCCATGGCGTCAGTTCAGATTTATGTGGAGCAGGTTTGTTTAACAGACATGGTTGACATGCTTTAACCATCTTTTCAATGTCTGAGTCAAAGGATGGCCAGTATACAAATGATCGAGCTTTGTTCTTCATTTTTACTATACCGAAATGCCCAGTACGTAATTCTTCAATTACTAATCGTCTAAGTGTGGCTGGGATGATAATCCTCAGTCCCCACCATAGTGTTCCTTCTTCTACTATTAACTCTTGTTTCCTATTATAAAAATGACTCAAATCTTTATTTATATCAGTGGGCCACTGATTCTTTTTTAAACATGTTATAACAGTTTGCAAAATTTTATCCCTTTTAGTATGTTCTCTAATAACATCATTGTTTATAGGCCATTCATTTACTTTGCTAGTAAAATAAAAGTAACTTACTTTGTTATCCTCTTCAGATTCTTCATCATCTGAAATTCTAGGTGCTCTGCTGTAATAATCAGCTATCGTGTTGTTTGTTCCTTTAATAAATTCAATTTTATACTTAAATCCTGCTAGATAAGCTGCCCAGCGCTGCAATCGATTCTCATACATCTTGGGAATTCCATTATGCTCTCCAAATAGCGATATCAATGGTTTATGATCCGTACGTAGGATAAAAAATCTACCTACTAAAAATTGAGAACATTTCTGCACTCCCCAGTAAACTGCTAGTCCTTCTCGATGTATGGTGCTGTATTTTACTTCTGCTGGTTGCAATGTTCGTGAAAAACATCCAATGGGTCTTTCACTCCCATCCGGATGCGATGTGATAATACTGCTGCTATACCGTGTTCTGAGCTATCTGTAGTGAGAATTAAAGGTAACTCGGGGATGAAATGCACTAATACGAGATCTGAAGCTATCATCTGCTTAATTTTTTTAAAAGCTTCTTCACAATCTTTGCCCCAATTAAAACAATTATCTTTTTTTAGTAAATTATAAATTGGCTTTACTATATTTGAGAAATTTGGTACGTATTTACTATAAAAATTTATCATACCCGACAGTGAACGAGTTTCTGTTAAATTAGTAGGCTTAGGTGCCTCAACTATAGCTTTAATTTTGGTATTTGACTTACTTAACCCTTCTTTGGAAATTATGTGCCCTAAATATTCCAAACTATCTTTAAAGAATTCACATTTGTTTATTTTTAAAGTTAACCCTGCATCCCTTAAAATAGTTAAAGCTTTTTCCAAATTTCTTAAATGATCAACTTTATCTTTACCACTTATTAGAATATCATCTAGATAAATACAAATAAAATCCATACCTTGGAAAATCTGTTCGATATGCTTTTGAAAAATGCCGCTTGCTGGTGAAATGCCATAAGGCATCCTATTTATGTGGAACAGGCCCTTATGTGTGCTCCAAGTCAGCAACTTACGTGCTTCGTCATCCAACAAGAATTGCATATATGCTGAACTTAAGTCCAATTTGGTGAAATGCTCCCCTCCATGTAGTTTTGCAAATAAATCTTCGATTCTTGGTAATGGATACACTTCTTCTACCAAAAACTTGTTCACAGTGCTCTTATAATCTCCGCAAATTCGGATATGTCCATCTTTCTTCAAAATGGGGACCAACGGTGTGGCAAACTCGCTGGTCGTTGCTGGTAAAAGAACTCCTTCTTTTATTAACTTTTCCAGCTCCTCCTCCATTGGTTTTTTATAGGCTAGTGGAATGGTTCTAGGTCTGAGGAAAATAGGTTTGACATCAGGTTTTAAATACAAAGAAACTTTTGAATATTTAAAAGTACCTAAACGATTACTAAAAACTTCAGGAAATTTGTCAATTAGTTTATCTATTTCCACATTCAAATACTTAGGCTGCAAAACATTTACCATTTCTAGTTTTAAGTCATAAGCATTAATAAAATCTCTACCCAACAATTGAGGTCCTCCGTTATTAATTACATAAAATCTGATCGGTTTTACACAATTGTTAAAACATACATTTACCTTAAAATAACCAATTGGTGAAAAATCAGTGCCATTATAAGTTCTTAAGATTATATTATCTTTAAAAAGCGGATATTTAGCTTTAAATTCTTTTTCATAAATAACATTGTTTATACAAGATACAGTACTACCAGAATCAAAAAGAACATTAAATTGTTTATTATCTATCAAAATATTAAACATAAATGGGTTATGAACGTTTTTACACCCACTTTTATTCGCGATTTCATTATTGAACATCGATAACGGAACACTGTCACTTGCACTACTTGTTTCACTTATTGTTGTGAAAAATTGGTCTGGTACATACCTCTCATCATATTCTATGAAATTTACATTTCGTCTGGAACACATCCTTGCCAAGTGTCCTCTTGTTCCACATACCTTGCAGATATATTCTCTGTATTTACATTTTTTTGACATATGAGAATTATTCCCGCAGACATGACATTTGGAATTTCTGGCATTTGAATTTGACATTTGACGTTCATTGTTGCCAAAATGCCTCGCTGTGTCCTTCCTGCTCTGTGATTGGCTCCATTTGGACTCCGTCTTCCTGCGATCCGAAAAGTTACGATCATTCACGAAGTTTAAGTCGCGCATGCTTTTTCCTCCGCCGTTGGTCGGATTCGAAATATACATGCCTTCTTTTTTACTAGCTAACTCTTTTAGCTTTTCGATGGAAACAGTGTCGTCTTCCTCACTTAAACGGTCAAACACTGGACCTCGTTTGAGCCCCGTCACAAACTTTTGTCTGATAAATACCTTTAAATTGGCTTAGAACTTGCAATTAACAGCCAAACTGCATAGCCTTGCGTACCATGTCGATGAACTCTCTGCCTCCTCCTGCAGCGCTTCCATAAATTTCTTACGCTCCTGCCAAACATTCACTTGTGGGGAAAAATGTTTAGAAAGTATTAAACATAAATCCGCATACGATTTGTTCTTTGGAATAATAGGATGGCACAGGTCTCTTAATAGTCTATACGTTTCAACACCCACGACACTTAATAAATTTGCTACTTTGACTTCCTCTTCGGTGATTTTATTCGCAGTAAAGTATTGTTCTAGTCTCTCCAGGTAAATCGTCCAGTCGTCGTCACTATTAAAGTCGAACAACTTTACTCCTAATGCCGCCGCCATTTTACTTTTTTTTTTTGGACCCGGTACCGGTATTTCACTTTTGCCCTTATTTTTTTATACTCGTCGCCAGAATGTTCTGTACGGGGGTGTGTAATTAAACGAGAGGGGTGGTATCACTAACTTGTATTACAAATGCAAGTATCTAACATATATGACAGACTTTATGAAGAGTCACTTTGAGTCGATCTCCGGATAGGTACGCGCATCTTCGTTGCTTCTTGCAGACTGCTTTTCTGCGCTTGTCTTCACGTCATGTGTATGACGTCAGCATCCTGTCAGCTTAATCTGCGCACTGTTGCTTAAGCCCACTTCACATGCCCAATACAATTTTTTGTCAAAAATCATTCCCAAAATCAATACAAAATCTTTCACTGTGATATTGTGATCCTGCATTCGAAGTTCGGGTTCTGGATGGTCTGTTCTGAGTCTACAGAAATGAATGCATTTTGTTTTCTCCTTTGAAAAAAGAAAACCTCGTAGGTTTGCTGACTCAGTTAAAATACTTATTTCGTTGTTAAGTTGTTGATTGATAGTTTCCATTGATCTATCTTTGAATGAAATGATTAGATCGTCAACATAAAGGATTTTACTGACTTCTCTATTTCCTATTTCAAGGAGAAAATTAATAGCTATCGCAAATAACGACACGCTCAGGACCGAACCTTGTGGGATTCCATTCTCAAGTGGTCTGGTGGAGGATTCTACGGATCCTATTCTTACATGAAAAATCCTATCCTTTAAAAAATTCTCAAGTAGTGTTGGTAACTTACCTCTGAGGCCCCAATTGTGTAATTGTTTTAGGATGGAGTGACGCCATGTTCTATCATAAGCTTTATGCATATCAAAATATACAGCTACCAAGTGTTCTCTTTTATAAAATGCATCTTGTATTTCACTTTCGAGATGTACAAGAGCGTCAACTGTTGAAACATTTCTACGGCAACCGACCTGAGCTGATGATAGAAGTGAATTTGCTTCCAGCCACCAGGTGAGACGAAGGTTAATCATTTTTTCCAGTGTTTTACCAAGACAGCTTGTCAGCGATATTGGTCGGTAGTTGTTGGGGTCTGAGGGAGATTTTTCTGGTTTTAGAATAGGAATAATCGCGGCAGTCTTCCATTGGCTAGGAAAACTACCGGAATCCCATAAAGGGAGAGTATTTTAGATTTTTCGTCGATTGAAAGATGTTTTAACATACCATATAATACGTTATCATGACCTGCGGCGGACTCTGAGCATTTACTAAGGGCAAATTCTAGTTCATCAATGGTAAACGGTAGATTGTAGTTATCGTTTCTGTTGGTAGAGAAATCAAGAGCATTACTTTCCTCGTATATTTTATTATTTAAAAAGTTGTCCTCGTAGATACTAGAATTGCTGCTCATTTCAAAGTGATTTGCGAATATTTCACTGATTTCAAAGATGTCCAATATTATATGATTATTCAGGATCAGTGATTCAGGGACTACGTACGTATTTTTACCTGTTATGATTTTGATCTTTCTCCAGATAGTATCGAGTCCCACGTCGGGAGTAATAGTTGAGACAATCTCTTCCCAAGATGCTTTTTTTGCCGAGTTGATCTGCCTTTTTGCAACGGCCCTGGATTTTTTGAAGTCGATTAGATTATCTTGGGTAGGAAATCGTTTAAATCTGTTGTAGGCTTTATTTCTTTTTTCAATAGCTCTTTTGATGTTATCGTTCCACCAGGGAACAGGACGATGTGATTTTGAGGATTTCGTCATTGGAATGGAAACTTTTGCAGCATCAATTATTGCCTTGGTATAAGCATTCACGTCTTGTTCGATATCTAGAGAACTTTCCGGGATTTTTACTAAATTCGTGAATTTGTACCAGTCAGCCTTTTTTGATAACCATTTTTCTTTAATTAAAAACTGTTTACATGAAGAGTCGATAAGTATGATTATAGGAAAGTGGTCACTTGAATGAAGGTCTTCTAGTGTGTCCCATGACAATTTCGGAAACAGTTGGGGAGAGCAGATACTAAGGTCAATTGACGAGTGGCCAGATCTTGTATTGAAATATGTCGGTTTTCCGTTATTTAATATTATTAAATTTGTATCTTGAATTACAGATTCAATACGACGACCTATGGAATCCAAATTAGGAGATCCCCATGCAGGAGAGTGAGCATTAAAATCACCTAAGATAATAAAGGGTCTGGGTAACTGATTGGTGATATCCAGAATGTTGTGAGTTTGCCAGTTATTGTCGGGTAAGTATATGTTACATATAGTTAATTTTAATGGTGATTCTATTTGAACAGCATTGGCCTGAAGGTCTGTTATTAACCTAATTTCTTTTGCAAGAAAACTACTACGGATGAAGGTTGCTACTCCTCCTGTTGCTCTATGGATCGGAAAAACGTCTTTACGGAAACATTGGTAGCCTCTCAGGCGGAATGATTTCATTGGTTTTAAATGGGTTTCCTGGAGTGCTATAATAAATGGTAAATGTTCGTTTTCCATAATTTGCAATTCGCTAAGATTGTTCAATAAACCATTACAGTTCCACTGTAGAATTTTGTTTTTTGTAGTGTTCATAACGATTTTTGTAATAAAGTAAGTAATAAACAGAATATTAGATTTTCAAAAAGCGTAATAAATCTTAGTGAAATAAATGTTTGAATATGTAATAAATATCTGGCATAAAGTGTTTAAATAAAAAATAGGGTGTATAAATAAAATGTAAAGAGTTAAAAATATACAGTAAATAAAATATAAAATATTTAAACAATGAAGGACAACGAACAGGTAAGTTTAGGGTTTTGGATCTACGTGATCATCTATCGCTTCAGACAGCGATGGAGTTTCCGGAATTTCACTAGAATCCTCATCTGTGTCAGGATCTTTCTTCTTCCTAGATCTTCCTTTTTTCCAACCTCGTTTAGGTTTTTTACGAGGTTTTGGTTTTTTTGTTGATGAACCAGGATTGCTGGTTATAGATTCAGAATCTGAACTATCAGTTCTATACCGTTTTTGTATCAGGGAGTTAGGGTCCGATACAGTTATTTTTTGGGATGGAGGTAGCATGGGGGGTTGTGGGGGTTGGGGTGGAGGTAGCATGGTGGGTTGTGGGAGTTGGGGTGGAGGTAGCATGGTGGGTTGTGGGAGTTGGGGTGGAGGTAGCATGGTGGGTTGTGGGAGTTGGGGTGGAGGTAGCATGTTGGGTTGTGGAAGTTGGGGTGAGGGAATATAGAAAGCGCTGAGTGCACTAACTAAGGGAGGGATTAATTTTTTTACCAATTCTTCAGTATTAATAGTGGGACTATGTACAATCGGAGGGGCAATAGCTCGAGCATAAGAAATATTTGGTTTCGGCGTGTGTACAAGAACTTTCTATTCGGCATCAGTATAGGATATGTTTTCTTTTGCTTTGATTTCTTGTATCGCAACTTCCTGTTTATAAATTGGACAGTCTTTTGATCGAGCCGAATGATCTCCTTTGCAGTTAACACATTTTACTGGTGGTTGGCATGGGTTGCCCATATGGAGTGATTTTCCACATACACAGATTTGTTCTTTAACGCATCTTGTTAAAGTGTGGCCAAAACCTTGGCATTTAAAGCAACGTAGAGGAGATGGAATAAATTGACGAACTCTTAGATTGTAAAATGCAGCCTTTACTTGTTGTGGCAACTTGGGTACATTGAATGTTAAAATGTGGATCGGAGTATCTACGAGTTTGCCGTCTTTTTTTGTTTTAATTCGTCTTACATCTATAACACCTTATTCTTTTAGTTCCTCACGGATTTCTTGCTCTGTACAATTCAACAGATCTCTACAATTTATTACACCTTTAGCATTATTAAGTGTAGAATGTGCTATTACTTCGATTTCGAATTCCAAGAAATTTTTGAGTTGGGATATTTGCCTTGACTGTGCTGCACTGCTAGTTTCAATTAACAGACCTTCTCTAATTTTTCGAACATTTTTTACTTGACCTACTTTTCCGTACAAATATTTCTGAATTAAAAAGGGATTTGTAGTTGAAAAATCTCCTTCTTTTCTTTTAACGATCAAAAACCGAGGCGGAACCGTCGTCTCCTGATTCGTTATAATGTTGTCTCTGTTTTTGGAGGGAGGCACCTCCGGAGGTTTAAGGTTTTTATCATTGGATGACATATTATTCCCACGAGTAGGGCAGAACTAAACATCCACCGCAGCAGTGCTCCCTTACTACGGCAAGGCCTTGCTATAAATAGCCTACATCCCGCACACCCTCGCCATGATGCCGGGGGACCGTTTGTGGCTCCTCTTTCTTGGAGTCATGCACACCCTCGCCGCGGTCTACAGCTTAGCGTTGGGAGATTTTTTCCAAGGTTTACTCCTTAGTGCCAATTTTGGTTCGCGCCGGCTATTTCATTTGACCGGTACCACCCATAAATGGGAAGCATTCCCCTATCCACCACCCGGGGACGCGCTGGATGGGAGATTGGCAACTCCACACCAGTATTATTATTATTATAATTATTATTATTATTATTATTATTATTATTATTATTATTATTATTATTATTATTATTATTATTATTATTATTATTATTATTATTATTATTATTATTATTATTATTATTATTATTATTATTATTATTATTATTATTATTATTATTATTATTATTATTATTATTATTATTATTATTATTATTATTATTATTATTATTATTATTATTATTATTATTATTATTATTATTATTATTATTATTATTATTATTATTATTATTATTATTATTATTATTATTATTATTATTATTATTATTATTATAAATTATTATAAAATAAGACTAACTGTTCCTTGAAAGCTGCTATTCGTACAGTTTTGAAACATCTGCACGTGACTAATATGGATCCGGCGACCTCTGAACAAGAATTGCTTACGTACTTGAAAGGTGTTATACCGTCCATCAAGGTGGAAAAACTGAATTCACGCTTTCCAGATGATTACGCTTCTTTTAAAGTATCGGCACCTATCAACGATTATCAGCAACTACTAGTACCAGAAATATGGCCAGACAAGGTCATGATAAATGAATTTGCCACTTCATCAAGGTTTCGTCAACAAGCAAACAATATGAACAATAATTTTCGTCCTTAATGTATTAAATAAACAGAACTTCAAGCATCCAGAGAACATCAACTATTGTAATACTGAAGGTTGTTTTGATTCAAGATTTTCCTGCTCTGGAGTTAAATTTAAATTTAAAAAATAAAAATATGTTTAATAATTTGCTAAAATCTAATTTGTCAAATAATGTTTGTTCCGTGTTTCACATTAATGTCCGGAGTTTGTCAAATAAATTAGTAGAAATAAATTTAATGTTGGATCAGCTTAAATTTGATATTTTTTGTATATCTGAGCACTGGCTCACTACTGATACTTTGCCATTAATTAAAATCAACAATTTTCAGTTAATATCGTCTTACTGTAGAAAACTTAAAGCTCATGGAGGTGTGGCAATATATTCTAAAGCAAATTTAAAAATGAAAAATATTGACTGTACTGAGTTCTGTGTGCCTCAGCACGCAGAATTTTGTGCAGCAGAATTTATTGACAAGAATTCCATTTCAATTACTACATATAGGTCTTCTAGTCACGGAAACATAGAAATTTATAAAGAGAAACTTTTAAATAGTATAGTCGGTGACATAAATCTGGACCTTGATGCAAACACAGAAAGCTCTAAAGATACGCGAAATATACTGTCCATGTTTGGAATGAAACATTACATTCATGAACCCACGAGGATTACATCTAACTCCAGATCCTGCCTCGATAATGTAATCACAAATTTTAGTATAAGTGATATAAATGTAGGAGTTCATGACCCCTACATTTCTGATAACTCTGGGATTTATATGATTATAAATAAATTAAATATATCTTCTAATAACGATTACAACAAAAATAGATTAATAAATGACGTTCGAATAAATCAATTTGCAAAACATTTAAATGAAATCAAATGGCAGAATCAAGACTTTGAAATTGAGGATGCAAATAACATTTGTAGCAAAATCATTGATATATTATCCTATCAAGTTGAGCTCTGTTTTCCTATTAAAACTTTTCATAACAGAACTAGGGAGGTTGAGTGGTTCAACGAGGAGCTGCGTAGACTTCGTAAACAAGTTTTTGTAAATAGAACTCGTTTTAGACATACAAATTTGTTAGATGATTGGACACAGTATATCGAGTCCCGTAGTTATTACAAAAGACAAATTAGATGTGCAAAACGTAAAGCATACACCAATTTGATATATAGTTCAGAAAACCGGAGCAAAACTATATGGAAACTAGTAAATGCCGAAAGGCACACTAATGCTAATGTCAACAGAATACCTGATGTGACACCGGATGAACTAAATTCGTTTTTTGCCACTATCGCAGATAAAATATCGTTTTCAATTCAACATTTGAATACAAATCCAGAAGAATTCTTAAACAAAATTAAAAAACCATCTTACTCGTTCTTCATGAGCGCTATTATTAATTCCGATGTTCGACAAGCAATTTTAAAGTTAAAGAATTCCAAGTGTCTTGATTACTATGGTCTCAGTAGTCCCATGATAAAGTCTGCCGTGAATGCGTTGGTTGAACCACTCAATATACTATACAATAAATGTATAAATGAAGGTACCTGGCCTAATAAATTGAAAATAAGTAAACTCATCCCCATCTATAAGAAAGGTGACAGTAAAAACCCTGACAACTACAGACCCATCGCTATTGTACCTATAATAGGAAAAATTTTTGAAATTATTATAAAAGAAAAACTGATTAGTTACTTTGAAAATAAAAAACTGTTATCGTCCTCTCAATTTGGTTTCAGAAAGCATAAATCTACAGTTGCAGCGGTAGCAGCTCTGATTGATGGTGCAGTTGAAGGCTTTGATGAAGGTATAAATACATCTGCTATATTGTGTGATCTCACCAAGGCTTTCGACTGTGTCAACAGTAAGATACTATTAATGAAACTCGAATTCTATGGAGTAAGAGGAAAAAAGTTAGATTTAATTAATTCTTATTTGGCGAATAGGTTGCAATATGTCAGTTATGGTAATATAAATTCAAATATGAATCATGTTTCTAGAGGTGTACCACAGGGTTCAGTCCTGAGACCCCTTTTATTCCTAATATACATAAATGATCTACCAGAAAATATCAAGCCTGGCATTAGCATCTTATTCGCTGATGACACCACAATCTTAAATAGAGGAGATGAAACTTTGAATATATGTTGCATGAGTGTAGCCAGAAAGTGTTTTGATGCTGACCAACTCAAACTAAATGAGACAAAAACTCAAAATATTATCTTCACAACTAGTAAATTAGTAGAAAAAACAGATCCAGTTAAAATACTAGGTATGACATTAGATGCGGGATTGACTTGGCTACCTCACATAGACGGCGTCTGTTCAAAAGTTTCATCTCAAATATTTGCACTTAGGCAAATGCGTCATTTTCTTGATGAAACATCAATCAGGACATTATATTTTGCTATTGTACATAGTCATATTCTATACGGAATTGTATTTTGGGGAAACAGTTATGCATCTATGAAAATTTTCACATTACAAAAAGCGGCAATACGAATTATTGCAGCAGCTGAATATAACGCTACATGTCGGCCTCTTTTCAGGAAGTACAGGATTCTCCCATTACCTTGTATCTATATTCTAGAAACTATGGTAGCTATCCACAAAAATCAAGCTGAATTTGGTACACACTTTGATGTACACAATTATAATACAAGGTATGCTGAGAATCTTTTAATTCCTCAAAGCAGACTGCGCATATCACAGGTTAACAAACTGGACATAAAACTGTATAATGTGTTTTTAAATAATTGGGACAAAAAAATAAAAGAAATGTCATGTAAAAATTTTTATTATTATTATTATTATTATTATTATTATTATTATTATTATTATTATTATTATTATTATTATTATTATTATAATTATTATTATTATTATAATTATTATTATTATTATTATTATTATAATTATTATTATTATTATTATTATTATTATTATTATTATTATTATTATTATTATTATTATTATTATTATTATTATTATTATTATTATTATTATTATTATTATTATTATTATTATTATTATTATTATTATTATTATTATTATTATTATTATTATTATCATTATCATTATCATTATTATTATTATTATTATTATTATTATTATTATTATTATTATTATTATTATTATTATTATTATTATTATTATTATTATTATTATTATTATTATTATTATTATTATTATTATTATTATTATTATTATTATTATTATTATTATTATTATTATTATTATTATTATTATTATTATTATTATTATTATTATTATTATTATTATTATTATTATTATTATTATTATTATTATTATTATTATTATTATTATTATTATTATTATTATTATTATTATTATTATTATTATTATTATTATTATTATTATTATTATTATTATTATTATTATTATTATTATTATTATTATTATTATTATTATTATTATTATTATTATTATTATTATTATTATTATTATTATTATTATTATTATTATTATTATTATTATTATTATTATTATTATTATTATTATTATTATTATTATTATTATTATTATTATTATTATTATTATTATTATTATTATTATTATTATTATTATTATTATTATTATTATTATTATTATTATTATTATTATTATTATTATTATTATTATTATTATTATTATTATTATTATTATTATTATTATTATTATTATTATTATTATTATTATTATTATTATTTTTTTTTTATTTGGTGTACGGCTTTAACATCTAAGGTCATTAGCCTAGTGTTCTATGTAGGTTATGGATTGTATTAGTAGTCTAATACTCGATAGTGCAGGAGTATTAGTACTCTAATACTCCTACACCCCTACAGACAGGCCTTGTTACTGTTTCCGTGCGCCACTTTGGGAACAGCACTGTTAATTAGAACCCAACAGTGAATGGTCGAGTGGGGAATCCTACCAAGGCATCAGAATTAATTTTAAATATTTAAATTAAATAAAAAAATCCCGGCCAACGGTGGGATTCGAACCTGGGACCCTTGGATCCACAGGCAGAGACTCTACCACTGAGCCACCCACCCCCTATTTATTATTATTATTATTATTATTATTATTATTATTATTATTATTATTATTATTATTATTATTATTATTATTATTATTATTATTATTATTATTATTATTATTATTATTATTATTATTATTATTATTATTATTATTATTATTATTATTATTATTATTATTATTATTATTATTATTATTATTATTATTATTATTATTATTATTATTATTATTATTATTATTATTATTATTATTATTATTATTATTATTATTATTATTATTATTATTATTATTATTATTATTATTATTATTATTATTATTATTATTATTATTATTATTATTATTATTATTATTATTATTATTATTATTATTATTATTATTATTATTATTATTATTATTATTATTATTATTATTATTATTATTATTATTATTATTATTATTATTATTATTATTATTATTATTATTATTATTATTATTATTATTATTATTATTATTATTATTATTATTATTATTATTATTATTATTATTATTATTATTATTATTATTATTATTATTATTATTATTATTATTATTATTATTATTATTATTATTATTATTATTATTATTATTATTATTATTATTATTATTATTATTATTATTATTATTATTATTATTATTATTATTATTATTATTATTATTATTATTATTATTATTATTATTATTATTATTATTATTATTATTATTATTATTATTATTATTATTATTATTATTATTATTATTATTATTATTATTATTATTATTATTATTATTATTATTATTATTATTATTATTATTATTATTATTATTATTATTATTATTATTATTATTATTATTATTATTATTATTATTATTATTATTATTATTATTATTATTATTATTATTATTATTATTATTATTATTATTATTATTATTATTATTATTATTATTATTATTATTATTATTATTATTATTATTATTATTATTATTATTATTATTATTATTATTATTATTATTATTATTATTATTATTATTATTATTATTATTATTATTATTATTATTATTATTATTATTATTATTATTATTATTATTATTATTATTATTATTATTATTATTATTATTATTATTATTATTATTATTATTATTATTATTATTATTATTATTATTATTATTATTATTATTATTATTATTATTATTATTATTATTATTATTATTATTATTATTATTATTATTATTAAACACTCACTATCTCAGCCAATTGGCTGGATAAAATTCACCCACCCCGGATACAGAGTATCAAAGGGGTTGGGCTCAGTCGTTACACCTGTAAAAATTTTCTTACCGTGCGGCAAGTGTTCAGAATGACCGCTTTCTGGAGGTCGATATAGGTATTCTTATGAAGTCCCAGTTTCGCTAGGCTTGTTTCTAGTGATTTCGGTACAATGCCTGTAGATGATAGTATAACTGGGACTATCGCGACCTTGTTTGCATGCCACATCTGTCGGATCTCAAAAGCGAGGTCTGTATATTTACTTATCTTCTCCTGATACTTACTTAAGATGTTGTTGTTATTTGGTATGGCGATGTCTATCAGAAGGACCGAGTTGATTCCTTTATCCACCACCACTATATCAGGCCTGTTATTCGTCACCTGTCTATCGGTGATAATAGGCCTGTCGTAGTAGATTCTAAAGTGGTCATTCTCGAGTACCTTCTGCGGTTGATACTTGTAATATGGAGTATAAGTATTAATAAGTCCAAGCTTGTTGGCTAACTTTTGATGGATAATATTGCAGACCTGATTATGTCGATGGAGGTAATCAGTATTTGCCAACAAGCTGCACCCAGATGTTATGTGCTGAATTGTTTCCGACACTTGATGGCATTTTCTGCATTTGTCCGTTTTGGTGTTTGGATCTCTAATAATGTACTTTTTATAATTGTTTGTATTAACCACTTGATCTTGTATAGCACTCATGAAACCCTCGGTCTCAGGGAAGAGCTCGCCTCTAGTGAGCCACTTATTAGATTCCTCATTGTCAATGTGAGGCTGATTAAGATCATAGTAGTGTCGACCATGCAGCTCTTTCTGAGACCATTCTTCTTTCTTGATGGCGTCGGATTTCTCGTTGAACACTACTTCAGCCGAGGCAAGATTAAGAGCCGAATAGTTCTTGTCTGCCTTCACAATGGTATTGTGAACGTTTGATGTTCGAGCTTTCTTGTAGAAAAACTCTCGTAAATTACTAACCTGACGAGAGTGCAGGTTAATAATATCAACCAGGCCTCGTCCTCCATCTTTCCTCGACAAAGTTGTTCGAAGTGTTGATGATTTTGGGTGATGACAGTTATGTTTGGTCATCATAGTACGTGTCAGTCTTTGAATTTCATCTAAATCAGTTCTTGTCCATTTGAGGATTCCGAATGAGTACGTCAGTATAGGCATTGCGTAGGTGTTAATTGCCTGGAATAAATTGCCAGAGTTTAGTTCGGTTTTAAGTAAGGAGCTTACGCGTTTGGTAAATAGGCCCTTAATCCTGGCTTTGGCTTGGTTCTCCTCGAGCATTCTGGCTTGTTGAAATCCCAAGTATTTGTATGTCTCACCGTTCTCCATGGCCTGTATAATGTCACCATTTGGGAGCTGAACATCGCCACCCATTATGGCACCCTTCTCTATATTTAATGTTTTACATTTGTTTAGGCCAAATTCCATATGGATGTCGTTAGAGAATTTTTGAACAATCTCCAACAGCTGTAGCATTTGTTGTTGGTTTGCGGCATAGATTTTTATGTCATCCATATAGAGAAGATGGGAGATAATACAACTGGTGTTTCTGTCAGCCGTAACCTTAAAACCATATTTCGTGGCATTTAGCATGGAAGAGAGCGGGTTCAGAGCGAGGCAAAACCACAATGGGCTTAGAGAGTCGCCCTGGTATATTCCCCTACGAATAGATATTTCGTCTGTTTTTAAATACTTATCCTTTATGTGGAGGTTTAGATTTGTCCTGCAAGTTTGCATTATGGTGGCAAGAAAGGTAGTAATGGTAGGGTGTATTTTATAGATTTCTAAAACTTTCACCAGCCACGAGTGGGGCACACTGTCAAAGGCCTTCTTGTAATCAACAAAGGCGGTGCAGATGTTACGATAATTTCTCTGTGCCTGCTTAAGTATTACAGAATCTATAATAAGTTGTTCTTTACACCCTTGATGCTCTCTCTTACACCCTTTCTGCTCTTCAGCTATTATTATTATTATTATTATTATTATTATTATTATTATTATTATTATTATTATTATTATTATTATTATTATTATTATTATTATTATTATTATTATTATTATTATTATTATTATTATTATTATTATTATTATTATTATTATTATTATTATTATTATTATTATTATTATTATTATTATTATTATTATTATTATTATTATTATTATTATTATTATTATTATTATTATTATTATTATTATTATTATTATTATTATTATTATTATTATTATTATTATTATTATTATTATTATTATTATTATTATTATTATTATTATTATTATTATTATTATTATTATTATTATTATTATTATTATTATTATTATTATTATTTCATGACCATCCTTTCGATATAATTTGTTTCTCAGAGCACTGGCTGGATCAGCCTTGTTTAGATATGATAAAACTTAATGATTATATTTTGATATCTAGTTTCACTCGCCCTAAAAAGTTACATGGAGGAGTGGCAATATTTGCTAAACAAAATATAAAATGTAATCCCATTGATCTTAGGGATTTCTCGGAGGTCTATGATGCTGAGTTTTGCGGGACAGAGGTAATAAATTGCAAAACTGTATTAGTTTCATTATATAGGTCGTCCAGTAGGAATAATTTCCATATTTTTAAAAATTGTTTTTTAAAATTGCTTAGTTTTCTATATTTGAGATATGAAATAATTATAATAATGGGCGATTTTAACGTAGAGTTTCATGAAAATGACGATAAAGTTAAGGACATTTGTAACATTATCTCATCATTTGGGTTAACCTATACAATTAAGGAGCCAACAAGAATAGTTTTAGACAGTCGTTCGTGTTTAGATAACATCGTTACTAATTTAAATTTAGAACTTTTTAAGGTAGGAGTATTAGATCCGCATATTTCAGATCATAATGGTCAATTCATATATTTTAATATCTGTGAGAATAAAATAAAACAAAAT
The DNA here is from genome assembly GCA_927349885.1 of Psylliodes chrysocephalus. Taxonomy (NCBI): domain Eukaryota; kingdom Metazoa; phylum Arthropoda; class Insecta; order Coleoptera; family Chrysomelidae; genus Psylliodes; species Psylliodes chrysocephalus. The sequence goes on along the minus strand of OV651822.1, from coordinate 59,197,257 downwards.
ACACCGGGTAAGACTCGAGTTATAACCAAAAATGGCATTAGGAAATATGTTACCAATCTTACATGCTTTTCATGGGAATCGATAAATATAGATATTGTAAGCGCTTCTGAGTTTGCTACTCTGATTTTAAATATTTTGCAGTCTAATACTGACATTTGTTTTCCATTAAAAAATGTTAAAAACCAAAATCGGAATATAAAGTGGTTCAATAATAATTTACGCAAAATGAGAACCGATCTCAATAATGCAAAAAAAATATTTATTCAAACAAATATTGAAGAAGATTGGCATAAATATACATTTCTTAGAAAAACATATAGAAATTCAATCAGAGAAGAAAAACAAAAATCATATGCAGACATCATTAGAAATTCGAACAATAAATCCAAATCATCTTGGCAAATAATTAACTCGGAGAGAAAAGGTTCATCTAAAAAAACAGTGACTTTAATTTCTCCATCAGAATTTAACGATTTCTTTGTTTCAATTTCCGAAACAATCCTTCAGTCCATTGGACAGTCAAAACACGAATCTGATTTTTTTCTAAAGAGCATTAAAAAACCAACTTCTTCTTTTTTTATGAGTGCAATCTTGGAGTCAGATGTGCAACAAGCTATATTGAAACTAAGTAATTCGTCATGTATTGATTTTTATAATATTAACAGCAGAATGATTAAAGAATCTAGTGAATGTTTAGTTAAACCACTTACTAGCTTATTTAACAAATGCATTGAAGAGGGAAGCTGGCCAGACTCTTTCAAAATTACCAAGATAATACCTCTGCATAAAAAAGGAAGTGTGGATATTCCAGATAATTACAGACCAGTAGCGATTTTATCTGTACTTAATAAAATATTTGAAATTATTATAAAAGAGAAGTTGATTTCATACTTTGAGTCAAAATCTCTATTATCTGAATTTCAATTCGGATTCCGGAAAAACAAATCCACGATTCATGCTTTGATTTGTCTGTGAGAAGAAATAATAGAGAATCTCAATGATGGTGCCAGCACAGTGGCAACTATGTGCGATTTAAGTAAAGCGTTTGATTGTGTTCCTAGTAATATTCTCTTAAATAAATTAGAGTTTTATGGCATTAGAGGTCGAGAACTACAGCTATTTCAATCCTACCTCACTAATAGAACGCAATATGTAGTGCAAGGGGATCAGACGTCGAGTCTACAACCTATTACCAGTGGTGTGCCTCAAGGTTCAATTTTGGGACCGATATTATTTATTATATTTGTAAATGACCTCCCCGGTGCAATAGATAAATTCTGCGTATTGTTTGCTGATGATACCACTTTATTGACAAAGGGAAACAAATCGGATGGCATCAATCAAGTAAATGAATGGTTTTCTGCTAACAAGTTAAAACTAAATGAAACTAAAACAAATAATTTATTAATAAGTTCAGATAAATGGGCCACAAAATCACAACCCGTTAAATTGTTAGGGATATATTTGGACACTTGCCTGAATTGGGCACCGCACATTGATTACCTTTGCTCTAAAGTATCATCGCAAATATTTGTCATTCGTCAATTAAAATCCTGTTTACCATCGTATTTACTCAGAACAATCTATTTTTCCTTAGTTCATAGTCTTATAACCTATGGAGTTAGACTATGGGGTAACTCGACTAATGCGTATAAAGTTTTCATACTCCAGAAGGCTGCAGTACGACTAGTCGATAACGCTCCTTTTAATACACCATGTCAACAAATATTTAAGAAATTGGGAATATTGCCTCTCCCTTCAATGTACATATTTGAAACATTATTGGAAACACATGAAAATCGACACAATTTAACTAGACATGTGGATGTGCATAACCACAATACACGTTTTTGTCAAAATATAATCATTAATGATTCTGGATTAAAATGTACCAAAAGCAATACTTTAGACGTGTCCCTTTTTAACTCTTTCCGCAACTATTTTTGCGACATTAATATTGAAGGTATGTCAAAAACTCAGTTTAAAACATTTACCAAAGAGTTTTTGCTAAAGTATTGCTTTAACAGTACTGATGAGTTTCTTCACGAACTAAAATAATATGTGTTTTATATTTGATTAAAATTTTGTGTACCTTGACTTAATAGTTACTGTAAATTCATTTTAATACATTTTTATAAGTTTTATAAACTATTTTAACTTTTAACGATGCAATGATTTATTTTTTTTATTGTATTGTAATTGATATAGTTATGCTATTTTTATATAATTGTAATTTTTCTATTTTATTCTGTATGTCTTTTTTATTCTCCTGGAAATTTGTTTTTATTTTATTATTATTCTAATTTAATTTATATATATATTTCGATTTTATATTTAATGTTTGTATACTTTTTTGATTCAGCGGCTTGTAGATGTGAATAGCCGTCACGATGACTATTTTAATATGTTTAATATAATGACTTCAAATGTACCTTGTATATAAAGTGGTCAATAAACGTTACTATACTATTATTATTATTATTATTAATTATTATTATTATTATTATTATTATTATTATTATTATTATTATTATTATTATTATTATTATTATTATTATTATTATTATTATTATTATTATTATTATTATTATTATTATTATTATTATTATTATTATTATTATTATTATTATTATTATTATTATTATTATTATTATTATTATTATTATTATTATTATTATTATTATTATTATTATTATTATTATTATTATTATTATTATTATTATTATTATTATTATTATTATTATTATTATTATTATTATTATTATTATTATTATTATTATTATTATTATTATTATTATTATTATTATTATTATTATTATTATTATTATTATTATTATTATTATTATTATTATTATTATTATTATTATTATTATTATTATTATTATTATTATTATTATTATTATTATTATTCATTCTTATGTGAATTTTTCAATCGGTGTCGAACCCTCCGTCTCCGACAACTAGAGGGTCGAGCCGATTAATTAAAACGACAGCGACTCTCCACACCGCAGAGTCAGTCACTGCCGAGTTCCGCTATTCGTGTGCCCTTAGTAGTCGCAACGATCCTAGTATGACTGCCTTCTGCATCCGACCGGCTAATATTTCGGCCATGTCGCTACATGCTGGTATGGTTTTCAGCTCTGATAGCAGTGCATTCTTAATGCCACCTAAACAACCGATTATCAAAACCACCAAACGTACTGTGTGATCTGGATACAGCCTGCGTATTTCGAAGATGAGATCTCGATATTTGGTTCGCTTTTCCTCCTCCTTTCTGGCGATGTTGTTCTCGCTAGGTGCCGAAAACTCGATAACATATATCGCCTTCTTTTGATGGTCTAGAAGGGTTATATCAGGCTTGTTTGCTTGCAAACGCCTGAGCGTAGGAAACGAATAGTTCCAGTAGATACGGCATTTTTCGTTTTCTACGACGGACTCAATTTCCTCCGGTACATAAGGAATAACCGGTGTCTCATCTATACTATAAGAGTGTCTCAGATGAAAGTAAAGCACTCGCAGAGCAGCATTGTGTCGCTGGATGTAGGCCGAGACTGCGTATTTAGGACATGCGGATAGTAAATGCATGATTGTCTCTTGTGATCTGTGGCAGGCCCTGCAGCTAACGTCGGGCGTGTCGAAACCTAGTACATTTCTCCGATATACAAGAGTGTTGTAAACCCCATCTTGACAGGCCATTATAAATCCCTCAGTTTCTGATTTGAGGCCACTTGACCTTAGAAAGGCAAATGTCAGTCGCTGGGATAAGCTTAGCTCTTCGATGTTTTTGAAGAAAACGCTATGCATGGGCTTATCCATATGTTGTCGCTTTAGCATAACCTGTTCTGCAACTTTGATGTGGTGTTTCAAAGTTACAGGGGGTAACTCGGTAATGGATTCTAGGTTTCTTCGCGATGTATCAAAGACGAGGTCAAGACCTTCAGCTGCTCTTCTTGCTGACTTGAATATAAAGGCTCCTTTTCCAGTACTTTCGTGGTCGCGTACCATGCATAGAAGGGGGTCTGAAATGGTTGTTATTTTGCACGCTAGATCCAATACCTTTCTATGGTGAAGATGTTCTATGCTCAACAGCCCTCTGCCTCCCTGATCGCGTGGGAGGTATATTCTTTGTACTGACGAATTTGGATGCAAACTCCTGTGGAGATGCATTATCTTGCGGGTTTTGATGTCGAGTTGGCGCAGCTCTTCTTGTGTCCATTTTATTACTCCAAAGGAGTAGAGGAGGATTGGAACGGCAAGCATATTTGTAGCACCCACTTTGTTTTTTCCGGACAGTTCTGATGACCAGATCTGCCGAATGAGGTTCTGATACTTGCCGCGTAGAGTCTTTTTAATCAGAGCAACCTCCTGCATTTCGCGCTGTTGCACTCCCAAGTAGGTATAAGACTCTCCGACGTTTAAATGTCGTAGAACGTTTCCATCCACAAGTTGCACTTCCTCTCCAAAATCCTCGCATCGGCCTCTATTGAGCTGGATCTGTGCACATTTGTTTAAACCGAACTCCATGCCGATAGCATGGGTGTACTCTTGTACCACCTGTAGGGATTGTTTGAGTTCCCTCTCGTTGGATGCATAAATCTTTAAGTCATCCATGTAAAAAAGATGAGTGACTTTATGTCTTCGATTTCCAGGTGGGCCACATAAGTATCCCCGAGTTTCTCGTAGTGCCACAGACAACGGAATTAGAGAGATGCAGAATAGAAGGGGACTCAGGGAGTCTCCCTGGAATACTCCTCTTCTGAATGATACCATCCCTGTTTCGACCTTCGCATTTCCAGATGTTATGGAAAAACGGGTTTTCCAGAGTGGCATTAGTTGTTGTATGCATCTCACTATAGGGTCTGGCACCGAGAGGGTTCGCAACAACTGTGCGATAAGTTCGTGCGAAGTTGTGTCGAACGCCTTACGATAGTCGATCCAGGCCATGGATAGGTTTCGCTTGTACCACCTGGCATCCTGTGTGATAGTTCTATCTATCAGTAAGTTCTCCTGGCAGCCAGCCACGCCTTTTTTGGATCCACGTTGCTCGTTAATCTGATTGAAGACTCGGTCAACTGCTTCAAGAATTCTTCTTATTATTATTATTATTATTATTATTATTATTATTATTATTATTATTATTATTATTATTATTATTATTATTATTATTGTTACGTTATAAAATAATTAATAAATATCTAAATAAATAAATTAATTAAATGACGCCCAGTATATTATAAAATCCATCTAACAAAATATTTTAATTATCAGCAATTTATTATTATCTAAACAATTGGTGAATATGAAAAACACCGGTGGGGAATGTGAGAAAAGAATGGATACGGGGTCATGCTGGCTTGGGGCGTCGGCCTAGGGGGTTAAGTTAAATTAGATAAAAAAGTTAGGTTGTGTCTAACCAGTGAACAAAGGGTGCCCTCAAAAGAATGTAAGTAGATTGTTTATTTTATTATGTCTATATTTTTGATAGTGGAAAATATAATTGGTTTTTTTTATAAGTATTCTTATTTTTCTGTGTTCTCCTCCAACCCTTTCTGGTAGTTAGTGGCTGCGCTGACAGGGTTAATAAAACACCCCGTAGCATGTGGTGGAGGTGCCGGTTTTCCCTTTTTGTGTAGTTGTTTTTATATAATTAATAAACCGAAAATATATTAATTGACGCCACTGACTACTTGAATGTTTCAGATATTACTTAAATTCAGATGGGCATTACTAATTTTTTTTTAATTTCCTTTAACTGGTCTACATGAGTTTTTTCTTTCTTTCCTCTTTTTTTTTTGTTAAGATGATGTGATTATAGTAATATCTAAAAAAAAGGGAGATTACATTTTCCACAATTATGAATTTAATTTGATAATCTATTAATTAAACGTTTTTGCAAAATAGTTAAAATTTATTACGTGATAAAAGGTGACAAAAGTTCATTTCCAGTGTAACATTATACCCAGGTTAATAAACTTGACCTAGTTACATAGGCTGCGAATGTGATACGTATTTGATTTATTGGTTTTAATTATTCTGTTTTCTATGGAAATAAAAAATGATAAAAATTATTTTTGATTTCCTGAAAAATGAATTTTTAAATTATTTATGGCTATCTATGAATTTCATCGAAATAAATAAAATATATTTGGGGAGTAAAAATAATTATTATTCTTAGGATCAAAGGTTTTTTCAGCGTAGTTATTTTTTTTTAAATTGCATCCATAGGTGAGAGAGGAGCAAAATAATAATAATAATAATAAAAAAGAAAAAAGTATAATGCCCTAGGATATATATAGAGTTTAGGGTTTAATTAATTAAAACAATGGTTTATTTATTAGGTGTGAGTTATTTTTGAGAAATATGAAATAAGTATAATTTGCTTGCATTTAAAATTTATAGTTTATTGTTGTTTGACTTCCATTATATAAATATACAATTATTTTTTTTATTAAAGTGAGTATATATTTACTTTTAAATATCGTACAACTCTGCGTTATTAATGCCGGGCGATAAGCTATTTTTACGGAGTGATAAAGCTAAAGCGGATACAAAGTTTAATCTCATATTTAAACCAAGCGCACGAAGTAGCACTTCAGCTACAGAAGACAACAATCCTTTTGCTCGTTCTTCAATATTAGAACGTTCTCCTGTCAGGGACCTTAGTAATATATCCCTTGCGGGTGAGCAGGAACAGGGTACCGTCAGCTTCTGGGAGGACGATCTAACTGCCCTTCAGAAAGCAGACTCGTTAACAAGCTTAAGTATCACCCAGAAACTGTCTAATCTCAAAAAGGAAGTAGAAGAGTTAGATAATCAACTGATACCTACTGAAATCTCAACTCCCAAAACATCAACGCTTGTTACTTCACTACCCCAGACACCAGTAACGATGGCCAACATAACTATTTCGGAAGCATTCGATGCAGAGACGAAAGCAGTAAAACCGCAGTTTATACCACCCCCTACATTCAACCCCAGCACGGGAAATGCTCACAATTTTATAAATATATATGAAAGGACAGCCATTGCGAATGGCTGGAATAATGGATTTAAAATAAGCTATTTGGGATGCTATCTAGATGGAGCAGCCAACATTTGGTTTAAAAGGTTTAAAACCGAATCTGCCAACCAAACAAAAAATTGGGAGGATTTAAAGAAAGATTTTCTTGCTGAATTTGAAGACGGTGATGTAAGGAAACATTTGGAGTTCAAACTATTAGCAAGGAAACAAAGAAGAGGAGAATCAATAAAATCTTACTTCTATGACCTGACGACTCTCTACTATGAGTACGATCACACAATGGATGCTGAGGGATTTAGAAAATTTTTTGAAAATGGTATTATCCCAGAAAATTATGGAGCATATAGGCTACTAAGAGATCCAGTCATGTCTATGGATAAATTTAAAAGTATTGTTTTCCGACTAGAAGACATTGAAGCCCATGCAGCCAGCTACAACCCAATATCATCCACAATTGACGGAATGAAAAACCTGACGCTTTACACTCCAACTACTAGCGAGGAGAATCCAGTTAGCGAGCTCCGTAGCTTCCAAAACCATGCAAATTTTAACCAGCAAGGATATAGGCGAGGAAGTGGATATTTCACGGGAAGTAGACAGCAAAACTCCTACCGCCAACAATATGGGCCAACTCAACAATCTTTTCTACCCCCTCGCGGTATTAGCAATAAGCCCCCAGGGAATGTAGTACAGCCTAATAACTTCCAACAAAGGGGACGTGGAGGCTACCGGCCGCCCCAGCGTATACCAGGTACTAGAACTTTGGATGGGCGGCCGAAATGTTATGTTTGCAGCAAACCAGGGCACTATGCAAATTCTTGCTACTATCGCGTCAGCCAAAACAACAGCAACAACCCAAATGGAACAGGATGAGTCCAATAGGCCCGAGTCTCGTCTTATCCACTGAAAGGGCCAGATTCCCACATCACAAGGGCGTACTTACAGTAAATATGTACGTTAATGGAAAAAATATTAATGCCATTGTAGATACTGGATCAGCTAGTAATATAATTAGAGCTGATCATGTAAACTATATCAATAAAAACGATATTCGGCCTTTATTAGCTGTTGGGAACATAAGGGTAGCCACTTTAGGAAAAAGTATCATTAACCTAGACCTAAGTGGACAAAAAACTTCCTGTGAGGCATTAGTGGTAGAAAAACTCCCAATACCGTTAATTTTAGGTATGGAATTCTTAAGGAATCATCAAGCCATCATTGATTTACGAAAAGATCAAATTGACCTTTTTAATAGAGGGTTACATGCAGTGGTGCCAATTTTGAAAGACACATTTCAAGACGAGTACACCAGTTGTCAGGTATCTGCTGTCCAAGAACCGTGTAATATTGACTTTAAACAGTTATATAAAGAAGAATGTCTTCAAACCATAAAGTTATGAGCAAGAATACTGGAAGATCAAAATAAATTTAATAAAAGCGACAGGAAACCCAATGGGCCAAATGAAAAGGCTCAGACGAGAGACTACGAAGTAAGCCTAAGGAGTCACAAGCAACAAATAAAAGGAGATACGTGGAATAATCAAGAAGCTGAAGGGACCAAAAGTTATAATGGAAACAATGTAAATATGGAAAATAACTCTAAGGAAAATGAAATAAAATTTTTTATTAGAGATGATGACAAAGGAATAACCGAAAATGATAATTTAAATGAAAAAAAGGTAAATATTTGTATGGCAGCAACTGAGGAAGAAGGAAGCTCAGAAGATTTTATGGAAAGTAACCCGTTTACAAATATTAATATTTCAGTTAAGGAGTCACCAATTAAACTATGTTTACCATATGATATTATATTAAAACCATGGACAAATAACGAAATTAAAATTTGCACGCAAGTGAATTTTCATGATTTTGACGTTACGATGAACGAAAAATTTTTGGTGAAAAAAGGAGTAGTTGGCCTGATGAAGCCATCAGTTTCTGACAGACAATTGAAACTAGTTTTAACAAATTTTAACAATAGAGATATAAAGCTATTCAAAGGAACAGCAGTTGGATGGTACTCTCCAATAAATTTTGAGGAAAAAGAATCCCTCATTTTATATACGATTCCAAGCGAAGATGAAGTTACACTTGTTGACCATGATTTAAATCATATTCGAGATGAAGCATTCAGGAAACGATTTGAGACACTACTGGAAGATTATAACGATGTTTTTTCAAAATCTGCAAGAAAAATGGAACGAACCTCCCTTTCGTCACACACAATTGAGGTAGAAGGAGCTAACCCAATTAAAAGTCGACCATACAGGGTATCTCAGAAGGAGAGGGAAATCATAGATCAGCAAATAAAGGAAATGTTGGAAAATCAGATTATAAGACCCTGTCACTCTCCATGGGCTAGCCCAGTAGTCTTGGTTAAGAAAAAAGATGGCTCACGTAGATTTTGCGTCGACTACAGAAAATTAAATTCAGTGACCAAGAAATCATCATATCCGCTGCCCAACATCGATGATATTCTTACATACATGGGAGGAGCTCGGTATTTTTCCACGCTAGACATGTTTAGCGGTTATTGGCAAGTGCCCATAGAAGAAAAATCCAAACCATATACAGCCTTTATAGCCCAAGGTCATGGCACATATGAATTCAATGTCCTTTCTTTTGGATTATGTAACGCCCCAGCTACATTTCAGCATTTGGCAGATGAAGTTTTTAGGGGAATGAAGTGGAACGAAATTCTCATATATTTAGATGACATTGTGATCTTCTCTAGAACCAAAGAAGAGCACCTGGATAAGTTATCTAGAGTTTTCCAAAGGATTCGGGAAGCTGGTCTAACCTTGAAGCCTAGCAAATGCAGATACATGGAAAAAAGTGTTAAAATTCTAGGACATAAAGTAAGTGACAAAGGGATTGCCCCAGATGAAGATTTGCTTAGGGCTATACAGGAATTTCCTACCCCTAAAAAGACTAAACAACTTCAAAGCTTTTTGGGTTTATGCAATTTTTATAGGAAATTTATAAAAAATTTCTCGAAGATAGCTCATTCTCTTCATCTAGCGACCCGTAAAGATGGATTTATATGGGAAAAAGCACAGGAAGAGGCTTTCATTTGCTTAAAAAATAAGCTAACTTCAGCTCCAGTGCTGCAACATTTTAACCCAAATATAGGATGCGAACTAAGAGTAGATGCATGTATAGTTGGAATTGGAGAAATTTTACTCCAAGAGGGAGACGATGGTGAACAACATCCCATAGCATTTATCAGCCGAGGGTTATCAAAAAGTGAGCAAAATTATACTATCACAGAATTGGAAGGGTTAGCAGCAATTTGGTCCCTTACTTACCTAAGGCATCTTATACATGGAAAACCAGTGAAAATTGTAACCGATCACCACGCTTTATGCTGGTTAAAATATTTAAAGGACCCGTCAGGAAGGTTGGCTAGATGGGCCCTAAAACTTTCAGAGTTCGACTATGAAGTCGTACACAAGAGTGGCGAGAAACATAGTGATGCTGATTGTTTGTCCCGAAATCCTGTTGATCAACCTTCAGATTTAATGGAGGAAAATGAAGTCCCGACCTTCCTTATAGTACCCGAAGACCTAGAAATGGAACAAAAGAAAGATCCAGATTTACAGTTAATCTTTCAAGCTTTACAAGACCCCTCAAGTGTTCCAATAGGAGTAGCTAGGCGTGCAAAAAATTTTAGGATCATTAATTAAGGCCAATAGTAGTACGACAAGTGTGGATAACCTCCTGGTAATCCCTAAGCATTTGGTCGCAGAAATATTATTTTCTCACCATAATGAGCCTCTTGCTGGACACTTGGGAATAGCTAAAACTTTTGAAAAGGTACACAGCAGATACTTTTGGAAAAATTTGCAGAAGGATGTGGAACGATATGTGAAAGGGTGCAGTGATTGCCAAGCAAGGAAAGGCCAGGAAACAAAGAAACCAGTAGGATTTTTGCAACCCTTAGAAGTTGGACTACCATTTGATAGGATAGGCATCGACCTTCTAGGCCCTTTTAGAAATAGTAGAACTGGAAACAAATTTATTATAGTGGCGACTGATTATGCGACTAGATGGGCCGAAACAAAAGCTCTAAGTAGTGGCAAGGCTGGACCAGTTGCAAAATTTATTCTGAATAACCTAATAACCCGACATGGAGCACCTCGTTATTTACTAAGTGACTAAGTGACATTCATGTCGGAAATGGTCGGAAATGGTCACGGAACTTGAAAAAATTATGGGCACAGTAAGCCAGTTCACTACGGCTTACCACCCCGCAACGAATGGCTTAACCGAAAGACTTAATAAAACGTTAGCTGATATGCTTTCAATGTATGTAAATAGTCAACACACCGACTGGGATGAGTATCTCCCTTTAGTAACGTTTGCATATAATACTTCAGTACAAGATACTACTAAATTTTCACCATTTATGTTGTTATACGCAAGAGAGCCCGTTTTGCCAACTGAAGCCAGCCTGATGCAAGATGTAAACAATGCTGACATTCAACAAATTAAAGATGAAGCATTACTCGTGCGAAGTCAAGCAGTAGATAACATCATAAGAAAACAAGAAAAATCTAAGGAACGATACGACAAAAGACATAGGGAGCTAGTTTTCGCACCCGGTGACCAAGTAAAAGTTTTTACCCCTGTCAGAAAAGTTGGGAGATCAGAAAAACTGTTATTAAAATGGTTTGGTCCTTATGTTATAAATGCGAAAAAAGGAGAAGTAACATATGAGATTAGAAAAGGAAAGTCCCCAAATAGCGCAAAAGAAGTTGTGCATGTTAGTCGCATTCTGCCCTATAACGACCCGTGGTACCCCGAGGTAGTACCGTAAGAAATTTACCATTAATAAAACAAATATTTATAAAAAATGTATATATTCACCTAGTATTGTAAATTTTTGGGTAATAGTGGCATTATACTTTTAAATAATAAAAAAAAAAAAAAATTAGGACAAATGGAAATGGTAATATTTGTAAGTAGCTACAACTTATTCATAACTTATTGGAGAAATAAACCTATGTAAATAAGGTATTTTTTAAGAGATCTCTTAAATTTAGATGTTTGGGAATTACTATTAATATTATGAAACTAATATAGCCATGGCCGGATGAATTTAACATAAATGTAAAATAGTCAAAAAAAAAAAAAAAAAATAACGTAATATTTTCTTTATATGCAGGTTTTTCGTACTATTATTCAGTATCCAACCATTGATGGCAAATGGCTTGGTAGAAGTTACAGCTGGAGCCTATTGGAGAACGCTACCGGAATTCATAACCTATGAGGCCACCATTCCATTATCATTCCCAGAGTAAAAACTGGTCCCCCCACATTTTTAAATATATCCGAATGTCTTAATCCAAATGGGACCTTAAATACTCCCCATTTAAACTATTTATCTATCAAGGACACAATTCAGGAAGTTTTATCTCATCTTCAAGAAACGACCCCCTATTTTACCAATTACATAGATAGTAACCATATTGATTCATTCTTTTTTGTTTGGAATATTATTATAAGCATAGGACTCATATATTTATTTTTCCATAGGGGTAATATATTTATGGCCACCGCAGTACCACAGACAGTAGCAGCAGATACAGGCTCACCAAAATATGCCACAATTCAATTTGGGACGCTAGTAGTAGCTTTGATGGTATTCCTACTATACATGGGGTTTAAATTATATCAGCAATGGTCAGAATATAGATCATCAGCCCACGTACAAAAAAAAAAAAAAAAAACAAAACTATAATTCTGGAAATGGAAAACGAAGGGATATGGACAGATGGAAAAGAACATCGCTGTACTATTAAATTGGCAAGCGAAAACGAAGAAGCTTAAATAATAACTAAAATATAATTAAATAAATAATTTTCAGTTTCTAGCCGTTCACAAATTAAAACAAACAAAAAAGAGCAATATAATGCGACATAAAATGAGAATATTACAATTATTAAGTAGAGGAGTGGGAGTATGCGTGAGAATATTGTTTGAAAGAGATACCCCGGGCCCGGGTTGAAAGTAGTCTTGAATGAGTATGTATGACGAATGAATGATACAATTAGAAAATGAGTAAGAGAGATAGCCAATAGCTATTTAGTTAAATAAATAAATAGTTGCTATGATTTATAAAAAAAATACATATTTTAAACAAGTGCATAGAACTTTTAATAATAGCACTTATATTGTTACTTTCAATAAAATAAAAAATGTATATAGATATAATTCTTATAAGTTCGTTATTGTTAGATAATCTATTTTTTTTTGTTAAAAAAGAATAGCAATTTTGCAAATATTTTGTTAGTTATAAAAATATTATATTATTTGTATTGTGCTTTTTACATGTTTATGGAGAAGTGGACCCCCTCTGGAATGGTTTGATGGTTGGACTCCGGATTAATCCAAGGCAACCCGGTTAAGCAAAGTATCCGGACAAACGAGAACAAAAAGGAAGTTAAACGAAATAAATAAGAAATCCATATAAAATAAATAAAGAGATTAAAAAAGAATAATAATAAAAAGAAGAAATAAAGAAGAAATTAGAATATAATAAGAAAGATAACGTATCGTAAAGAAGATAGCGAAGTAAAACAAAAATAATGGTCAAGAAGAAGAAAAGTAGCTAAAACCGACTAGAGAGCATGTTTAAATTGTGGGATCCTGCTTGCCAACTAGTACCTACAGTTAAAAACATTAAATTTGGACGTCACAAGCAATCCTTATTCCAAAACATAAATAATCATGGAACGAGAGATGAAACGAGAGATGAAACGAGAGATGAAACGAGGGATGCAACGAGAAACCAAATTCCAAG